>SJYV01003762.1:510814-562288 GCA_006410875.1 Neotragus pygmaeus
GACTGATGCTAAAGCTGAAATTCCAATACTCTGGCCACCTCATGCGAAGAGTTGACTCATTGGAAAAGACCCTGATGCTGGGAGGGATAGGGGGCAGGAGGAGAAGGGGAGGACAAAGGATGAGATGGCTGGATGGCAACACTGACCAATACACATGAGTTTGGGTAAACTCTGGGAGTTGGTGATGGACAGGGAGGCCTGGTGTGCTGTGATTCATGGGGTCACAAAGAGTCGGACACGACTGAGAGACTGAACTGAACTGAACTGATTATAGTTATCATGTTATCTTTGAGAGTAAAAGCAAAAGGTGAAACTTGAAATGTTTAAGTTTTTGTTTCATACCCTACATTTTCTTCCAACATTTACATTCACTTTTCTTTTTTTTAATTAAGTTTCTAACCAAATTAAAGAAAGCTGAGTTTGTGAAGTCTTACAGAAAAGGCAAACCTAAACTGTTCTGGTCCTAATCATTTGAGTCACTGTTCGTTAGGTTTGCCCAAAAGGGAAGCAAAAGTAAACATTTCTCTTTCTCTTCTATGTGTTTCCAGCTACCATTCCACCCTGACGAATCCATTTCCCATTCCCTGCCATAAACATGTTATAAAGTACTTGTAGCCTGCAGCAAATTCAGCAACAGCTCTTAGCCCACTGTCTGTACTTGTTAGATTTAGAGCTACCAGAGCTTGTTGTGAAGCTCTGATTCTGAAATCATTATGTAACTTAAATTTTCCCTTCATTTTAAATTTTTTGAAAATTCTTTTATTTAAAAAATAGCTATAACTTTCACAACACCCATCTTTGTAATTCAAACTAACAGAAAATGGTCTAAGACCCCACTAACTGATTTATATTTGCTAGGGATGTTTAAAAATCTGAACTCTGTCCCAGTGCTGCCTCTAATGTTTTCTGTATCTTTCAAATAAGGTCTGGTTCTTTTTTGTCCCAATTCTTTAAGAATATTGTAGGGCAAGAATTTTCTGCCCTTCCATCCAGTCTGCTGGGATTTTCTGAGTAATTGATAATTGTATTTGAACTATGTAAACAGAAATATTTTCAATAATTGCAGTTGACTTATTCAAAGTCAACACCCACTTCACTTTCCTCATCATTTTCATCTGTCTTTCATACTGGTAAGCAAAAGACTTCTCTGTATTCAAATATAATTAAAAGAACAATCTTGACCCTTCTCTCATCTCTGCATCAAAATTAGTTTTCCAAAGTATGGAGACTTTAATAACATATGATCTGAGCTCTGTGGTTCATAGAGAGCAGACTTAAAGTATCATCCAGCTCATCCAATATTTACATTACAGAAACCTCCATGCTTCCTTAATGTAAGTGTAAGACTTTGAGTTAGTGTACGGGAACCAGCAGAGGCCCTACTTATTTCATGACTGACATCTGGCTGTTCGTATCACACCACTGTCCTCTACCAACAACACTTTCCTTACACTGTCCAATCGGTCCTTCTTTAAATCTTCATTTCAATTTTCTATTCTCATAATTCACTGCAATTGAAATGATTCAAGGTAAATTATACAACTGTATGAATAAGGTGGCCTCACACATCCCACATTTTATTTTAAATCACTTACTATAAGTGATATCCTGGGAACTGAAAGGATATTAAGAGAGTCTAAAAAAAGCATGATTAAGAGAAAGAGACAAAGAATATAATAGAAGAGCTTTATCAGGTGACTGCTAATTTAGGATCATTTAGTGGATTTAATTTTTTTCATACTCTGTCTTCTCTATTCTTAATATTTAATCAAAGAGCATCAGTAGTCACACTAACATAAAGTATATAATTGAAACATATTTAAAACAATACATGACATAGTGTGTAGTATAATATTTATTATAAAATGATGGTGGTTCAGACGGTAAAGAATTTGCCTGCAATGCAGGAGACCTGGGTTTGATCCCTGGGTTGGGAAGATCCCCTAGAATAGGACATGGCAACCCACTCCATTATTCTTGCCTGGAGATTCCCCATGGACAGAGCAGACTGTCGGACTAAAATCTGTGGGGTCACAAAAAGTCCAGCATGGCTGAGTGACTAATAACAAATAAAACAACAAACAAACGTAATATAGCAGAAATTATATTACGTGGTATGTATTATATATAGGAGCCCACAAAAGTAATAAAAGCATAAAATGACTACTGAGTATTTTTTCTCTGTCCCCTGATTCTTCATTTAAAATAAACTGATATCATACATTGTCATAGTGACCTGGAGCTTGAGCTTTAAAGGAACAAAGTATGAAAACAGAGATCAGAAATACTTTTTCACTTGCCCTGATATTTCACTTCCCTTTGCTTTTGTAATAGAGAAGACTGGCTAATTTTCCTACAGTTCTTTGTTGTCCTTTGTAAACAGTATGTGGCAGGATATCCATCTAGCTGGATAAAAAATGTGTTATAACAGAAACAAAGTTGTTCTGCTATATGATGAAAAACATACTTTATAACCAAACAAAAAACAAACAGAAAAACAGTTTTAAATTGAGTTTACAAATCTGATGTTGTACAATATTTTTCTTTATGAAATAGTTTGGATATCAAAGACCAGAAGCTATTAAAGTGGAACTGAGGCTTTACAGAGATTAAAAAAAAAAAAGAAGAAAAAAGATGTTCCAAATAACTTTGATGAATTTTCAGATTCCTCTTGATTTTTTTAGTTGCCATCTACCTCCTCTTGAGAAAAAGAAAACTACTGAGTAAGAGGGTTAATACACAGGATACCTAGAGGCAAGTTTTAAAGTTCAAAGGTGTCCTTTCTCTAACCTAGAACAAAGAAGGGGAGAAATGGTGGGTGTTTTGCATCTATATCCTAATAGTTGAAGGTGATTAAGCCAATACCACAAAAATATTAGAAAACTTCAGAGCAAATATTGAACTATGAAATGCTTAGATGTAATTCAAAATGACTGACTAGGTAAACAACCTGGTCTCCCTTTCCAAGTACAACTGTAAATACATAAAATATTTTACTGCAGTTTACATTGCTTTCACTGTATTTTTTCTTTCATTATACTTTTGATGGGTAAGCACTATGCTGCAACCACTAGCGATGAAGATCTGAATATGAACATTCAACTGAATATGAAGACTTACAAGATCTTCTAGAACTAACACACACACACACACACACACACACACACACACACAAAGCCCTTTTCATCATAGGGGACTGGAATGCAAAAGTAGGAAGTCAAGAGATACCTGAAATAACAGGCAAGCATGTCCTAGGAGTATAAAATGAAGCAGGGCAAAGGCTAATAGAATTATGCCAAGAGAACACACTCGTCATAGCAAACACACTCTTCCAACAACACAAGAGATGACACTGTATGTGGACATCACCATGTGGTCAATACTGAAATCAGACTGATTATATTATTTGCAGCACAACAAAGTTTAGAAAATTCTTAAAGAGACAGGAATACCAGACCACCTTACCTGCCTCCTGAGAAATCTGTATGCAGGTCAAGAAATAATAGTTAGAACCCGACATGGAATAGCAGACTGCTTCAAAATTAGGAAAGGAGTACATCAAGGCTGTATACTGTCACCTTGCTTATTAAACTTATATGCAGAGTGTATCATGTGAAATGCCAGGCTGGATAAAGCACAAGCTAGAATAAAGAGTGCCTGGATAAAAATCAATAACCTCAGATATGCAGACGACAGCACCCTTAGAGTAGAAAGTGAAAAAGAACTAAATAGCCTCTTGATGAAAGTAAAAGAGGAGAGTGAAAAAGTTGGCTTAGAACTCAACATTCAAAAAACTAAGATCGTGGTTTCCGGTCCCATCACTTCATGGCAAATAGGCGGGGAAACAATGGAAACAGTGTCAGACTTTATTTTTCTAGGTTCCAAAATCACTGCAGATGGTGACTGCAGCCATGAAATTAAGACACTTGCTCCTTGGAAGAAAAGCTTTGACAAAGGTAGACAGCAAATTAAAAAGCAGAGACTTTATAATGCCAACAAAAATCTGTATAGTCAAAGCTGTGTTTTTTTCCATTAGTCATATATGGATGTGAGAGTTGGACCATAAAGAAGGCTAAGTTCTGAAGAACTGATGAATTTGAACTGTGGTGTTGGAGAAGACTCTTGAGAGTTCCTTGGACTACAAGGAGATACAAGAAGTCCATCCTAAAGGAAATCAGTCCTGAATATTCACTGGAAGGAATGATGCTGAAGCTGAAGTTCCAACATTTTGGTCGCCTGATACGTACAGCTTATTCATTAGTAAACACCCTGATGCTGGGAAAGATTGAAAGCAGGTGATAAAGGGGACTATAGTTGGATGGCATCCCCATCTCAATTGACATGAGTTTGAGCAAACTCTGGGAGATAGTGAAGGACAGGGATGCCTGACATGCTGCTGTCCATGGGATCTCAATGAGTCGGACATGACTGAACAACTAAACAACAAAAACAGTACTTCAGGAAGTCTATCAAACAATTGGAGTGCTATTGTCAAAGAAAATTTAGAGAAGTGAAACTGAAAAAGGTATGAATAAATTTTTTTAAAAGATAAAATGTTTTTAAATGACTCTGTCCAAAGAGAAAGGAGTTAGAGATAAAGTATAGAGAGCAAAATAGATATTGTGTTGTGGTTTGTTGTCTTACCAAAAGAAGACTAGATGGACAAAGATGTGATTGTTTCAAATGTTAAACCACCATATACTTTGGGCTTCCCCTATGGAAGCCCTATCCACGTGCAACGCACGAGATGCAGGAGAAACGAGTTCAATCCCTGGGTTGGGAAGATCCCCTGGAGGAGGCAATGGCAACTCACTCCAGTATTCTTGCTTGGAAAATTTCAAGGGCAGAGGAGCCTGACAGGCACAGTACATGGGGTCACAGAGTCAGACATGACTGCACACAGGCACATGCACACACAGACACAGACACACACACAGACACACACACACACATATATCTGTTATTGTTGCTTTGTATTTTTATACTAGAGAGGTATTTCTATGTTATTTGTGGTATGTACATTTATATACTACCTGTCACATCATTCAGTTTTGTAATTATTGCTGTATCTTATTTTCTCTCCAAACTATAAGTTCTTAGGAATATATATATATACACATATATACGTATACATATGTTCAATTCAGTTCGGTTCAGTCGCTCAGTGATGTCCGACTCTTTGCGACCCCATGAATCGCAACACACCAGGCCTCCCTGTTCATTACCATCTCCCAGAGGTCACTCAGACACGTCCATCGAGTCTGTGATGCCATCCAGCCATCTCATCCTCTGTCGTCCCCTTCTCCTCCTGCCCCCAATCCCTCCCAGCATCAGAGTTTTTTCCAATGAGTCAACTCTTCGCATGAGGTGGCCAAAGTATTGGCGTTTCAGCTTTAGCATCATTCCTTCCAAAGAAATCCCAGAGCTGATCTCCTTCAGAATGGACTGGTTGGATCTCCTTGCGGTCCAAGGGACTCTCAAGAGTCTTCTCCAACACCACAGTTCAAAAGCATCAATTCTTCGGTGCTCAGCTTTCTTTATAGTCCAACTCTCACATCCATACATGACCACTGGAAAAGCCATAGCCTTGACTAGANACACTCAGCATATACAGCTGTGCCACTGCTTCAGTTTTCTGGCTGTGAGAACCCCACAAACAGTATGAAAAGGCAAACAGATATGACACCAGAAGATGAGCCCCCATGTCAGAAGGTATCTGATACACTACTGGGGAAGAGCAGGGGACAATTGCTAATAGCTCCAGAAAGAAGCTGTGGGGCCAAAGCGGAAATGATGCTCAGTTATAGATATGCCTGGTGGTGAAAGTAAAATCTGAGGCTATAAAGAACAATACTGCATAGGAACTTGGAACGTTAGGTCCAAGAATTAAGGTAAATTGGACATGGTCACGCAGGAGATGGCAGGAATGAACATCAGCCTCTTAGGAATCAGTGAACTATAATGAATGGGAATGGATGAACTTAATTCAGATGACCATTATATCTACTACTGTGGTCAAGAATCCCTTAGAATAAATGGAGTAGAAATGCTAATGTGTTTAATTCTGAATAAAATCTTGGCAATTTTTCATATCAATAAAGAAGTGTTTCAAGTACTCACACAAATATTTTCCCTAGAAAAAGAACACATCGTATGGCAGTTGAAATACTGTAGACAAAAGTAAATATTACAGAGCTACTAGCTATCTTTACAAAGCAAAGGAAGGGCACCTGAATTTTGTGTTTAAAAATATCTAATCCATCCAACAAAGATCTACTCTGTTCCACAATGATAGACATCATATAAATGTCACATCTTTTTAGGAGGCATTGTCAGTTTCTTTTTCCTTCCTTAAGGAAACTGCCATACCATGTTATCTCCTAAGTTCCATGTAGAGTCCCACAGTATGTATCCTGAGCTTTAAGAAGAACCTGTATTTGAAGTCAATAGATTTTTAAACCTTACTTTTTCAATTTTCCATCTATTAAATGACTATTAATTAGATATGTCTTCAAACAACTGTATTAGTGAAGTGGAATTTGGCAGGTAATGCTATGACTTATATTAAAAGTAAACTTTATGACTGTGTCTGAGAAAGAGAAACAATTTAATATAATTTCACTCATCCATTCATTCACATGTTTTTGATTATTTTGTCCCAGGCAATGAAATGATAATGACAAAATTTAGAAAGACAGATTTCAAATCTATTATGAATCTAATATATAGCTTTTCATATTTTAAGAAAGAAGATTTTTATACCATATATTCTTTCTGCTATCTACAGAAGTTATTGTGCTATTTTATATCGTATAAAAATCTATTTGCTACAAGTCTCCTCCTGCTCTTAAACTGTATAGATACACACCTGTGGGCCATTCAAGTAACCTACTACACTCTTTGGAACCACTGAAAAGCTATTTACTATACTCTAAAGAGCAGAGATCTGCCTCAAAGTGTTCACATTTAAAAGTACAGACTTCCTCAAATGAAAAACATAAAGAAATAAAAACACAACGACCTTACTAAAACATACAGACTCATTGTTTTCTCAAAGAGAAGAACCTTGGCATGAATAAACCATGAATGTACCATTGAAGGAATACTGTAAGAATTATCAGTTATAGCACGTCAAATTTATGTCTTTGCTTTGAACAAGTGCCATAATATTTTTCTGAATCTTCTCTTTTATATCTTTCTCTCAAACAAAGATGTTTTGAAAATCTCTTGCTACCTGACTACTATCTTAAGCACTGAGGTTATAGAGATGAGTAATACTTTGTTTAACTTGATTTTGCCATTTAGTGGACAAATTATCCTCTGAGAATTTCAGTTTCTTCATATAAAGTATAATAAAAATATACTACTGCTATCTACCTCATTCAATTTTGTTGTGAAATCACCAATGTCTGGCCCAATTATGTGCCATGTAGTAAGAATTCCACTGAGGATAGGTATTATTCTCTCATTTATCAAAATATTGCTATCTGATAAAATGTCAGAAGTAGAACAAATTTGAATGTAACAAAGGTACAAATAAAAAGGGAGAGAACTATAACTCTCTCAGACATACCAGGAACCCATGATCAAGGTACATGACTATTCTAAGCTCCAGGACCACAAAGAACAGGACGAAGTATTAACTTTCAAGTAGATTAGGGTTTAGTTTTCCTTTGCACTGACTATAATTAAGTGGCAAGAGAGGAAAGAGTGCTGAAACAACGTAGCTATTATAAGAGGAATGGAAAAAGTTAGTTTTCCTTCCAATCCCAAAGAAGTTTAGTTCAGTTCAGTCACTCAGTCGTGTCAGACTCTTTGCCACCCCATGAATCGCAGCACACCAGGCCTCCCTGTCCATCACCAACTCCTGGAGTTCACCCAAACTCATGTGCATCGAGTCAGTGATGCCATCCAGTCATCTCATCCTCTGTCGTCCCCTTCGACTCTTGCCCTCAATCCCAAAGAAAGGCAATGCCAAAGAATGCTCAAACTGCCACACAATTGCACTCATCTCACATGCTAGTAAAGTAATGCTCAAAATTCTCCAAACCAGGTTTCAACAGTACGTGAGCCGTAAACTTCCAGATGTTCAAGCTGGTTTTAGAAAAGTTAGAGGAACCAGAGATCAAACTGCCACATCCGCTGGATCATCGAAAAAGCAAGAGAGTTCCAGAAAAACATCTATTTCTGCCTTATTGACTATGTCAAAGTCTTTGACCATGTGGATCACAATAAACTAAAAATTCTTCAAGAGATGGGAATACCAGACCACCTGACCTGCTTCTTGAGAAATATGGATGCAGGTCAGAAAGCAACAGTTAGAACTGGACATGGAACAACAGACTGGTTCCAAATAGGAAAAGGAGTATGTCAAGGCTGTATATTGTCACCTTGCTTTTTTAACTTATATACAGAGCACATCATGTGAAATGCCAGGCTGGAGAAGTGCAAGCTGGAATCAAGATTGCCAGAGGAAATATCAATAACCTCAGATATGCAGATGACACCACCCTTATGACAAAAAGCGAAGAAGAACTAAAGAGCCTCTTGATGAAACTGAAAGAGGAGAGTGAAAAAGTTGGCTTAAAGCTCAACATTCAGAAAACTAACATCATGGCATCTGATCCCATCACTTCATGGCAAATAAATGGGAAAACAGTGGAAACAATGACAGACTTTATTTTGGGGTGCTCCAAAATTACTGCAGATGGTGACTGCAGCCATGAAATTAAAAGATGCTTACTCTTTGGAAGAAAAGTTATGAACAATCTAGATAGCATATTAAAAAGCAGAGACATTACTTTGTCAACAAAGGTCCATCTAGTCAAGGCTACGGTTCTTCCAGTAGTCATGTACGGATGTGAGAGTTGGAATATAAAGAAAGCTGAGTGCCGAAGAGTTGATGATTTTGCACTGTGGTGTTGTAGATGACTCTTGAGAGTCCCTTGGACAGCAAGGAGATGCAACCAATCCATCCTAAAGGAAATCAGTCCTGAATATTCATTGGAAGGACTGATGCCGAAGCTGAAACTACAATATTTTGGCCACCTGATGCAAATAACTGACTCACTTGAAAAGACCCTGATGCTGGGAAAGATTGAAAGTGAAAGGAGAAGGGGACAACAGAGGATGAGATGGTTGGATGGCATTACCAACTCTATGAACAGTAGTTTGAGTAGACTCTGGAAGTTCGTGCTAGACAGGGAGGCCTGGAGTGCTGCAGTCCATAGCGTCGCAAAGAGTCAGACATGACTGAGCGACTGAATTGAACTGATAATGCTCTCAGAATAATTCTTCCTGTTTTATTAGAGATGTACACCTTATAGAAACTTACATCCTATAAACTCTAAAATAAGACAAGTTAATAGTGAAGTGCTTCTTGCCTTAATGAATTTCCATTGTTTGTTAGAAAAAATATCCATAATAGTTCAAAATCATTTAGGAGAATATAATTAGTGTGATCTATAATATCAATTTGCAATGAAAGCTGTTATTTTGCATATTTGTAGATCACATCATGTAAATGATAATGACATCAAATCAAAGTTCTGCTTCATTTCAACTTTCTTAGGAAAATGCAGGATCTCTGTCATTTTATTTCTGCTTATCTTATACTTTTTCTTCAAAAAGATAAAGGCAATTGATCCAGATAATAAATTTTCAAAATATACTAACAGGAATTTCAGAGTAGTATAAACCTCTACTGCCATGTTCATTCATACCTGTACATGGGAAAGTATGTTTTAGCTACCAACTCACAGGTATCAGACTCCAACCATTTAAAATACTGATATTACTGACACTTGTTGAGCAAGTAATAAAAATAAAATTTGTATATAATGCTAAGGACAAGCACATTTTGAAGAGAAATTTAGCAGTATCTGCCTCTATATATGTCTCTTAAAGAAACACTCACAAATATGCCAAGAGCCACATATTAAAATGTTAATTGTGCTATTCCTTGCAATAGTAAAAAAGGAGAAAAATTTATAGTAAAATGCTATACTGCAATTAAATAAATAAATTCGAACTTTATTCATCAAACATGAAAAATTATTATGGTAGGAAAATAGTTGTAAAATTATACATAAATATTTTCCAGCTACTTAAATTTCATAAAACTAAGGAAATAAAATTATATACTGGATTGGAGAAACATAGAGACCCACAAACCCACAGACTTCCCCCACCACACACACAGACAATTACATACAACATACATGTGCATACAAAAGACATTACTAGAAGATAGTGTTTCCTTTTAGAAAGGGTTAAGATTCAGGAGGAGTGTAGCTTCAGATTTCCTGCGATAACAATTTAAGAAGACAATTTCTTTATAAAATCAGACCTATATTTTCAATCAATAATGTCAAGTTTTGGTATGAAAATTTGAGTAGTAACTCTGCCAGTACTAGGATGAGCTGGGATTAAAGTTCTGGGAATCTTTATTTTTAAACATTTTAGTAAATTAAATTAATACTCAAGTGTTTAGTATTATCTGTTTATCGGTTTTATTATGTTGGTGGAAGCTTAAGCTATAGTAAGCTTGAAACAAATCATTAGACCAGTAAATGGCATGGCCAAAATGTTTTCCTAAGCCATTTCTTACATTATGAGATATAATCTTGCTGTGGACGGTTGCAAATATATTTATAAAAAGGGGAACATAGTTAAGTACTGCACATTGACTAAAAAAAAAAAACAGGTGTTGTAAGCCAAAACACCACGTAAGAAATGAGCAGCCTCCAGATTCAGCCTAATTAATCCAAATTGGATAAAGAAAAAAAATAACAGCATGCTTTAATTTTGGCACTAATTTTTGCTAAGGTTAAAAAATACTATCTTAAAGTAATTATTCTCCTCAAGTACATTTTATGCATCCTTAAGCAATTTGGTTAAGTCGCCTTTCCTCTAACTTCCTTTTATCCTTTGGAAGAAGTAAAAAGTCTTTGATTTCCATGGTTGCTTTAAAAAAAATGTAGAAAATTTAATCTGTATAGACACCCATTCATCAAAACCCACCTTTTAATGTTTAATTTAAAAATCTCAAGAGGGAAATAACTAATTCAGGATACCCAGTGATTTACATACTATACCCTTGTCAACAAATATGCAAGACATGAATTATTATCATTTCCTTTTGTTTCACACTATGTTTACCACTTTGGTTGCATCTGAATTTTAATCTGTTCACATTCTGCTATTCACAGGAAAGTGGCCTGAAGCAGACAGCAAAAGAAGCACTAAATTGAGCACGTAAATCACTTCTTTCCCAGTTCCACAGCCGATTTAAAGAGCATCCTGGCACTAATGCTTGGAAATAATATACTGTCGAGCCCAACGCAGCAGAGGAACTCTACTTCAAATATAGGGTAGTCCAGGTGACTGGGCAATTACAATTAACCTCTTGGCTACAATGTCAGTGATAAACAGTCAAGCAAGTGATGGGTCTAAGAAAGTAATCGGGTAACTGTAAGAGTGATTTCTGACGTTTTAGTAAGTTTAAAAAAATATTTTTAATTAAACCATTTCACAACTTCGAAAATAGTTTCCTGAGCAATAGGTTTTTTTTTTATTTTAAAGCATTATATAATATGACATAATAAAAGTGACTAGAAAAACATTGGACACATAATAGGTGCTCAATAAATATTATTGAAAACATTTGAAGAATGCTAATAAGCACATATGTAGAAATGCACAACCTTTCTAATACTCAAGCACTGCTCCAATGTTTGAAATAGCTTTCCAAAGCATGCCTTTTCCCAATTAATTGTATATGAAATAATAACTACATTGATACATTGACATCAATTTTAAATCAACTGACATAAAATTGACAAGCATTTACATAATGATTACATACAAATACAGATACAGTATGCATATTAAGTTATGCATACTCTTCAAATAGATAACCAGAGAAACAGAAAAGATTGTGTTTAAGTGTACTTGGTCTTTACACTAGAAATAATAATTTTCATTGTGCATATGCCACATACATACACAATGAATGTATATAACAGCTTATTAATAGATATTATGGCTTAACAAATTTCTGTCGAGGCAAGAATTTTCCAGGCTTTGAATTACACAAGTGTGCTGGCACATGTTAAACTGGAACTATGATAAGGACATATATTACCCTTACTCTTCTAAAATATACTCAGTTTAAACTCCATATGTTACATGAATATAGTGATGGTAATTACAAAATTTTTCCAAGGAACTCAGTGATCCATTGTTACACATTTCTGGTTAAGTATTATTAACTAACTAAACTCTACCATTAGAAAGCAAACTTTTCTAATTCAAAATAACATTATAATCATACAAATCTAGATACACTGATATGCAAGATTAACACATCCATAAAAAGAAGATAATTAAGAAAGCAATTAAAATATAAACAGTTAAAACAAAAATAAATATTACTTTTGTGGCAGGTGCCAGATGAAACAGAAATTGCATAACAAAATAACTCTAGTTTCATATGTCTTATATTTTAATTGGAGGAAAAAGTCTATCATAAAGTTTTTAAAAATAAAATTAATGTAATTAGTACAAACTGTTGCAAGGATGAAAACCCAAGAGAAATTTAGCCTGTACAGCTCAGTTTAGTTGCTCTGTCATGTCTGACTTTTTGAACCCCATGAATTGCAGCACACCAGGCCTCCTGGTCCATCACCAATTTCTGGAGTCCACCCAAACCCATGTCATTTGAGTCTGTGATGCCATCCAAACATCGCATCCTCTGTCATCCCCTTCTCCTTCTGCTATCAATCTTTCCCAGCATCAGGGTCTTTTCAAATGAGTCACCTCTTTGCATCAGGTAGCCAAAGTCCTGGCATTTCAGCTTCAGCATCATACCTTCCAATGAATATTCAGGACTGATTTCCTTTAGGATGGACTAGTTGGATCTCCTTGCAGTCCAAGGGACTCTCAAGACTCTCCTCCAACACCACAGTTCAAAACATCAACTCTTCGGCGCTCAGCTTTCTTTATATTCCAACGCTCACATCCACACATGGCCACTGGAAAATCATGGCCTTGACTAGATGGAATTTTGTTGATAAAGTAATGTCTCTGCTTTTTAATATGCTGTCTAGGTTGGTCCTAACTTTCCTTCCAAGGAGTAAGCATCTTTTAATTTCATGGCTGCAGTCACCATCTGTAGTGATTTTGGAGCCCCGAAAAATAAAGTCAGCCACTGTTTCCCTATTTGCCACAAAGTGTTGGGACTGGATGCCATAATGTTAATTTTCTGAATGTTGAGCTTTAAGCCAACTTTTTCACTCTCCTCTTTCACTTTTATCAAGAGGCTTTTAGTTCCTCTTCACTTTCTGCCATAAGGGTGGTGTCATCTGCATATCTAAGGTTNATGATCCAGTGGATGTTGGCAATTTGATCTCTGGTTCCTCTGCCTTTTCTAAAACCAGCTTGAACATCTGGAAGTTCACAGTTCATGTATTGCTAAAGCCTGGCTTGGAGAGTTTTGAGCATTACTTTACTAGCGTGTGAGATGACTGCAATTGTGCAGTAGTTTGAGCATTCTTTGGGATTGCCTTTCTTTGGGATTGGAATGAAAACTGACTTTTTCCAGTCCTGTGGCCTCTGCTGAGTTTTCCAAATTTGCTGGCATATTGAGTGCGGCAATTTCACAGCATCATCTTTCAGGATTTGAAATAGCTCATTTGGAATTCCATCACCCCCATTAGCTTTGTTCATACATACTGAATATTTTTATAATAAAATCTGAGATTATGAAAATGGAAATACTTCCACAATTGTGTGTGCTTCTGAACAGAGAATATATACAAAGAAGTAAAAAACTTCAGAGTCACCATTAACAAGAGAGATCTGGACAGCCATTCAGGAATGATGAGTTTGTATGCAGAAAGCCTAAAGCATAATCAACACCCTCTAGGCCTATCCATTTCATAGTACAAGGGAAATCCTTCAGTTCTATATGATCTAACATGGGATTTCCCTCCTTTTGCATTCATTATTTTTTAGTATTCAGGGATGTAATGGTGCATAATGTACAACCCTTGATCTTGAGTAGTGGATGGTAAGGTGGTGAATTGAGAAAAGAAAACACAACTTAGAGTTGCATCGAGCATGTATATTAAGCCAGAGTAGATGTAAGGAAACAACTCTGAGAAGCACTGAGAAAGGGTGCCAAGTTTTTAGCGAATTCAATTTCCTATACAGTAAAACAATTCATCAAATCTGTTTCACACAGAAGAAGCTAAGGCAGAATGCTGATTTTTTCCAAAATCAAATGTTACAATTTTATGTTTAAATACTGCAAATAATTTCAGTTTTTTCTGGCTTACATCACACCTTCTCATCATTCAGGGTAATTGGAAATAAATAGAGTTCAGTATTGATAAAATACTGAGTATTACTTTGTCATTGTTTTTACCACTTCTTAAACTGTTTCCTGAAAGTTTCATATACAATTAAAGTCAATTACTCTTATCATCAGAAAACAAATCTTTTTGGTTTGTTTGTTTGTATCTTTCTAACACTCTGAGAATAAAAATTCCCTAAGGTTACGTTTTCTTACTAGTTCCTGCCTTCTCCTTCTCCCCTAAGCATTTCTGTTCTCTGCTTTCACCTTATTTCCTTTATTGTCTGCTCCCCACTGGTGCTGCCATGCACATGAATGCCTTTTTTTTTTTGATATCTGCAGCCTGATTTTTCTAAGCACTTTGTCTGTCATATCCTCATTCTCTCTGACTTACAATTCCTTGTCACTCCCGTTTTCTCATAGACACATTATCTTTTAAAATACCCTGTCTCTCACAATTCCTCTCTTCTACATATTCCTTCTCTGTCACTGCATATCTCTCCTCACTATTGTCTGCCTCTCAGACAAACTCACAGTTTAATGTCTAAATCAACAAGGCCAGATATGCTTATATTCAGAGCCAGTAGTACCTAAGCACCACATCTCAACTGTACTGCTCTATCTCCAAATAGTGACTTAGAAACACTCAACTTCCTCCAGCATTAAGAAGGCACTCAGTGACTCTCAACACTGACCCTCTGCCATTTATGTGTATGCACACATACACAAACCCACAGCACACACACAGATACATCCTCCACACACCCACATTCACATGCACTCACCCTTCCCGGGGCTGCTCGATTCCATTGTTCTCTCTTGGCTCAACTTCTCTCAGTGACTTCAACTGTTACTGGTATTGGGAGCACAGGAGACACGGAGATGGCCTGACCTATGGTGCATGGTATGTGGAAGGAGGAGAACAATGCCGGGAATCCTATTAGTTTGTGAGTCAAATATCTTTGGGGAGAAAATGAGAAAACATAAAGTCTGTGGACCATGGAATCAAGGGCTAAAGGGAAGTGGAATGGCAACTGTCTATGCATAATGTTTCATATTGCTATTTCTTTTAAAAAGATAAGAAAGTATCAAAACTTTATCTGGAGTTATTCTTNATAAGGCAGAAATAGATGTTTTTTGATGTTGGCAATTTTATCTCTGGTTCCTCTGCCTTTTCTAAAACCAGCTTGAACATCTGGAAGTTCACAGTTCACGTATTGCTGAAGCCTGGTTTGGAGAATTTTAAGCATCACTTTACTACCATGAGAGGAGCTATCCCATGTGTGAGGTCAGGTGTGGCACCTGAGAGGAGCTACCACATGTCCAAGGTCAGGGATGGTGGCCGAGAGGAGCTACCCCACACCAGAGGTCAGAGGAAGGGGCTGAGAGGAGCTCCCTCATTTTCAAGGCGAGAAGAAGCAGCTGCACTTTGCTGGAACAGCCATGAAAGATTCCCCATATCCACAGTAAGAGAAACCCAAGCAAGATGGTAGGCACTGAGAGATGGCATCAGAGGGCAGACAGATTGAAATCAGAATCACAGACTAGCCAATCTGATCACATGGACCACAGTCTTGTTTAACTCAATGAAACTAAGCCATGCTGTGTTGAGCCATCCAAGATGGATGGGTCATGTTGGAGAGGTCTGACAGAATGCGGTCCGCTGGAGAAGGAAATCGCAAACCACTTCAATTTTCTTGTCTTGAGAATCCCATGAACAGTATGAAAAGGAAAAAAGATAGTACACTGAAAGATGAACTCCCCAGGTTGGAAGGTGCCCAATATGCTACCAGAGACCAGTGGAGAAATAACTCCAGAAAGAATGAAGTGACAGAGCCAGAGCAAAAACAACACTCAGTTGTGGATAGGACTGGTGATAGAAGCAAGGTTCGATGCTATAAAGAGCAATGTTTTATAGGAACCTGGAATGTTAGGTCCAGGAATCAAGGCAAATCGGAAGTGGTCAAACAGGAAATTTAACCAGTTAGAGAAAATTTATACAGCAGTTAGAATTAGCCTCTTTCCTACCAACAGAAGAAAAACAAAAAAATCACAATCTTAAAAAGTGGTAAAAGAAACAGAATGGCAGATCATTGAGTTAGTGGTTGCTACTGGAAAGAGTTGATTCTAAATATGATGATGAAGGCCTGTGAAAACAATACAAATTTAAAAATCAACTGGTGGAAAATACAGAGCCATTTTTTATGTATGTGCAAACACATGCATTTGTGTCTGTGTTTCTAGATAGCATATTAAAAAGCAGAGACATTACTTTGTCAACAAAGGTCTGTCTAGTCAAGGCTATGGTTTTTCCAGTGGTCATGTATGGATATGAGAGTTGGACTGTGAAGAAAGCTGAGTGCTTAAGAATTGCTGCTTTTGAACTGTGGTGTTGGAAAAGACTCTTGAGAGTCCCTGGGACTGCAAGGAGATCCAACCAGTCTATTCTAAAGGAGATCAGTCCTGGGATTTCTTTGGAAGGACTGATGCTAAAGCTGAAACTCCAATACTTTGGCCACCTCATGCGAAGAGCTGACTCGTTGGTAAAGACCCTGATGCTGGGAGGGATTGGGGGCAGGAGGAGAAGGGACAACAGAGGATGAGATGGCTGTATGGCATCACCGAATCAATGGACAGGAGTTTGAGGGAACTCTGGGAGTTGGTGATGGACAGGGAGGCCTGGTATGCTGCAGACACGACTGAGAGACTGAACTGAACTGAACTGAACTGTGTTTGTACAGGTGAGCAAAGGAATAATGTGGTCAACAAAGAACTAAGTATTCTTTTAATGGATGGTCAGACAGAAATTCAGGAGATGATGTATAGTTCAGTTCAGTTCAGTCGCTCAGTTGTGTCCAACTCTCCACAATCCCATGAACTGCAGCACGCCAGGCCTCCCAGTCTGTCACCAACTCCCAGAGTTCACTCAAAATCCTGTCCACTGAGTCGGTCATGTCATCCAGCCATCTCATCCTCTGTCATCCCCTTCTCCTCCTGCCCCCAATCCTTCCCAGAATCAGGTTCTTTTCGAATGAGTCAACTGTTCACATGAGGTTGCCAAAGTATTGGAGTTTCAGCTTTAGCATCAGTCCTTCCAGTGAACACCCAGGACTGATCTCCTTTAGGATGGACTGGTTGTATCTCCTTGCAGTCCAAGGATGTATAAGTTGCTGAATAAGTAGCAGAAATTCAGCTTAAGTTGAGAGACTATATTAGGATAACAGTTTATCTCAATAGAAAGTTGAAATGGTTATAAGGTAACTTCTAAATGATAGATTGATAGACAATCACATTTTCAGTGATTGTCTTCAGTATCTGACTTTATATAAATAACCAAACCTCTAAGGCTCAGCTCTTAGTGTATTAATCACAATGCATAATGATAGCATGCAATAGTAGATAGTTACTGCAGCTGTGAGATTAAAGACCCTTGTTCCTTGGATGAAAAGTTATGACCAACTTAGACAGCTAATTAAAAAGCAGAGACATTACATTTTTGCCAACAAAGGTCCATCTAGTCAAAGGTATGGTTTTCCCAGTGGTCATGTATGGATGCAAGAACTGGACTGTAAAGAAAGCTGAGTGCCGAAGAATTGATGCTTTTGAACTGTGGTGTTGGAGAAGACTCTTGAGAGTCCCTTGGACAGCAAGGAAATCCAACCAGTACACCCTAAAGGAAATCAGTCTTAAATATTCATTTGAAGGACTGATGCTGAAGCTGAAACTCCAATACTTTGGCCACCTGATGCGAAGAGCTGACTCATTTGAAAAGACCTTGATGCTGGGAAAGACTGAAGGAGGGAGGTGAAGGGGATGACAGAGGATGAAATGGTTGGATGTCATCACTGACCTAATGCACGTGAGTCTGAGTAAACTCTGGGAGTTAGGGATGGACAGGGAAGCCTGGCGTGCTGCATTTCATGGTGTCACAAAGAGGTGGACACGACTGAGAGACTGAACTGAAATTGAACTGAATAGTAGCATGGTGAACACAGAATGCTCTCTGTTCCCTAAACATTCTCTCATTTTAGGAACAGAATCCATATACTGGGTGTAAAGTGTGCCCAGCTATAAAGCCACATATATCATCTCTTCTCACAGAACCAAGGTGGGGAGAATTCAATAGTTGAAAGTATAAATTGTGTGGTAATTCCAAGCAAATGCTTTAAAAAGGGCTTACTTAATTGGAAGACATGCTTTCTTTTCTTTCAGCCCTTTCCTCCTTCTGCCTGGCTTAAACGTACATCTGATAATCCAGAGGTCTTAGAAGATTAGACTGGAAGTTCTTTAAGAATGAAAATTCAATATTAAAAAAAAACTCAATCATAAAATGGGCAGAATATGTAAATTGACATTTCTCCAAAGATATACAGATGGTCAAAAAGCACATGAAAAGATGTTCAACATCACTAACTATTACAGAGATGCAAATCAAAACAACAATGAAGTATCAACTCACATGAGTCAGAATAGCCATCATCAAAAATTCTACAAACAATTAATGCTGGAGACAGTATGGAGAGAAGGGAATCTTCCTACACGGTTGGTGGGAATACATGTTGATACAAACATATGCAGATTCCTCAAAAACTAAATATAGAATTACCATAGGATCCAGAAATGCCACTCCTGGGTATTAATTTGGAGAAAACCATAATTCAAAAAGATAGATGTACCCCAATGTTTACTCAACACTATTTGTTCACTGCAGCACTATTTACAATAGCCAAATCATGGAAGCAACCTAAATATCTAACAACAAAGGAGAGGATAAAGAAAATGTGGTGTGTGTGTGTGTGTGTGTGTGTGTGTGTGTATATATATATATGTATGTATATATGTATATATATGTATATATATATGTATGTGTATATATATACACACACAAACATATATATATTTATGTACGTGTGTCTGTGTGTGTGTACGTGTGTGTCTACACAATAAAATATTATTCAGCCATAAAAGAAACAAAATAATGTCATTTGCAGCAACATGGATGAACCTGGAGACTGTCATACTGAATGAAGTAAAACAGAGAAAGATGAACATCATATGATATCACTCATATGTGGAATCTAAAAAATAGTACAAATGAACTTATTTACAAGATGGAAACAGAGTCACAGATGTAGAAAACAAACTTTTGGATTCCAGGGGAGAAAGACGAAAGATAAATTGGGAGACTGGGATTAACATATATACACTACTGTATGTAAAATAGATAACTAACAAGAACCTATTGTATAGCATAAGGAAATTTACTCAGTAGTCTGTAATGGCCAATATGGGAAAATAATCTAAAAAAGAGTGACTATATGTATATGTATAATTGACTTGCTTTGCTATCTACCTGAAACTAACACAGTATTGTAATCAACTATATTCCAATAAAAAATAAAAGAAGAGGGAAAGCAATACAAGCAGGATGGCTTAGTGTAATGACAAGGATCTTGGCACCTGATGACAAAGATTTAACAAATCAGTCTCAGGCTTTTTTTTGTATAAGACAAAAACAAGTTCACTTATTTTAGCAATGAAACTCATTTAGGCCTTTGAACTTTTCATTTCTATGCAGCAAAAGCTAATTCTAATGGATCCTTAAGCCTGTACCATAGGAGTATTGTCAAGTATATACAGTTTTCTTTATAGGGCAAATCAACCTCTGTGTCATATTTGAAGTCTAAACTTAAATATCATCTCTTCAATGAGGCCTTCTTCGGTGTCTCAGTGTGAAATAATTCCTCCTGTTTTCCATTCCCTTCATAGCACTTATCAAAAAGCTCAGAAGTGTATATAATTGGTTTACTCTTCTAGTCTTTCTCTTCACTATTGCTATGAAACAGGAGAAAAATAAATAAACTTGAGTAACTGACACAAAGTAGTGATTAATAAACATATGTTGGCTAAACAAATGAATAAGCCATTAAAATAAAGCTATTGGATTTCTCTTAAAATTCTGCATAAATTAAATAATTTCTATAAAGATGACATTTTAAAAAGTTGAAAAGCTTTCTACTTATTTTCAATTGATTCATTAGCAATGAAGCTTAATGTGTTTTTTTAAGTCTCCCATGAAGTGGTGAAAGCTTCTTGAAGACACTTAGACTATCATTATTCTCTAAGGAAAGAGCCTTATTTAAATATTTTCTTAAGTAAATGATATTTTAGTAATACAATCATCTTCATTTGAGTTAGGTAAAATCCATTGCCATCTTTTCTTCAATGTGAAATTTTCAACATTATAGACAAATTCTAACTAGCTTTACACTATTGGACTTTTATACTTTTCATTAACTCCTCACTTCGAAATTGCTTTCTTTTTTCCAGTCTTCTGGACTTAGGGTTAACCCTTTAAGAGCATTGATAAATTCTTCTAACACCTTTTTCTCTTTATAGCTTTTATTTTTCTTTGCATCTGTCATTGGTCTTTCTCTCTCACACACACTATCTATCTAAAAATTTCATAGTTAATAAAACAAGTGCAACCTCTACATACATAATTTATAAACTCATACTGTCAGATCTTAAAAATTTTCCAGTTTCAGGCATACTTTTATAATGGACTCTTTAAGAATCACTTTTATTTCTTACACCTTCATCATCTTAATAGCCATTTATCAGTTATAATTTATTCTTTCCAAGTCTCAATTGTCTAGTGCTTTTGTCTACCTCATTTTGGTCAAGAGTACAACTGTATTACCATCCTCATAAGTTTTAAAAAGGGGGGCATTTTGACCTTTGCTGCTAAGTCACTTCAGTCATGTCCGACTCTGCGCAACCCCATAGATGGCAGCCCACCAGGCTCCCCCATCCTTGGGAATCTCCAGGCAAGAATACTTGAGTGGGTTGACATTTCCTTCTCCAATTCACGAAAGTGAAAGTGAAGTCACTCAGTCGTGTCCGACACTTAGCGAACCCATGGACTGCAGCCCACCAGGATCCTCCATCCATGGGATTTTCCAGGCAAGGTGCTGGAGTGGGGTGCCATAGCCTTCTCCATTACTTACTTTGTTTCATACACTCAGTTAAGTTCCCCTTCAGAACTTCTTGTGTTAGTAACATCAACCTCTTCCCAGCACAATCTCAATTATTCTAATTCAGATCCTCATTATAAATACAAAATCAATAGTGAGACAAATGATTCTGTAAAAGTACCCAATATCAGATAACTCCTGAGCTCTTTTTCCTTGGAAAATTTGCTTCTTGGAAAATTTAACACAGAAAGTGAAGAGGAACTAAAAAGCCTCTTGATGAAAGTGAAAGAGGAGAGTGAAAAAGTTGGCTTAAAGCTCAACATTCAGAAAACTAAGATCATGGCATCTGGTCCCATCACTTCATGGCAAACAGATGGGGAAACAGCATCAGACTTTATTTTTTGGAGCTCCAAAATCACTGCAGATGGTGACTGCAGCCATGAAATTAAAAGACGCTTACTCCTTGGAAGGAAAGTTATGACCAACCTAGACAGCATATTCAAAAGCAGAGACATTACTTTGCCAACAAAGGTCCGTCTAGTCAAGGCTATGATTTTTTCAGTAGTCATGTATGGATGTGAGAGTTGGACTGTGAAGAAAGCTGGGTTCTGAAAAATTGATGCTTTTGAACTGTGGTGTTGGAGAAGACTCTTGAAAGTCCCATGGACTGCAAGGAAATCTAAGCAGTCCATTCTAAAGGATATCAGTCCTGGAATTTCTTTGGAAGGAATGATGCTAAAGCTGAAACTTCAATACTTTGGCTACCTCATGCGAAGAGTTGACTCATTGGAAAAGACTTTAATGCTGGGAGGGATTGNCTGGTGGGCTGCCGTCTATGGGGTCGCACAGAGTTGGACACGACTGAAGTGACTTAGCAGCAGCAGCAGCATGGAGACTGTAAAAAGATCAGCAGTTTCCTGGGGTTATGGGGGAAGAGGGATGAGCAAGTGGAGTACAGAGGATTTTTAGCGCAGTGAAACTACCTACCCTAATGATACTGTAACGATGGAAACATGTCATTATACGTTTGTTGAAGTCCACAGAATGAACAACACTGAGAGTGAACCCTAAATAAACTATGGACTTCAGTGAATAATAATGCACTGATACTGGCACATCCATTGTAACAAGTGCACCATACCTGGCTGCGTGGATGTTGATGGTAAGAGGGATATATAAATTCTTCCTGCTTAGCACTCGATCTTATTATTTTACTATCAATTTTTAAAAAATCAAAAGCCAAATATCAGAATCCAGGCACCCACCTGTCTACCAAAGGTGGACAAGTGAAATCCTCTCCCTGGGCTGGCCCCGCCCCTGGTCGGTCCTGGACGGGCGGCAGGCCGAAATGGACCTGAAGTCAGCAAGCTACCTCTAGGCACCCAGCTCGGGCCCTGACTGACAGCAAATCAGGAAACGTTTGTTGAACTGGGCAGTTTAAAAATTAACCACCTCTCTCCTTAGTGCAAGGAGTGGGAGGAGGAGGGAAGGGAAGTGTAAACATTCAACGAGAGGCCAGGTCAGGGTGTGCAGGTAGGACACGGCTCAGGTCTTGTTTCCCGGTGGGCAGTGTGACTCTTTCTAGGCTAGGATGAGGACACAGTGACCTCCGAGGGAGGTCAATCGAAGTTAGAAAAGCCACAGCTCAGCACGTTACTGACAGTCCCTCAACACTGTCGCTTGTTTTCATTCCTTCTGAGCACCCATTAGGAGCCAGTCACTGGTTAGGTACTTCGTTATTGATCTCCTGTCACCCAAAACCACCCTGTTGGATTACAACCACCCATCATGTTTCAGATGAGACCCTTAAGCTGCCTGTGTACGCGAGGACCTGGGGTGATGAACACACAGACACTCACAGGGTCTGTGCTCGCCCAACCAGGACTTTTATGAAAACATTCTCGCTCTTTCCTTTCTGCCAACTCACAGCTCAGCCCCTATATGGGGCCTTACATTTGCAAAAACCTAGTGGAGGTAGTGTTCACAGCCACTCACCAAAGCTCCAGGAACCCCATCTCTGCCACATCTAGCGGGTGCCCCACTAGTGACCCCATCCCCCAAGTGTCTCCTCACCATCGTCTGCCTTCCTCAAACAGCTTTATTTCTCTTCTCCTACTTCCTTTTTTCTCTTACCAATGAGTCAGCCAGAGGCCAGGAAAAAAACAAGATACAATGCCCAAACAGCTCACATGGCACCCATGAACAAGCACAGCCTCCCAGGGAGCAAGAAATGTGGAATTCCAAACTTCCCAGTAATTATACATAACTCATTCCGCTTCCTTAAAATTTAAATAATTACCATAATTAATAGCTAAAAGCAAGCTGATTCAAGTGGGTTGAAGATGTATTATTCACCCATTTTACACATGAAGAAACTGAGGCTCCAGGGACTGGACTTGCTCCAGCAGACAAGAAGGATAAAAGCCCAGGTCTCTGCCTCCATGCGCCCTTGGACTGCAGGGCCTCGCCGGAGGGGACATACTGCCCAACAGCCAAGAAGAAAGAGACCCTGTCCTAGCTCAAGGCTCCATTCCCCTGCATGGGCACCCAGTCCACGGTTCAGTCCCTTTTGTGCAGGGTGGCTCGCTCCTTCCATATCTCCGACTCTACCAAGGGGACATACTGGGCCCGGCTGGGAGCCTCTGATGGACAGCAGCATGACAATGCCAGCAGGACTCACCACCTAGTAACACATCACACAGTGACAGGCGTGCTGTGCCCTCTCCTCCCGTGTTCCCAGCACACAGGGGACCCACGGAGCACACCATCCCCACGTCAGCCATTACAGCAAAGCCTGTGTTGTCAACCAGAGCTTCACCTAAGTTTTCTCAGTCTCAAAGAAATCTGGACACGCACAGCTAGGCACAGACGTGCAGTGATTAAGGCCATGTGGGGGAGCCGTGGCTCAGCTCCTGGGAGACTGAACTGCTATGATCTGCTCAGCAGTACTGCCATTATAGTTCTGGAATGAGAAGAGTCTTTGTTATTGCCCAGTGGCATTCTCTCCTGCCATTCAAAGCTGTGTTATCCAAAAAAAAAAAAAAAAAAAAAAANCTGGATGCTTGGGGCTGGTGCCCTGAGACAACCCAGAGGGATGGTACAGGGAGGGAGGAGGGAGGGGGGTTCAGGATGGGAAACGTGTATACCTGTGGCAGATTTATGTTGATGCATGGCAAAACCAATACAATATTGTAAAGTAATTAACCTCCAATTAAAATAAATAAATTTATATTTAAAAGAAAGAAACCTTAGATATATCTCAAACCAGACCTTTCATTTTACCGATGAGGAGCTGATGCCTAAAGACACTGTGTGCAGAGCAAAGAATAAAAAGAAAGCTTTCTGGGGAAAAAAAAAAGTGTTTCCCCTTCTGATACTTTCAGATTGTTCATGTATCCTAGTAATAAAGCAACTGATAGTGTCATTCAAGGTATAAATACCAATGTTATTCCAAGTACAACCATATTATTTATTTTATGAATAATTTTCTGCCAACAATCTGAAACATGATCTCAGATAAATCACACAGGTTGACTGAGATTCTGAGAGAAGTGTTTTTATTGCTGCTGGGGCTGCTTAATCCCTCCAGTCATGTTCGACTCTATGCAACCCTACGGACTGTAACCCACCAGGCTCCTCTGTCCATGGAATTCTCCAGTCAAGAATATTGGTGTGGGTTGCCATGCCCTCCTCCAAGGGATCTTCCCAACCCAGGAATCGAACCTGGGTCTCCAGCTTAAAGGCAGATTATTTACCACTGAGCCACGAAGGAAGTCCATGTATCTACTATAGATGCAATATTCATATCTTTGAAGAGAGATTATTCTACATGGGAGCTACATCACATCAATTAAAATAAAACTTGCTTAAATAGACATATGTTTCCTGGAAAAGAGACCATTGTAGGTGACAACTTGGTCATATAGATTCTTAAGTTTATAACAGAAAGTTTGTCCTTAATTCTAGTTTTTATTTCAATGGAAATGGCACCAAGACAAAGTCTGTAATTATGTTTCTTATGATATATTGTAAAATATTAAAAAATCTGAATTTATTTAGTTATGTTCTTTTGTTCAGTGCTAGGAAATAACTTGCCCTTGCTGTGAAGCAGAACTCAAATACCACAGACAGTTCCATGGTAAATCACACTGTGCTGTGTTGTGCTTAGTCACTCAATCATGACCTACTATTTGTGATCCCATGGACTATAATTGGCAAGGCTCCTCTGTCCATGGGGATTCTCCAAGCAAATTACTGAAGTGGGTAGCCTATTCATTCTCTAGGGGGTCTTCCTGGCCCAGAAATTGAACCAGGTTCTGCCTGAATTGCAGGTGGATTCTTTACCAGCTGAGCTAGCAGGGAAGCCTGGAAAGTTACGCTGCTGCTGCTAAGTCGCTTCAGTCGTGTCCAACTCTGTGCGACCGCATAGACGGCAGCCCACCAGGCTCCCCTGTCCCTGGGATTCTCCAGGCAAGAAAACTGGAGTGGGTTGCCATTTCCTTCTTCGATGCATGAATGTGAAAAGTGAAAGTGAAGTCGCTCAGTTGTGTCCGACCATCAGCGACCCCATGGACTGCAGCCTTCTAGGCTCCTCCATCCATGGGATTTTCCAGGCAAGAGTACTGGAGTGGGGTGCCATTGCCTTCTCCGGAAAATTACACTAGTAAACATGAATGTGGAAAGGGAATGTTAAAATACTAATTTTTTAATAAAAGCTCATCAAAATGATTTTAAAATGATAAACATGAATTTCTACATGTGAACTAAAATCAAGTAATGGATTTGTTTTATTCTATCTTTTCTCCTTATTCTACTAATATTTAATTGTTAATGAAGCCACCTCAATCTTGGATAATATGTTCTGCTCTCCTTGTCATGATGAAAGATATTCAATGTTTATCTATGAGGGATAAAGACAAGAAAGAATGTACTAAATTGCAATAGGACATGCAGGATGCAATAGTGAGGTTAAAATCGCACACAGAATAGAAGGGTGGCCATTTTCCCAGAGTTGAATAATTTTGAAGATGATTATGTCACAAAAAAAGATGTTCAAGAAAATTCAATTGATGAATGCTGAGAAACAGATAAATTCATTTATTGACCATGTCTGTTTAGACTATGGATATCTATCCAATTCCTTAGCCCATCAAGGCTAGTATTATAAATTTCTTAGGCCATAAATTTATTATTAATTATTGTATAATTTGTTCAAACTATTAAAATTATCTTTTTTTAAGTTACAGGAAAATTCAGTACATGTAAAATGTCAGGGAGTATGTTAAGGATTCCATTGTTTAATAATGGGTTGAGGGTTTAAATAATACTAATAATATCACAGAATTAAACTGTATCTTATATTCTAGAAAGGATAAATCACAGGTCCAATGAAAGAAAAAAGGTATGACTGATTTAGGGAAAATATCAGCAAAATCTGGTTTGCACAAAAAGAGTCAAAAAATAGCAAATAATATTTTGGCCATAAAAGTCAGGCTAACTGAACTAATCATTAGGATTTTACTTTATGTATACACATAATAAAATAGCTAGTACAAAGAATTATTAAAATATGAAAATGCTTAGAAAACCACAAACCAAAACACGACAAAGATTATGTTAGTCATGAAGAAATTCATCAACATTTTCAGTAATTTATCAAAAAAATGTTGAGCATGTCACTTAAAAGCTGTGAAATACTGCATGTTCTGTCCTAAGATGAGACATACAGTTTTAAACAGGTAAATTTTTGTTCTCATTCTGTGTTCATATTACTTTGTAGATGTGTATTTCTATATCATGGTAAATAGGCTCTTTGCATATACCTTATAGAAGAAAAATATTCAAAATTTCTAAATTTCAAAATCTTTATAAGACAAAACTAAGATAACTTTTAAAAAAACATGTATTTATTTATTTAGCTGCATTGGGTCTTAGTAGCAGGACATGGAATCTTCATTGTGTCATGCAAGATCTTTCACTGTGCACACAGACTCTAGTTGTGCCACATGGGCTTAGTTGCTCCGTAGCTTGTGGGAACTTAGTTCTTGATCAGGAGCACCTGTGTGCCCTGCATCTCAAGGCAGATTCTTAACCACTGGATCACCAAGGAAATCCCAAGAGAGTTCTAAATGCACTGCTTCTATCATCAATGAACATCATGGCATCCAGTCCTATCACTGCATGGCAAATAGATAGGGACACGATGGAAACATGGACAAACTTTATTTTATTGGGTTCCAAAATCACTGCAGATGGTGACTGCAGCCATGAAATTAAAAGCCATTTGATGCTGAGCTTTAGCTTCAGCATCAGTCCTTCCAGTGAATATTCAGGATTGTTTTCCTTTTACAATTGACTGGTTTGATCTCCTTGCAGTCCAAGAGACTCACAAGAATCTTCTCCAGCACTACAGTTCAAAAACATCAATTATTCGGCGCTCAGCCTTCTTTATGGTCCAACTCTCACATCCATACACAACTACTGGAAAAACCATAGTGTTGACTATATGGATCTTTGTCAGCAAAGTAATGTCTCTGCTTTTTAATATACTGTCTATGTTGGTCATAGCTTTTCTTCCAAGGAGCAAGCATCTTTTAATTTCATGGCTGCAATTACCATCTGCAGTGATTTTGGAGGCCAAGAAAATAAAGTCTGTCCGTATTTCCATAGTTTCCCCATCTATTTACCATGAAGTCATGGACTGGACTTTTAACATACTTAATTCTTAAACAACACATTGATATATGAATTATTATTTGCATTTTTTGCCCCTGTTGAGTAACATGGTATACTTCCTATTACTTAGAATCTATATCTGTCCCACAGTGTTTGGCAGCAAGAACTGCCTTCTCCTAATCTCTTTTGAAGCAATAGATAACAATGCATCACTGTGATCTGACTTCTCCCAGTTCATTTAACTTTTGTGAAGTATGACAAGCATCAAAATCTCTTGTAATTGATTCCATACTGACTGGCAAGAAAACTCCTGCATCTGACAAGATCTTCAAGGAAAACAAATTCCCAATTTCATAATATAGAAGTTCCATTCTTACTGAGATATTATATGAATGAAACCATATATATTTTACTAATTAACTGAGATAAAAGCAATTTTCTCACACACACAAGAAAGGTTAATCCAACAGTTTTTTGAGCAGTCAATTTTACTCTACATTTTGAGACACAAATTTTACTTAAATCATTGCAAAGCTGCTGAATTATATTTTAAATGTTGGTGAAATAAAGTAAATTTGGCTTTGAATCAAGTTACAGACAATTCCAAGGTGCATAACTTAATTCAACAATTTCATCCATATAAAATGAGACATTTCTATCTCACAATTTGAATAAAAAGATATATAAATATAAAAGATTTAAATCAACTGTTCATATAGTAGATGTTTTAAAAGGAGAAATCTATAAAAATCTTACATTTGTATCCCAGCTTAACAGCAATGCATGGCACCCAAAGGAAAATGAAAACAGAAATTAATGAAGTTTGGTTTCAAGTATTCTATACTTGATTTCTCATGATATGTAAAAATGGTGCATATTTTAGAAGGATGTTTCTGTGATGACAACCCAGTTTTATATGCTTTAAATGGTAAGTAAATTAATCATTTTCATATTCTAATTGGGTCAGACTATCACTTAAAGGGACACATTTTTTACACAGAACTCTTGGGATTCAAAAATTGGAGCATATTTTTCACACGAGAGAGAATGAATATCTATATTTTCCCTATGGTCGAAATAAAGGAAAGTAGTGAACCACAGTTTATTTTCAGTTATAAGAAACTGGGATATGGACCACTTATTTTCCAAACGATACTCTGTAACTCAATTTAGCACATGCTTATATTTAAATTGGAACATTATCATCTTAAATCTAAGGAATAAAATTAAGATGCATCATTAAAACTTGGAGTTATTACATAACAATATGGTAAGTAGGAGATATTTTATGAAAATACATAACAGAAAAACCTAAGTTTCTTTCAGATAGCAAAACTATGCTGTATCTTGTGGCACTAGCTCCCTGAAACTTGGTAATGTCTGCAAGAGAATGTTTACCTACCCTATAGGATACATTCCCAAATTTTAAAAATGTCGAAAAATAAAAACCTATAAAATTCGTCCAAGTTTACAGTCTACATAAGGGCTCAGTGCTTCATTTACTTTAAAACCACATCTCACTTGTATCATGTTAAATACGGAGCTTTCTACATATTTGTTATACCTCAGAAACCACAAATGAATTTGTCTCAAAGTTCTAAATAAAGATAATAGTATATTTCTCCTAGAAGCAATAGTCATTTACTACTCCAGGGGATCGCAGGAAGTGAAAAATGGCATTAACAAAGAGCATTTCTTGTCACTCCTACTAGGTGCTTACAGCATGGCTGAAGTGACCATGGGTCTAAGATTAAACATTTATTTTCTTTTATTAAGAGAATAAATAAAACCACAGCTCTGATAGGTATTAATTATGGATGATAGTACTTGGTTCCTTCTTTTCCATCATTATTCTATCTAGGAATGGGTCAAAGATGTTATCCTAGAAGTTCCTTTAAAATATAAATAAAATTTTTTAAAAATGAAGAGAAAAAGAAAAATAAGTAGGAGGAAATGGAGGAGAAATAAGAAAGATGGGAGAAAACATTTGTTCAAATACAATTTTAATAAGGGAATGAACATAGGTGTTTAATGTTTCAGCATAAAAGACAGAAATAATGTCTGAGTATGACAAAAATGACCCTTCACTAATTATTTTAGGCAGAGGTAAGAAAGAAACATAGTTATAATTTCATTTGCTCCTATAATCATACTCAATAACAGTTTATTAAAATTGCACAGTACATAGATGAAGAGAATTGCATGTTCTAACAACTGCTCCAAAAGTTTTAAAACAGCTTAAATTTGATCAGGAGAATGTTGAAAAGAATCAAAATAAATGATATCATAAAGAGTTTTGGAAGATAAAAGGGGGCTTTACATTAAGATTTCTAACTTTTCAAGGAAGTTTCTTGAAACCATACTGTTTTCAAAACCTGACTCCCTTTGCTAATGTTTCACACTTTCATTGTTATTGTGTATTAAGTTAATGATGACCATACCTTTCATTCCATTTTACAATCATATAATATGCCAAATAACAAGCTAAATACTGTTGTACCTTATTATACAATAAAATTCACATGTGATTACTGTATTTTTTTTCAATAAGTGCTTTTGAAAAACTATTTTAATCTGAAAGCATTCCTACAACTTAAAATTTAGGAAAATAAGCAATTAAATAATGTGATTGTTCAATAAGGGTATTCTACTGACAGGAGAACTGTAGGCAGGAATCCCTTAGAAGAAATGGAGTGGCCATCATAGTCAACAAGAATCTGAAATGCAGTACTTGGTTTCAATCTCAAAAATGACATAATGATCTCTGTTCGTTTCCAGTGCAAATCATTCAATATCACAGTTATCCAAGTCTATGCCCCAACCAATACCGCTGAAGAAGCTGAAGCTGAACGGTTCTATGAAGACATTCTAGAACACCCAAAAAACATGTCCTTTTCATTATAGGGTACTGGAATGCAAAAGCAGGAAGTCAAGAAACACCTGGAGTAACAGGCAAATTTGGCCTTGGAATGTGGAATGAAGCAGGGCAAAGACTAATAGAGTTTTGCCAAGAACATGCACTGGTCATAGCAAACACCCTCTTCCAACAACACAAGAGAAGACTCTACACATGGACAGTACCAGATTGTCAACACTGAAATCAGATTGATTATATTCTATGCAGTAAAAGATGGAGAAGCTCTATACTGTCAACAAAAACAAGACCAGGAGCTGACTGTGGCTCAGATCATGAACTCCTTATTACGAAATTCAGACTTAAATTTAAGAAAGCAGGGAAAACCGCTAGATCACTCAGGTATGACCTAAATCAAATCCTTTATGATTATACAGTGGAAGTGAGAAATAGATTTAAGGGCCTGATGAACTATGGAATGAGGTTCGTGACACTGTACAGAAGACAGGGATCAAGACCATCCCCATGGAAAAGAAATGCAAAAAAGCATAATGGATATCTGGGGAAGCCTTACAAATAGCTGTGAAAAGAAGAGAAGTGAAAAGCCAAGGAGATAAGGAAAGATATAAGCATCTGAATACAGAGTTCCAAAGAATAGCAAGAAGAGATAAGAAATCCTTCTTCAGTGATCAAGGCAAAGAAATAGAGGAAAATAACAGAATGGGAAAGACTAGAGATCTCTTCAAGAAAATTAGAGATACCAAGGGAACATTTTATGCAAAGATGGGCTGGATAAAGGACAGAAATGGTCTGGATCTAACAGAAGCAGAAGATATTAAGAAGAGTGGCAAGAATACAAAAAAGAACTTACAAAAAAGATCTTCATAACCCAGATAAGCACGATGGTATGATGACTCACCTGAAGCCAGACATCTTGGAATGTGAAGTCAAATGGGCCTTAGCAAGCATCACTACAAACAAAGCTAGTGGAGGTGATGGAATTCCAGTTGAGCTATTTCAAATCCTGAAAGATGATGCTGTGAAAGTGCTGTACTCAATATGCCAGTATATTTGGAAACCTCAGCAGAGGCCACAGAACTGGAAAATGTCAGTTTTTATTATAATCCCAAAGAAGGCAATGCCAAAGAATGCTCAAACTACCACACAATTGCACTCATCTCACACTCTATGATGCTTACAGTCTCCAAGATAGGCTTTAGTAATATGTGAACCATGAACTTTCAGATGTTCAAGCTGGCTTAGAAAAGGCAGAGGACAAGAGATTAAATTGCCAACATCCGCTGGATCATCAAAAAAGCAAGAGAGTTCCAGAAAAAACATCTATGTATGCTTTATTGACCATGCCAAAGCCTTTGACTGTGTGGATCACAACAAACTGTGGAAAATTCTGAAAGAGATGGGAATACCAGACCACCTGATCTGCCTCTTGAGAAATCTGTATGCAGGTCAGGAAGCAACAGTTAGAACTGGACATGGAACAACAGACTGGTTCCAAATAGGAAAAGGCGTACATCAAGCCTATTTATTGTCACCCTGATTATTTAACTTATATGCAGAGTACATCATGAGAAACCCTGGGATGGAGGAAGCACAGGCTGGAATCAAGATCGCCGGGAGAAATATCAATAACCTCAGATATGCAGATGACACCACCCTTATGGCAGAAAGTGAAGAAGCATTAAAGAGCCTCTTGAAGAAGAACTAAAGAAGGTGAAAGAGGAGAATGAAAAAGTTGGCTTAAAGCTCAACATTCAGAAAACGAAGATCATGGCATCCGGTCCCATCATTTTACGGCAAATAGATGAGAAAACAATGGAAACAGTGTCAGACTTTATTTTTCTGGGCTCCAGAATCACTGCAGATGGTGACTGCAGCCCTAAAATTAAAAGACACTTACTCCTTGGAAGGAAAGTTATGACCAAACTAGACAGCACATTGAAAAGCAGAGACATTACTTCACCAATAAAGGTCTGTCTAGTAAAAGCTATGGTTTTTTCAGTGGTCACGTATGCATGTGAGAGCTGGACTATAAAGAAAGCTGAGCACCGAAGAATTGATGCTTTTGAACTGTGGTATCGGAGAAGACTGTTGAGAGTCCCGTGGACTGCAAAGAGATCCCACCAGTCCATCATAAAGGAAATCAGTACTGAATATTCATTGGAAGGACTGATGCTGAAGCTGAAACTCCAAAACCTGGCCACCTGATATGAAGAGCTGACTCTTTTGAAAAGACCCTGATGCTGGGGAAGATTAAGGACAGGAGGAGAAGGAGATGACAGAGGGTGAGATGGCTGGATGGCATCACAGACTCAGTGGATATGGGTCTGGGTGAACTCCGAGAGCTGGCGATGGACAGGGAGGCCTGGCGTGCTGCGGTTCATGGGGTTGCAAAGAGTCAGATATGACTGAGTGATTGAACTGAAATGAACTAACAGGAAGAAGATACTGATAAAGTCAGTACCATGCATGAAATTAGTCATAGTGAAACAAATGTCAGCAACATGCAGAGACTTATCATAATGTCATAAAGGATTGAGTAGCAACAAGATGTGATAACACTGTATTTTACTGTATAGACGAAAGAATATAATCTCAAAGTCTGAGGAGTTTTCTTAAAAATTCTATTTTCCAGTGGGAAGAAATATGATCATGAAAAGTTATTTCTTTTCAAAAGAATCAAGTTGTCTTGCACACTTCACATGAATAAATGCATTCTGACACTGGTCTAACTTCGTCATTGACAATTCCACAGTTCAAAAAGCAATCATTTTTGTTCTCTCTGAACTGCTGACTCTGCCCTGAGTTTGGTGCCTAGAATGTCTTTTCAGTGAGTGTTTAATATGTTGAGAATCTGAAAAAGTATGGTAAAACAAAAAGCAGGTCAACAAGTTCATTTTTTTTTTTTAAGAGAAGCATTGCAAAATATTCCTGCAAACATGAATTAAGTTGGCAGGTTCCTCTTACATTACTAATCATACAATAATTAAAATACTGCAGTAATATATTTAACACCTGCTTGGTTTCACTGAGGCTCTTCAGATTTCCACACTGCAGGACAGAAAGTCAAGGGTGCTTAATCCAGTCATCTCTCTTGGATGTCCTTTTTCTCATAATTTTTGTCTTTGTAATGGTATGAGCTTCTAAGCCTCAAACCCATCCCATGCTAGAAGCAGATAGCAGTCACTTTCAGGGAAAAATTCTTTTCAAGTTTTAGTCACTAAACACACCGAAGTATGTGAGGTTTGGTTGCTGATTTCTGTTCAGTCAGGAAAGGAAGACTTCTCAGCAAGGAAAGACTTGAAAATGACTTGAGCCTGAGACAACAATGAGAGAACAACTACATGCCTCTCTCTCTCTCTAGCCCTCGTCCTTTCCCCTTTCCCTCTCTTCCTTTTCTCCTTGTCCTTTTTCCCCTGGCACCAATCTCTCTCCCTCAATCTTCCCTTTCTCCCCTTCTTTCATTCACTCTTTCTTTTTCTACTTTTAAGGAAAATAACATTCAGACAAAAATAGAAAGTTTGGTTATGATGGAAAAATTTTGTAGGCATAAATCTATGCAGGTGCTATTGTTTCCATTGACATATTTGTCATCAAAGAATCACAGTTTTACCAAGAATTAATTTTTTTTCTGCCTTGGTAATATTGGTACTTCTAATTGAAAGCAATATGATGTCAAAGAACCAGGCATTTTTGATTCTTTAATAAGTGTATCCCTGTTACTTTCTCTTCATTTATTTTTTCTCATTTCTCTTCTCCCTGCTTATACAATTTGGATAGGATCTCAAATGGAATCACTTATAGAAGGTAGTACCCATGTAGCTGGTAGCTTCCAACGATGGGATTTCTGTTTTTCCAAAGTAACCCACTATTTCTGGTCAGATAACTACAAAGATCACTGTTTTGACTAGTACATCTCAAAGAAGAACGATGGGATCAATCAATGATGCCAGGGCTTGAATAATGCTTATCAAAAATAAAACAAATTGGTATCAATCATTTCTTAGACCTACAAGTCCTGAAAGGAGATGAGGTTTATAGAAGATAACTAGTAGGAAAAAAATTTGACACAGTGGATATGAATAAACTAGAAAGCACAAAACCATGAATTCCAGAGCTCAGAGTTAGTGATTGTGACTGAAAAGGTGAAAAAGGAAAGAATAAAATATTTTTAACACTAAGTGTTTTCCATTTGACAAAAGATGTTACACTGCAGCATAGATAAGCTACTACTTTTTTTATAGATCACACACAACGTTGCCTGTGAGGCCAAGGATTTCATTTGCTAGGACCAACTCACAAGGACTGGAACAGAAAAGCCTGTTTGGCAACAACAAAAGTCTCATGACAAAAGTTACAATTTGACATATCTGCTGTAGCAGTCAATTCATGGTAGAGCAGGACTGGAATGGTAGAATGCCGCATTCACCTTACCTAGAGCAGTGGCACCCCACTCCACTACTCTTGCATGGAAAAACCCATGGACAGAGGAGTCTGGTAGGCTGCAGTCCATGGGGCCGCTAAGAGTCTGACACGACTGAGAGAATTCACTTCACTTCACTTTTCACTTTCACCCATTGGAGAAGGAAATGGCAACCCACTTCAGTGTTCTTGCCTTGAGAATCCCAAAGGTGGGGGAGCCNTCCAGTACTTTGGCCACCTCATGAGAAGAGTTGACTCATTGGAAAAGACTCTGATGCTGGGAGGGATTGGGGGCAGAAGGGGAAGGGGACGACCGAGCATGAGATGGCTGGAGGGCATCATGGTCTCGATGGACGTGAGTCTGAGTGAACTCCAAGAGATGGTAATGAACAGGGAGGCCTGGTGTGCTGCAATTCATGGGGTCGCAAAGAGTCGGACATGGCTGAGCGACTGAACTGAACTAAACTGAACTGAACCATCAGGTTTCTGTCATAGCCACCGAACTCAGAGTTGCAAATTGAAATTAGGAATAATCATTTTAAAATAATAAATAAACGAGGCCTGAGTGAGATCAGGCCAACATGCTTCATTTGAATAAACCCATCCTCCCAAAAATCACTTGAGTAAACATTTTAAATTATTTTACTCTCTCATTTTCCATTTTATGAATAAATGGAGAGGAGTGAGCGTTCAGGAGTGTTATGATGCTCATTTCTGGCTGCCATGAATCACACACACACATTCATGGTTCAGGTGCTTAGAGAATTTAAAAATTAATAAAGTTGCAGCTATACTGTCCACTGAACAAATATTTATGTATCCCATCATTAATATTTCCTTCTGTAGCCCACCAGGCTCCTCTGTCCATGGGATTCTCCAGGCAAGAATTCTGGAATGGGTTGCTGTTTCCTTCTCCAGAGGATCTTCACGACCCAGGGAACAAACCTGGGTCTCCTATATTTCAAGCAGATTCTTTACTATATGAGCTATAGGGAAGATCCTTAATATTTCCTTCTAGTCTGAACATAATAAAAGGCATCAAGAAGAGCTATGTGGAAACTGAGGGTTGAGGTTAAAAGGGGGTGTGCTTGATATTGCTTTTAAAGTGATACAGCTCTTTGTGTATACACTTTTTTTCATGAATTAAAATAAACAAGCTATTTTTAAGGGTTCTTCTTTGATTTTAACAAATACAAAACTGCATTTCTTCATTTGTTCTGTAGTGCAATATCTCCTGACTGGAACATACCTGCAGATATTTTAGCATCTGCCCACTGATTTGCAAAAGTGATTTATAATGTCAGGTTTCTGATTGTGTTCAAGGTTAGCAAGTAAAAGTCTAATTCCATGACACTAAAGTACCCCCAAAGCACTGATTTGTCTAGTTTTATCTGGATAGTAAGAAAAAAATAAAATAAAATGTCTAAGAACTTCAAGATTCTTAAAGTCTAATTCTACAAAATACAAACAACAGCATTATTATTAAAATCAATCATTAAGCTTCTACCAATCACCAAAAGGCTTCCTTGGTGGCTCAGCTGGTAAAGAATCCACCTGCTCTGTAGGAGACATGGGTTTGATCCCTGGGTTGGGAAGATCCCCTAGAGAAGGGAACCACAACCAACTCCAGTATTCTGGCCTAGAGAATTCCATGGACTGAATAGCTCACGGAGTCACAAAGAGTCAGATACAACTAAGCAACTTTCAGTCACCAGAAGGAATGTTCTTTTTAGGAGGCAACACTTTAATATTTTTTTACTGATTCAAATCTATGTTTCCCAACTTGCAAAGTAACCTGTCTGCATAATGCATTTATTGAAAAATTTCAACCTCTTCCCTAACAGAATAATCATTCATAAGTCCCCATGTGACTGGAAGCAACAGTTCTGTAATGGAAATGTCACTGCAACCTTAAATATAGCGTTCACCACTGTGAAAACTGTAATAACAGATGCTCACAAATGCCTGCTGTGATGAATCAACGCAGAGAAAGAAGGAGAGAAGTCTGTGTAGGTGTTTGTGGAGTTGGGGGAAGAGTGCCTTACAAACACACAGGAGTAAACAGATCGCAGTGATGAAGGCATTCTGGGATAAATTTGACTTGTCATACCCTGGGACTTCTCTGCTACCTGCAATTACCTATACATCAATTGGACAAAATAATGACGATTCAAAGGCAAGTGGAGAAAAAATAAAGAACAAGAATGACTTTATTGCTATTATTCTGGTGATGTGAACAAAAGAAAGGAGGTAATAAAAAAGAGCAAATGAGACAGGAAAGTTGTTTTGCAAAAGGTCAGTCAATATACATTGACTGGGCTCTTTGACATATTTCATGGACTAAAATAGTTCATAATACATTAATTTTTCCCCTATTGTTGTAGTAAATACAATGTTCTGAGTAAAAGAAAACAGATTTAAAATACTCTTGGAGTTCCTTTTAATTATGATGAAATAGGTAATTTAGGCTAATTTTCCCTCTTAGAAAAAGTTTAAAAAACTGAACAAAATACTCAAGAATATCTCGATGTATGGGGATACTGTCCCTAGCAGTAATTTCGATCCCCTAACTGAAAGGTAAAGTTGTCCTTTTGATAGTCACATAGGCTTACGGAAAGAGAAATTGGAATCTAGAGCGACCCAAAAACAGGGGCTGAGGGATCCCAGGAAAACAGCATTATATTGGAAAGTGAACTTGAAAGCCTCAGTCTAGGTTAAGTCAGGGACATTCTCATATAGAATTCTGCTCAGCTTCAGATTACCTCAATTTTTGAAAATAGATTGAGATCTTAGATTTATAGGACCATAAAACCTGGGTCAAAAGCAAACATTTCTCTGTAGAGGAAAATACTTTCATCCTTTAAATCAAATAATCAAGCTCAATTGCTCAGTCGTGTCCGACTCTTTGTGACCCCATGGATTGTAGCCCGCCAGGCTCCTCTGTCCACGGGATTCTCTATGCAAGAATACTGGAGTGGGTTGCAATTTCCTTCTCCAAGGGATCTCCCCATGCAAGGATCAAAACTGTGTCTCCTGCATATCCTGCATTGCAGTTGAATTCTTTACCATTGAGTCATCAAGGATAACCCAAAATATACATAATCAAAAATAACCAGGACTGCAAGACAATATTAATAAAATCAAATAATTGCTCAGTTTTGCAAATAAAAGAAATGGAGAAGGAAATAGAGACTGACTCCTGTATTCTCGCCTAGGAAATCCCATGAACAAAGGAGCCTGCCAGACTATAGTCCATGGGGTTGCAAAAGTATTGGACATAACTTAGCGACTAAACAATAACAAAATATACAATACATAATCAAAAATAACCAGGACCATAAAACAGGATAATATGAACTATAAAGCCCCAAACAACAAGCAATATCAAATGACTTGTGGGGACTACAGTATTGATATTAGCAGATATATATATTAAATAACTGTAATTATTTATAAATAGCTATAGAAGGAGGAGCCTGGTAGGCTACAGTCCATGGGGTCGCAAAGAGTCGGACACGACTGAGCAACTTCACTTTCTCTAGAAAACACTATATGTTCAAAAAGAAAATACAAGAGTAAGATTTTTCATAGAAATGTGGAAATTTTATTTTAAAATGCTAAAGTATAATAAAATTAGGAACTTAATTGGATGGGGTGACAGTAAATTAGACAAAGTAGAAGAAAGAGTCAATGGACTGGAACATAAGTTAAAAGAAAAAATTCCAGACTGAAAAAAGAGAAGAATGGGAAATGTAGAAGACAAGGTATGAGACAAACATAACACCCTGGCAAGTACTAATACACTTCGAAGTGGAATCAGAAGAAGAGAGGAGAAACAGGATGATTCAGAAGCAATGTTGAATAAAAGGGCTAAGAAATATGCAAACATGACCAATGACATTTTGAAACCATAACTTCAACAAAATGTATTAATTTTGAGCAAGAAAATATAAGGTAATACATTTAGGGAGATTATTGTCTATGCTTCATGTTTTTGTATGTCTTACAAGCAGAAGCACTGAGTGGCTTTGTTCAAGACTGACTTTAGATGTTTGTCTAGCAAACATCCTTGGATAATAGAGTAAGTGCCTCACACTAGAGCAGAAAGAGGCTTTTCTGTATGCTCCAGTGTAACAAAGGTACAGCTATAAACTCTCATGTTCCCTCAACACAATGATGTTCACATGAAATGCAACCCACTGACTGTGCAGGTGTTACCTGGCAGTTTGCTTCTCTATCTGGGATTTAAGGCTCAGGGAATTGGCATCATGCTAATAGTCTAGCTAATGGTGATACAGTGGATAATAAAGTCCTTTGTGTCTGACCTGGGGGTATCCTGTCTTCTACCAGTATCCATGAAACTCTGGCAAGGTAATTATATTGGCTTGAAAATGAATTAAAAATAGCAGATCTTTTACAGTTCTTTATGTATATACAAAGTAAAAATGAAGAAAGTCAAGATAAAAATAAATCTGAATAGCAGTCAAAGAAAACTATCAGATTACTTTCAAATGAGAAAAAGTACACTAACAACTGAATTTTCAATAGAAACCATGGGAGCAAGAAGAAAATGGAATGACATCAGCAAGTCTGGAGGAAAATTCTGGAAAGCTGAAATTCAGGATCAGCAAAAACACTCTCAATATTCAAGGTGATTTTCAAACAAACAAACTGAGAAAAATTACTGCCAGTAGACCCAGGTCGTAAGGCATTTTAAAAGATATTTCTCTGGCAGCAGGATTATGATTATAAATGAAAAGACTTAGATGCAAGAATGATGACAAATAGCAAAATATGTAAGGATATGGCAAATTTAAATTAATATTTATATAACCATAAGAGTGTGTATTGTCTGAAATACAGAATCAATTAAAATAAAAAGACAGCAATGGCTTCAGTTTGGAAAAGAGTAGCAGTTCTAAGTGTTGTAAGGTGATCTTTTTTTTCTGGAAAGAAAGTTAAAGTAACAAATACTTTATTTTAATATGAAAGAGATGTACACTGTCATCTCTAGGACAACCCTCAAACCATAAAGAAAATAGAAAAGATAAGAAATTGAATTAAATTTCCTCTTTAAAGTATGTCTTGCTACAGAAGAGATGAATAGGCCAACTAGATCAAGGTTAGAGCATATTTTTAATTTGTACATAAAAATAATTAAGTTTAAAAAATCATATATATGCCCAAACTTTGAAAACAGGGGTATTAGGTTTAGACACATAAAAATTGAAATAATCCCCTTTCTTGTAAGGGCTAGAAATAATCCCCTAAGGTGTCATTGAACTATACTGATCAGAAGCCCCAGAGGCAGACTTTATATTTTTTTGTAAAACTAAGTATACTAAAGCATTTAAGACTGTGTATATGACTACATAGAGCTAGTGTTAATAGATAAATGTCACAAGTATAAAACATTTGATATTTAAAACAAATACACAAGAATTATTAAAACTTTTCTCAAAACATAACAGATGAATATTTCAATAACAATCATTGTTAAATTTTTGTTTTTATGTGCTTTACTGAATTTAATGAAACATATGGAAAGAAAAAAAAAAAGTATTTACTTTCAGACACAAATTGCGAATTCTTCAAGATTTTTGTTTCATGGGTGGTGAGAGAGATGCTCCTATTTTTCTTCATTCCAGTCATTGTATCAGTGTGGAAATACAAGAAACTGTTGATATTAATCCATTTTGATGTGTGAAAATTGATATTTCTCTTGATTAATAGTTTAATAACATTTGAAAAATGTTTGAGGTCCTGAGTATATGTTCTGTGACCTACAATGATCAAAACAGATATTATTTTCTGACACCCATAACCAGTAATTTTTAAGTTCCTATTAAAAGGAATGACTACTAAAAACTCTCCTGAGTGCAACATGAACGAATCAATTCAAAAGTAACAGCCATTTTAAAACAGCTGTGATGTGAAGATTCCTACTAAGTTACACAATACGTTAAATTTACTCTCAGAAAAGGCAACAGCTACTTATGTGTGAATGCTATATAAAAGGTGCAGAGTGAGCATACAATTTATTATCTAAACCAGTTCCCTTTTAAGAGCGAAAGAAATCACTTTAAACAAGTACCCTGAGGCAACAGTGTAAACCACAACAGTTCCAGGAAATGGGATATATATTTATCCTATATAAATAGCAATCAAATCTCTTTAATCAGAGAGAATATGGTAGGAAAAAGAACAAGATAAGAAACATATTCTTTTTGTTAATGATTTACTGTTTATGGATGTTTATACTGAATTATCACTACTCTCATAACTTCTAAACGTGTGTGTTCTATACAATGCTTACATTTTTATTTATGTCAAGCATGTGTTATGGCATGTTGCATACATAGCATTTTAATAGAAGTTTAACATTTTTGTGATATACATATTGCACAAACAACAATCAATACTAAACAATCAAAGTAGTCTTCCTTATTTTCATTCATACTGATACTGATTGATTCTGATTGTAGTTTCAGAGTCCTAAGAATGTAGATACTCTTGTGCAGATAGTAAGATTATTCTGAACATCAGAAGCTAGTGGTTAATAAACTACATGTTAAAAATTGTAATAAAATATTTATCCAGTCTGTACTTGCAAGGGTATTCTGGCAATTTTCTTTTCCTCATACAAACTAGTGGAACTGCAACACACAACACCGTAAATGATGCTCATCTTAAACAAGCTGAGCAATGATTCAGGCCTCGGTACATTTCTACCTATCTCTGTAGTAATGCTATATTTTCTTTCAGAGCAGGGGGGATCAAAACACCAACATCACTAATGAAGCTGTTCAGCCCTGTGGCCCAATGTCAGAACAGCAGACGCTGACTTCATCAGTATTTAAATTACAGGAGCAAAGAATGTTTTCTAGTTGAGCATTGTTCCAGTTCTTTGAACTGACTGCCATGGGTTCCTGGAGCTTGACCACATTACAATTTTCACACTTAGCAACTGTAAAATTGTTAAAGCAGTATCCTTCCTTACAGTTTATCCGTTATTACTGCTAAATTTGGCATATCACCTTAGTTACGGACTTTAAATGCCACTTTCATCACTTCCCAGGGTAACCTTGGCCATGAAATCGGAAAATCAGATCATTTTCTGGTCCGTTTTCTTCTTTTTCTTTGGATGAGATTAGATTTTGCTACGCTTGACTGACAAATCCCATTTAGGATTCAAGAAGAGGCCTGTGCCCCGACCTCTTTAAGAAGTGGGAGGTGAGATGTCTTAGGCAGTGATGAAGAAGAAAGGACCAATTTCAACTCATCACACAAAGGCAATTAGTAATTAATTCACATTAAGAGACAAAAATACTTGTGAAAGTGGAGAGTCCTTTAGTGTCAGATCACAACATTATTTAAGATTCTCTAAAAATACTAATAATGTTCAAGGATTTTCTCCACATGTTTTTTCTTTCACATTATATTTCTAGATTTGTTATACAGCAAAGCACAAGCCGAACTTATTTTTATCTGAATAAATAGGTTTCAAAATTAATAGGAAAATCATATTTTAAGAAATAACCAATAGGAATCCAAAATCAATAAAGTTCCCATGGTATATGAACATAAGATAATCGCTTTGTTATTCAGGGATGTAATGCTTATTTGCTTGTTTGCACAGTTCCAGATATCACCTGCTTCAAGGACATTTATCCATTGCTGATGTAGTAAAAACATGTGGTTGGAGAAAAGGTGAAAATAATAATTGGTAAATGACTCAAATTAATGTTAGGTATTCTATTAACAGATTTTGTTTTCTGAGGCTATGTAGTAGGTTTAAAAATCTCAATAATGCATTTAAGGATGAGCTGGCATTTTAAAATCTGTGTTCTACTACACTACAAATTTACATTAAAAACTTAAATAAAAAAGTCAAGTAGGTAAATTGTCATAAGACTATGAATGAGTAAAAATTAATGGGATGTTCAAGCCACCTTCTTGCCTTTAGAGACTTTTTCAGCATTGAAAGGTCATTTGATCTAAAGAGGCAAATTTTCAAGAGTTATATCTTTAATACTTGTTACTTTATATTGATTCCTACCCCTACTGTCCTGTTTCTTTCTGAACTTCTTTTTTTCAATAGTTGCATTTCCAGGAATTATTATTGTATCATATTGTACATCACTGAAGTTCTAGTTACTTCAAGAAGAATCTTTAGTAATCCTCAATTTATCTCTACATTTAGTTTCTGATTTGTGTCCAGTCAATCTGGGCTCACGCCAAATACCTGGTAAAAGAATAAGCTGAAATTCATTTCTAAATACTGCATGGGAAGAAATGTGGCTCACAGTACCTTGCATAAAGTGCTAAATAAATATTTGTGAAAGACTAGGCCATCTCCCTTAATCTCTCTGGCTGTATAAATATTGCAGTGCCTGAATCAAGTGTTCAGATATAGGAACTCGAAAGTTTTGAAATTAATTATAAAAGAGACTCACAGCTGCTTAAAAATGTAAATAACTTGTTGTTCCTCAAGTGGAAAATCTTTCAGTAATATGGAAATATGCACTATCCTAAAAGAAAACTCCACTGAAATTTTACTTTATATATCAGGTACATTTCTGAAAAACTATGAAAGCAAGTATATGTTTTAAAAAAAAATCCTTAGTCAGTTTCATTATATTTTCAGTAAGAGTATCTCTTATCAAAAGATGTTGTCTTTGGTACATGAGAAAAATTATTATGTACCTAGGAATTTCAATGTTTTCAATTTCAATTTCATTTCAAAAAGTATTCTTCTTTTATCTCTGTGCATCTAATGTAATATATCCTTTGAAGATGACAGGGAAATGAGGGGGGAAAAAAAATCTCTGAAATTTGCACTTCTGCAAATCCCAAAGACACATACGCTCACTTGAAATCTCATATAAGGATATATATTAAAATATAACATCCGTATGATTGCCATTTTACTATTTTCATTAATTTTATTAGATTTCTTTACTTAGTTGGCTGTCATTTTGGCTATACTGGCTGTGATATCAACCATGGTCACCTCCATTTTATTAACCAAATAATGACTATTCAGTTCAGTTCAGTTCAGTTCAGTCGCTCAGTCGTGTCCAACTCTGCAACGCCATGAATCGCAGCATGCCAGGCCTCCCTGTCCATCACCAACTCCCAGAGTTTACTCAAGTCTGTTGAGTCAATGATGCCATCCAGCCATCTCATCCTCTGTCATCCCCTTCTCCTCCAGTCCCTCCCAGCATCAAGGTCTTTTCCAATGAGTCAACTCTTCGCATGAGGTGAGAATGTGCAAATTAATTTTTATTTAAATTTGATAACATACTTTAGGAAATATACATTAAAAAACAGTCTTTGAGAAAAATCTGATAGTTGGGCAAAAAAACAGTGGTAACATAAATATGTAGATAATTATAATAAAAACATACTCTAGATTTCATTACTTCTTAAGCTTTAGTTTTTTTCAGGCAGTGCTGGCACTTAGTCTACATTTAAACAATAAACTATCCCCCTATGTATGATCAACAGATTCCTCAATTACTAAATATATTTCCATGTTGAGTTTTCGTTTTACTTGATAAAAAGTTCTAGCCTTTTAAGGACAACTATATGAATCATCTGATTATTTTTCATACAGTCAATATTTAGTGAGAATTTACCTCACATCAACAATTGTTTTAAGACTTGGTTATGTAATAACCAAAGTTACATAACCAAAGTTATGTAGGTATCCTGGATCTCTGGACTCTCAGTGTTAATAAATTTTAAAGATATTTTTAAAACTTAATAAAATGTATCTATGCTTCTACACGTGCTCACATTTCAGAGATGGGGACATTTAGGTACAAAATGTCACCACTTTCCTTCTTTACCACAAAGAATAGATCTTTTTTTTTTTTTAATTGCTTTTGTCCACTTCAGGGAAGTTAAATTTAATATACAGATTGTTTTTATGCTTTGCCTATTTATGTCTCAACATGAATTCATTCCCATTAACACAAAGGTGTCTATTTTTGTCAGTGTCCTCCTATGTCCTTCTAAACTACTGTACATACTCTGTGACTCAACCATTTTTTCCTGAGTGCATTTTCAACAGCAGCAGACACATGCATGCCGGTTTCACAGACTCAGAATGAATAAGCAAAGGCTATTAGCTTGGGATCCACTGGGAAGAAATGTCTGAAGGCTTTATTTGTACACATCACTGTAATTCAAAGCACTGATTTGAAAATAGTGTTTTAAATATATACCATTGTTCATAGATCCTAAATTCACTCTAAAAAAAAAAAATGTTCACCTATCTGTCTGTGGCTATCAATGCAAAAACAAAAAAGTTAAGAGGAACTTGATCACCTGTTTTTTCAAAGCAAACAAGATTTGCTTTATTTTAAATTTCACACAGTATGCTATTTTGACACACTGTTCAAAGCTGGGCTATTTCATCAAGCTCTTAAGGGATCAAATATTCTGAAAACTGACAGTAATTGATTATTTAGCATGGTTCTTTTAAACTCAAAACCATGAGGACAGATTAATGCTAACAAAGAGATATATGCGATATTCAGACTGTCAAATTTTAAAAAATGTATAACATCTGGAGATAATGCTTTTAATTTGATGTTTTCACGTTGTATTTATTTAGAAACTATTTTTTTTTATTTTTCATAAACTTTGATCAAATAATCTTAAAAAAAATGGAAAAGATGTTAACAACTTGCCAAAATTTCAATATGTTGTTTTTCAAATAGCTACCTTTCTTAAACCAAATCCAACTACAGTTTTTAAAAATGGAATTAAAAGAACACCCTGATGCTAATGAATGGGTGCAGACTTCACCAAATCCTACTGATATTTTACAATGTCAGAAAGACTTGTACTCTATTAGTAGCCATTTCTCCTATGAAACACATCTTTCTACTGACATATCAGTTTTGAAAAAGCATAAAGCCAATTTGATGCCCCAGTGTGGATTTTTGCTATTTTACCACCAGTCACATTAAATGGAACAGCCTCAAGAGATCCTGCAAGAACTGTTATGATGTCAATAAAATGTTCATGAATGGCAGGGCTAAGCTGGGGACAATTCACCCTCTCACTAGTGTAAGTCCAGCCACATGCCGGGAACACTCAGAGGAGTACTCAGCGGGATTAGAAACAGCCTCAGTGTGTTCAGTATAATTTCACCTCTCCACAAAAATAAACATCTAACAAGTTCAGGCCAAAGAGAAATACTGAGTTAAAAGAATTAAGCTGTATTTCTATCAGAAATATATTTGAGTTTGATAGAAATAATTCATCCAAGTATATACATATGTGCAATTATGTACATATGTGTTATCCAAGTATCACAGGGAACAATTTTCTATAATTCAGAGGATTTTGAGGACTTCCAGTATTAATACAAGAATATTAATTGATATTCTTATCTCTAATTCTATTCTCAGAGTATGGGTAAAACTTAGCCAATAAGCTTTTAACTTCAACTCTCAGCTCCATTTTAACTACCAACAAAAGCCCTATGGTAAGTTTAGCCCACAAAAACAACTAGTTTCACTTTTGTTCCTTTGCATTCAGTGGCAAAGAATTCACCTGCCAATATAGGAGACTCGGGCTCAATCCCTGCATCAGAAAGATCCTTTGGAGGAAGAAATGGCAATTCACCCTAGTATACTTGCCTGGACAATCCCATGGACAGAGGACCCTGGCAGAATACAGTCCATGGGATCACAAAGAGTTGAACACAACTAAGCGACTGAGCATTCATGCATGCATATCTCAACTACTAAGGTTAGTAATCATACAGCACTCTGTGTTCCCACTCCATATGGAACTTTCCTCCATTTTCTCTATCAAAAAAATTACTAATAGAAATTCTGTTTGTTTTCTTTATTTGGGCAACTGCAGATCTCATTCCCTGTAGTTTCTTCTTGTGTGAGTTGTGATAAATCTTAGAAATAGATTCCAAAAACAGGGCATGTGTATCAACACATTAAAATTTATATGGACTATTCCAGGCTTGACTATTGGGGATAAAAATGAAAACAGATTTGGGAAAGTGTCATGGTAATAAAGATTTTGGCAGAACATATCTCACAGATTATATATACTGAGGTATATAGGCTTTCTCTCATTCTGTAATTATACATCCCATTCTCATAAACTCTGTTATGAATGTTTGAAGAATTATATATTGGGGATCAATATGAAGCACAAATTATCTATAACTAATATCATGGAAAAATTAAAGTTAGCTCCCTGATAGCTCAATTGGTAAAGAATCTGCCTGCAATGCAGGAGACTCTGTTTCAATTTTTGGGTTGGGAAGATGCCCTGGAGAAGGGATAGGCTACCCACTCTAGTATTCTTGGGCTTCCCTTGTGGCTCAGCTGGTAAAGAATCCACCGGCAATGCAGGAGACCTTGGTTTGATCCCTGAGTTGGGGAGACCCCCTGGAGAAGGGAAAGGCTACCCATTCCAGTATTCTGGCCTGGAGAATTCCAGGCCTATACAACCCATGGCATCGCAAAGAGTCAGACACGACTGAGCGACTTTCACTCACTCAAATACTATCAATTCTGACTCACAATTATTTAATAAATATTAAATTTCTAATTATTATTATCACCTTTCATTCAGCAAATATTTTAGTTTCTATGATGAGTTACCCTTTGATTTGGGCTTCCCAGGTGGCTCTAAGGGTAAAGCACCCACTTGCCAATGCAGGAGACATAAGCAATACCAGTTCAGTCTCTGGGTTGGGAAAATCCCCTGCAGGAGGTGCATGGCAATCCACTCCAGTATTCTTGCCTGCAGAATCCCATGGACAGAGAAGCCTGGCAGGATACAGTCCATAGAATCACAAAGAGTCAAATATTTAGCAACTTAGCACACACATACATACCCTTTGGTCTAGGCACTTAGATTACTACAGTAAAGAGAACGGAGAAAAATAAAATCACAAAGCCAAATTCATATATATATATGTACAGATTATCTCATAAAATATTAACCCACCTGGCAGAGAGATAGAGAAATGTAGTATACACAGGCCAAAAACCAGAGATAACTGTAATACACAAGAAGGTTTGATGAGGAGGTGAAAGGCAGAGACAGTCAAAAAGATTTCATGGAGGAAAGTAAAGATGCAACAGAATTCTAACAATCATCTGGAGCTTCAGAGAGGAATAAAGAGCAAAGGAGCTGTTAAGAGCTGGGTAATGTGAGCTTAAAAAGAAACAGCAGTGTTCTCACATCTTGATTAATTACTGAAATGATTCTAAAAATTCTAAGCCAAAAATATGTAACTGTGTCACTTAGAAAAATCTGTTTCCATCTTCCTCCACTAGCTTTGTATAAACATAGTTATAAATGCATTTATTGATAATGATAACAGATTACACCTACATCAAGTTACATTTGATGTATATTTAAATTTCCCACAATTGATTAGTAAAAATGAAATGGAAAATGGAAAAACAAAATATTATTAGCATTTTTCCTGTATGTCATGTGTCCCAATTGATTATTTTATTAGTCTTCATTTTAGATATGTATGTGTGTGTGGTGCATGTGTATGTGTGTGTAGTTTTTCATTGAACACCTTTATATATTGAGTACAGTAGGGAAGAATCCACTTGCGAATCTATCCTTATTTCCTTTTTACAAACAAAGAAAATAATTGTAGAGTATTGGTAATTGTAGAGTGATTGCTAGGACTTAAACCCAGGTTTCAGGCCTGAATACATAGCACTGTATTCCAGGTGCCAAAGCTTATTTAGGTGTGAAGCAAATTTCTCTTTAGAAAATTCTTCAAAACAAAAGATAAAGGTAGTGACCATTGTCCCTCTGCTGGGATGCCTCATTCATAGCAAGGTCAGGCAGGGGTTAGATTAAGTACAATGTGCTGAGGAATGGCACGCCTTAGTGGGCAGGTGTGTTTCTGAATTTAGGCTATTTTAGAGGCTCATTAATCACATGGTCAACTTCTAATTTCTTATAAGTATATAAATACATGCATTGTATAACAGCAGAAAATGAGAGCAACAGGATCATTAGGTCACTGAAGTTAAGACACATTGCATTGATTTAAACTGCTTCAATGTCTCAACTCATCATCAAGTCCGTGCACCTCCATTATGTTAAAAGCCAAATACATGTATTGATCTGTGGTGTATTTCTTGGAAACGACAGGGCAGAATGAACCACAAAAGGTTGGAGGAAAAAACCATTCTAGGAAATAATTTTTAAGGAAGATTGATATACTAGTAAATTGGAGTAAAAGGGTCTAAAAAGAATGGCTTTGTTGCTCTCAATACAATAATATTTCTCTTGACTCCCACCAGAGAGTAATATCACAAGACGTTTCTGGTGGCCATTCAGTTTAACAATGGTCATAATTAACGTGATCAATATCTGTGATTTAGTTAGGTGGTTATCAAAAAGTCAGTACCTTCAGCTGAACTGAAGAGCTCTCTCTCTCTCTTAGCTCTTGATTCTTTTGATTATTTGGAATTTTGAGTCAAGTTTGATGGACTGGCCATCATTTTCTGAAAGAATCAGACACATTAGACAAAGGAATTATGCTACAGAAAGGTAAGGTGGTATTTCTCCACAGTCATCAAATAAGCTTGGGAGTCCATAATTTCAATGTAACAGTTTTGGGGGTTTTATTTCAATGATAATTTAGAGAAATTAATGTAACTCAGTTCTAAAGTTCCTACTACTACCAGGTAGGGACACTTTTGGGTTTATGTTTTAGATTACATTGGCTCTAAGTCACTAAAGTTTATATTTTAATTTTTAAGGCCGTGTTTCTCAAATGATTTTCTTACAGACTTTGAAGACCTTTTGTGTTCTCTCAAAATAACCTTGATTGTTTCTGGAACTTCAAGGTATACCTTAATTTCCTCAAATGTAAGGGGAGGAAAAATGCAATCAGTTTCTCCCTGAAACTAGATTTCACATTATGATAAGAAAAAAGACTAGATATTTTGGGTTGTTTTCATAGGCATTAAGCTATTTTGAGAAAACAGCACTTTAAATTTGGTGTCCAGTATACTCAACAGCAGAGAAAGCAATGGCACCCCACTCCAATACTCTTGCCTGGAAATTTCCATGTAGGGAAGAGTCTAGTAGGCTGCAGTCCATGGGGTTGCGAAGAGTCGGATACCACTGAGTGAATTTACTTTCACTTTTCACTTTCATGCATTGGAGAAGGAAATGGAAACCCACCCCAGTGTTCTTGCCTTGAGAATCCCAGGGACGCGGGAATCTTGTGGATTTCTGTCTATAGGGTCGCACAGAGTAGGACATGACTGAAGCGACTTTGCAGCAGCAGCATACTCAACAGAGGAACCAGAGATCAAATTGCCAACATACGCTGGATCATGTAAAAAGCAAGAGAGTTCCAGAAAAACATCTATTTCTGCTTTATTGACTATGCCAAAGCTTTTGACTGTGTGGATCACAATAAAATGTGGAAAATTCTTCAAGAAATGGGAATACCAGACCACTTAACCTGACTCTTGAGAAACCTATATGCAGGCCAGGAAGCAACAGTTAGAACTGGACATGGAACAACAGACTGGTTCCAAATAGGAAAAGGAGTGTGTCAAGGCTGTATATTGTCACTCTGCTTATTTAACTTCTATGCAGAGTACATCATGAGAAACGCTGGACTGGAAGAAACACAAGCTGGAATCAAGATTGCTGGAAGAAATATCCATAACCTCAGATATGCAGATGACATCACCCTTATGGTAGAAAATAAAGAAGAACTAAAAAGCCTCTTGATGAAAGTGAAAGAGGAGAGTGAAAAAGTTGGCTTAAAGCTCAACATTCAGAAAACGAAGATCATGGCATCTGGTCCCATCACTTCATGGCAAATGGATGGGGAAACAGTGGAAACAGTGTCAGACTTTATTTTGGGGGGATATAAAATCACTGCAGATGGTGATTGCAGCCATGAAATTAAAAGATGCTTACTTCTTGGCAGAAAAGTTATGACCAACCTAGATAGCATATTGAAAAGCAGAGACATTACATTGCCTACAAAGGTCCGTCTAGTCAAGGCTATGGTTTTTCCTGTGGTCATGTATGGATGTGAGAGTTGGACTGTGAAGAAAGCTGAACACCGAAGAATAGATGCTTTTGAACTGTGCTTTTGGAGAAGACTCTAGAGAGTCCCTTGG
>SJYV01003762.1:568625-582530 GCA_006410875.1 Neotragus pygmaeus
ATGCCATTCTTCCAAATCATCCCACCCTCTCCCTCTCCCTCAGAGGCCAAAAGTCCGTTCTATATGTCTGTGTCTCTTTTGTTGTCTCACATATAGGGTCATCATTACTATCTTTCTAAATTCCATATATATATGTCAGTATAATGTATTGGTGTTTTTCTTTCTGGCTTACTTCAATCTTATAAATATTATATAACATTTAAGATCATGAGAAGGGTTTCTTTAGTGACCATCAGCTTTAATTTACTACGTTAGTCATTGAGATTCAACATATATTCTAATACTAAATATGATTATTTTCCTATATCATGATGTACATTTTAAGAAAACAATTTTTCTTAATTTTTCTAAGTATAAAAAAGAGCTAAAATGTTTATATGTTTGAAAAGCAGCATTCAACTCACCAATTTTATTTCAGAGAGTAATTGTGCAAACATGCAAACTTCTAAGCAAACATGAAACTGCCATAAATGTATATCACAGATATATACTTTGAAGAAAGATTAGTAGCCAGTGAAAGTATTACAATATTATTACAATGTTAAATAAAGTAAAACCAACATATTCAAATTAGTCTCATTATATTCAAATAAGTACTTTTTAAAGTTTTTAAACTCCTCCCAAAATATATATAAAGTCAAATGCAATAAATATATTATAAAGGTGAAATTAATTGCTTTTCTGTCATGAATTTCAAATTTTATTTTTGTTATATATGAATTAGCCCAACTATTTTTGAAACGTCCTTTTAAAAGAATGATTTATAATGAAGAGTGAAAACTGTACCATTGCAAGTTAAGAAGTATAATTTAAAGATCATAAAGAGAAAATTTAATGTGCTAATATAACAAAACTTAAGAGTAATTTTTCCTCCTCTTAAGTTATTAAAACAATGTTGAATTTGAGGTGTCAAATTCAATTCCTTAGAGGATAAAAGTATTTCTGGGACAACTTTAATTGGGATCTAGTAAATGAAAAGCAATGAAAACAGAATGATTTTGCTGATTAAATATATACATCATTCTCCTATTCAAAATATGGATGACAATGGCAATATAGTACATACACAAAAGAAAAAAAAGTCACCTTAAATAATTCCCTTATTGAAATATACAAGTAAATGTTTTTAAATGTCTTTATACTTAATATGCATAGAAATTTTATCATTTTAACTCAAAATTGACAGAGTCATGTGAAAGTTAATTTAGTATTCATTGTCTAATACAACCATTTCCAATCCTTGTTTGGCACACCTTCATCTTCTAGTCCTAGTGGGGTTTAATTTTAAAAGTATTTTTTTAATTAAAAAATTTAAGTGTAGAGTTTAATCAAACATTTGGAAAAACATCAAAATTAGGCAACTTATATGGTTTAAAGATCCAGAAAACTTTAAAGTCAGAAGTATCAACCAATTTTTCCAATCTCATTGCAGCACTAATGAATCATGGAGTTACTGCAATTCAAGAGGCAGCACCTAGCTTTATTAATCCAGTCATATAGTCTTAGATTTGCTATGTTTGGCTGTGGCAGCCCTGGGCTATATCCCTCCAGTCTACCCTCATACACATAGACATATGAATGTTCTCTTGATCCCAGTTTCCCAAGCCTTGAAATAAACTAATATCTTAGATCTCCTTTTCAGAATAACCCATATCAATTATTTAAGTTTCACTGCTCTAAGATAAGAAAGGCCATTGTTTAAGGATAAAGATCAGCTAAAGAACAGCCTAACACCTTCTCAGGTGAAACACATAGCTAATGATGAGTATTCCATAATATGCTTTCATAGTATTTCTAGGCAGCATTTAAATGTCTGTGATCCCCTGGAGAAGGAAATGGCAACCTGCTCCAGTATTCTTGCCTGGGAAATCTCACGGACAGAGATTGGGAGGCTACATTACATGGGGTTGCAAAAGAGTCAGACATGACTTAGCGACTGAGCACGCATACACTTATGTGCATTTTAAACCATTGTATGAATTTTACTTTCAATGTTACTATGCCATAATTTCTTCAGTTTAATACAAAGAAAGTTCATACAATTCAGTTATTTTATTCTTTTTTAATAATAACTGGAATTTATGATCCATATTTATTTAGGAAAAGGGAGTTGGAATGAAAGAAAGAAGCAGTGATAGAATGTCATTACTTCTGAAAAGACTGTGATATGACCAGAAATAAGGAAGATCACAACCTTCATCGATTTCATTCTATTGTCCCCTTTCCCTTCCTCTCTCCCACCTCTTTTCCCTCCCTCTTTTCTTCACTTTCCTTTTTTCCCCTCCCCTACTCTTCAAGGGAAATTTTCTTTCTAAAACCATTTCTTGATGAGAGAAAGTGATAAGGGAGGAGCAGAAAGAAACAGGAAGATTTACTAGAGTAGTGGAAGGGGAAAAATATGAGTAGGAACTTTATCTTAAATAACTAAAAATAATCCCTTAGTGATTAAAATGCACAGTGTGGCCCACTTGCAAGTAATATGTTCCACTTAGCAAGTAAATGCAAAGCATGGCTCACTGACAAGTAAAGCAATTCGAAAATTCTATACTGTCTAAATGCCCTAAGTCAATAGGTTTAAAATAGATTTAATACAATTTGAATAATACTATTATAGTATTATTTTGGAGATTTCTCATGCAACTGACAGGAGATAGTGAATGAAATTGTCAATACATTAATTCCTTTTTCTTATTAAGCACCAAGGCTTAAATAGGACTGAAAAATGAATAACTTCAAGGGTTGTAAACAGAGGTATGTGTCTCAAAAAGCATTTTTACTATTTGTTTCCAATCTTTACTTCCCTGTTTTAAACTGTAGCACTTACAAGAACTCACTTTTCAACTTAGTTGATTTTTGAGGTCTTAAGTATATTTTGTTTTTCACTATAAATATGTGTTTTAGTCACAAGCAGTTTGTATAAGTGTTTTATTTTAGTTCTTTTTTGCTTTAGTTTTTCTTTTCTTTTTTTTTTCTTTTGGTTTTATTTCTCTGTAGCCATAATTCTGGTTTTGCAGTTGCATAATATTATTTCAATATTTGTGTCCAAAGTCAGATTACCTTTCCAAACATCATTTCTATATTGTAAAATCAATAAAGTAAAACAAGCCTTCCAAAATCATGTTATTTATATCCAATGTTAGAAATATGACTCTCTAAAGTAATTAATATAATTTCTGCTTTTTACATCAACTTTATCACTAATAATTTTTGAATTTATAAATATACTGCAATTGAAGCACATATTGATATGATATGGTTAGGATATGCTTATTTCTCTAACCTTTTTTCTGGTCCAGTAGCTGAACTAATCTTTAGAAATAACTTGTAATCCTAGTGATGATTTTAGTGAATTTTATATCTGATATTCCAAAATTAATTGTGAATCACTTTTCATGAGTTAAATGTGACACATTTCTAAGACTTTAAAGAAAATAAGTTTTTAAGGAGTGAAGGAAGTAAATAAGGATAAATATGAAACTTAGTTCTGTACCTTGCAGAATGTTTTCTGTTTGATTTTGCTGACTGGGTGATGAATTTCTCATGCTTCTCTTTAAACCTCATCCCTAAATAATGATATTGCTTCTAGGCTCAAACCAAGAGTACAAAGAATTTCTTTTGTCTTCAGAAGATTTTTCTCCCTAAACCATTCTGAAATTAATTTTCAATTACATACTTATGGATATTATAATTTTATTATTTATGATAATGTCATCATACTTACTTCAGTTATTTTATCACTTTAATATGTCACTCAACCTCCACAGCAGGCATTCTAGAGGTAAACATATGGACTAGAAAAAGAATTAAATCTCTATATTTTAATTTAAATCCTAACCACATCTAATAGCTTCCAAGCATGAGACATCCCTTTCTTTCACATATTATTGGGATGTTTCATGCTTGGAAGCTATTAGATGTGGTTAGGATTTAAATTTTTAAAATTCAGACAGTCCAAAAGCCATGCTTATCAACCTTTATCACTTTAGTAACAATGAAAGGTGACAGAAATCAATAAACATAACTTCTGTGACTTATACTAGTTAAAAAGTTTATATAACTATTGTGGCTATTAATCTATTTTTCTGGCAGAGTTTCTCTCAGCTTATATACATAGAGTATGACAAGCATGTGTGTGTAAGAAAGTAGAAATAAGGAAAAGTAAAATAGTGTGTCCTTCACTCTCACCTATTATTTGTGTAATAATAATCACCACAACAATCCTGTAAGGTGGATTTGAATGTATTTCAAAATTTTGAAAATACTCAAATACATTCATACTCTTTAAGCTCTAAATTAAAAGAAAAATTAGAAACACAGTAAAATAATTGTTACAGTAGGTTTATTAAAATTTTATTCCAAAAGAAAGAGAGAGCAGTCTAAATGTCTAAAATATATACATATTTTGGAATATTATCCAGCCATTAAAAATCATTTTCTCAGACCATGGCAAAACGCTGCAGTAAAGCTCCAGAGATACTGTTTCTGTGAAAGTCCATCCCAATTGACATTTCCTATAAATCCCCTTAAACTTCAGATGAATTCTCTAGCATCCCACCTTCAGTTCAAGATCAGAGTTAGGGAAATTCTAACACTTAAAATACTTGGTTTTATGGAACAGTATTTCACATTTAGGGACAAGGCAAAGAGCCTGGTACATGGGCATAATCTTGATAAACACTGTTTCTTAAAAAGAAAATCTAAATTGTGAAAAGACCATCATTAGTCATAGAAAAGGATAAATCCAGGAAAACAATATAAAGAACTGAGAACTTTTAGGAGACAGCAATCAACATAAAGCACATACAAGCTAGAACAAGTAAGCAGATCAGAGAGAGAAGCTGAACACAAATCACAAGATGAATTATTTCCCAGTGAAATTGAGCAGGCCATATTTTACAGCATCTCTACTGCTTAATACCTTGGATGGTCAGAAATCTAAATGTTTGAACTACTATCAAGCTGAGTACCCATCCAAAATAGCTGGTGGGGTAGGGGTGAGGGGCTGCCAAACCCCACTCTCTCAACAACTTTATGACAGGGAAATCATCCAGTCTCTCCACCTACTACTTCCACCAACTCAACATGGAGATGTTAGTTCTGAATATTCTACTACACTGTGAAACTATCAATTTGAAAATCTATTCAGGGTCTCAAAGTTTCCCCCATAAAAGTCTCTGCAAAAGGATGAAAGCATTATATTTAATATTATAATGGTCTATTTCCTCACATGAATTACACCACTTCTCCTTCCCCTCACCTTATAAAAGAAAAGGATCTAGTCTACAAGCAGACATAGTTCTAAATATATGATCCTATTAAAAACTCAATAGAAATCTCATTGCCAGTATCTTAAGATAATGAGAACTCTATTAGAAGTAACTTTATAAAATTAATCAAGGGCTTGCCATTTTCCAATTGTGGTCTAAACTTTTTCTAGCAACAGCCCCATGGCAGAGCTCTCCATCCATGTGGTAAAAAATGGCAAAGTATAACAATGAGACAAGTACAAAGTATGTGGTACATAGAGTGTGTCATTATCATTCACCTGAAGAAGCTATCTGTATAGTTATTCATCCAATATTAAGTGTCATCCATATACTATTCATATAACTGAATGTAAAAAATAAAACTAAGGGACTAAAATGTCCTGTTACTCACCACAGACTTTGACATATTTTCTTTATTTTCTACTAAAAATTGTCACTTACTCGATAACTCTATTCACTTGGGAGATCTCTCACCCTAGATACACACGAAACATTCATGAAGCTAGGACAGGCAGGCATTTGGAGTAACACCGCTGGGAGTTTAGGTCTTGTCTTCATACTTGATGCAAATGTTCAGTCCCTTGCCACTTGGCTCCCAGTCCATCAGTTTGAATGACATTCTCTTCCCACACCGAAAGAGATAAATTTTACATGCCACAGAAATATGAAAATAAATCTTATTTTTCTTGACCATATATAAATCTTTCTAACACTGTTGCTAATAGAATGTTTGCATGTCTATTTTATTTCTAATCAAGGAAACATTTGCTAAAAATCATACCTGAAGGTAAGGCTAATTTTTAATTATTGTTATTTTACTGGCTGATCACAGACTTCAGTTTAACTTGTTAATCATCATAATTTTAATATATTTACTTAAGAGTAAAATTTTATTAACTGAATATATATTGTATTTAAAAATTTGTGAGAATTCTTATTTTAAAATACCATTTTAATCTACTGCACCTCAGTATTTGCAAGGTATCTTCTTTAATTCTTTTAGCTATGTTCATGCATGAAATAATTAGGCAGTTCACTTCAAAGACGTTTATAAATCAGTGACAATGACATCATTTTATTATATTAAAAAGTCTGCTATATGATGTATATATGACTGTAGCACATGAAGTTACTATGCATCTTGAAGCTCGTAAGAGAGTGGTGTTTAGAGACTACAGCAGGAAAAGTCTTTCCACAGTTAATTTAAGTTACTATAATGTAAGCCCAATTTATTTACCATTCCTTTACCTGAAAGTTTTAAGCAAATTCTGCATGTATACTATTATTTGTGTTTTAATTTGAAATAGAATAGATTGTTTTAAAAAGTAGACTATGTTTTAGACAAAACATTACATTATAATTGAAGAAATACAACTACCTAGACTCTAAAATGTCAGTAGAAATCCAGCCACAATTTCTTTATTAAAGAAAAAAGGTCAAAGGGAAAATACATACTTTAGGGTCAAAACTGAAGTGTACCTATAAAAAAATCCATTCACATTTCTCTCACACCAGAGTGGTATGTTACCAATTATACTGGAAATAATTTCCATGAATTTGGGTACATTTTGTTCTTTGTTCATCTTATATCTCCTGTAGTGGAATATCTAGTACTTAATTACGCCCAATCAATATTCATTGAATAATTAAATGTATACAAATTATGCTGTTGCTGCTGCTGCTAAGTCACTTCAGTCATGTCCTACTCTGTGTGACTCCTAGACGGCAGCCCACCAGGCTCCCTCATCCCTGGGATTCTCCAGGCAACAACACTGGAGTGGGTTGCCATTTTCTTCTCCAATGCATGAAAGTAAAAAGTGAAAGTGAAATCACTCAGTCGTGTCTGACTCTTAGAGACCCCATGGACTGCAGCCTACCAGGCTCCTCCGTTCACAGGATTTTCCAGTAGGTTGCCACTGCCTTCTCTGATGCTAATTATAAATAAGTTTAATTACACAAAATGAGTTATTTCTTGAGATATCTCTCTATATCAATGTACCTATATGTATATCTAATTTCTAACTCTCTAACACTATCTTTAATTTAATCTCCACACCCATTCTAAATGTTTAACTATTTGGGGATTATTTATGATTTTCTCCAACAAAAATCTTCCTAAAATAACTCCACTCCAACCCCCAGTTGTTGTTGTTGTTGTTTGGTAATATATACATAATTCATATAATAAGCAGACTTGTTACTTCCAAACTTTTACACTCAGAAAAATAACTGTGGTTTTCTCCTCTTCCCTCTCTCTCATGGAAAGGTCAGTAACAAACATCACTGGTGGAGGAGGAGACTGAAAAACCAGAAACTCAGTGTTCAGACTGTCTGCCATCATTAGGGGAAGGAGCTGGGGACAGTGGCAGTTCACCTGGGCAGTCCCAGTAAGTAGAGTGAAACAGAGACTCAGCTCAGCTGACTGCCTCACCCACATATGCCCTGGATGATCTGAGTCACTAATATCTGTTCAGTGCAGAATGTTGGTATCAATTAACATAGTGCAAACTTGAAAAGGCTTCCACTTGTAAAAAAAAAAAAAAACTGTATGTAAATTATAGTTTTATTTAGATTTTACTGTTTGTAATGAAAAATATGTACTTTTTTTGAATGTTTTTATAATAAAGGGAAAATATAGATACATCATAAAACCAGGTCTTTGAAGTTTACCAAAAAATACAAGGCCTATATTTAGTATTAAAACTTTGGCAACAATTTGGCAACAAGCTAAAGAAACTATGAAAGAAAAATTACATCAAGTGCCCTTAATGTTGGCTTTTACTCATTCTAGCATTATTCCTGAAACTATAATTATAGCTTTCTTATGTAAAGAATTCCATGTTGGTTTGAAATACTAAAGACTACTATTAACACCAGTAAGAGCATATTTTTGGATATAATCAAACACTATACTAACGTGATCCTCAATGAGACCTTAAACTAGAAAACACAGCTGAATGTGGGAAACAATTACTTTATTTGGTATCTTAAAATGAAGTAAAAAAAAAAAATTGCCTGTTAAAACACAGTGAAAAAATATAACTCTGAAATAAACTGTATGCTTTTTCCATTAAAAAAAAAGTAAAAAAAAAATGTGATAGAAACTGCTATATAAAACTGCTAAGATAGAAACTACTATATAAAACATACTTTTATAGCTAGCAGGTATGGAACTGCAAAAAATTTTTTTCAAAGATCATTAAAAAATTCTTATGGGAATTCTTTTTTTTTACTAAAAAATAACTAAATAGTTTAGCAGGAGGGTGTGGAATTTCTACTGTTTCATCTCCTTAGTTATGTCCTCAGTGTTTTTCTTCCCAGGTATTTGGTAGTTCAGTAGGGAAAGAATCCACCTGCAATGCAGAGGACCCATGTTCGACCTCTGGGTTGGGAAGATCCCCTGGAGAAGGAAATGGCAACCCATTACAGTATTTTACCTGAAAAGTCCCATTGACAGAGGAGCCTGACAGGTACAGTCCACGGGGTCACAAAAGTTGGATACGATTTAGTTGTAAACCATTACCACTCATTGACTGAATAACTAGAAGACATAAAAGTATTTTCATGTAGAACTGTACACAATGGGGTGAAGGATGCATGTATAGAGCCATTTCACACAGCCATTTTAGGGTTGTGGCAGTGCAGCCTAAGTAATGTAAGATATATGAATATTATGAGATACATAAATATTGGAAAAATTAGTATAATTACATTTAGATTATGTTGCTATATGAAACTGTTATTTTCAAAATATTTCCTAATTTTATTTATTTATTTATTTTTTAAATTAATTATTTTTTTACTTTATTCTACTTTACAATACTGTATTGGTTTTGCCATACATCGACATGAATCCACCACAGGTGGATTTCCTAATTTTAGAATCAGGAATATAATTTCTCTTTAGTTCAGTTCAGTCACTCAGTCATGTCTGACTCTTTGTGACCCCATGANCGGAATCCTTTCCCCAGCACTTAGAATTTATCAGAGGAAAAGCCGTTATGCATACGGAGCAGTGTATTATTAGGTTCCTGCACAATCACACAGCAGGAACTTTGGAGCGTTCATTCTCTATGTCTGATTCCTGCTAACAATTCCATCAAAGAAATGGAGTTATCCATCAGTCAAATTATCATTTGCTCTAATTGTTACTTCCCCCAAACTGTGGCTCTTCTTTCTTCCCTTTCCTTTTCTTTTTAAAAAACTATATATCAACAGCACTTGAATGAGCAGGATATCTTCAAGCTCAGAAAAGATCAAAGCACATCAACAAATCACTTGAGTTCTTAAAGATGAACCCTACTGGTCAGCCATAAATGAAGACAAAGATTTAAACAACAAAGAGAATCAAATACTAGAGGATAAGATGTGATCTACATCCATGACCAGAAATAATAAAGGATACAAAAGCATTTCCATAAAGAAAACCAGTTATGAGACCATGAATAGCTATAATTCATATTTTTAATGTAAAAGCTAATGCATGATACAATTTTAGAGAAAAACTATGCTGGGGCTAGTCACTCCATGCCTTCCTGCTTTATAACAATAGGCATGTCCCTCTGAACTAATGTACAATCTAATTTAAAGGCAATAAATTATACTGTTTAGGTAAACAGCATACTTAATCTTTTTTCCTGTGAGTAGTATAAACTAGATATACAAATAAATCAATTAGACAGATTGATACCTACAAATTAAACTAAGCATCTTATTAGTTGCTTAGGGACAGTCAGCTCTCTGTGCAACCCTCCAAAGCAGTTAAGTAGATTTTTCAAGGCTAATCTATACAAGAGGTATACTATATAAATCTAAACATGTACAGCAGAAAATATTTAATGTATTAGTTGTAATAGAAATATGGTGTTAAGAAGAATCAGAGATTTTTACTTAGGATTACCACAGATGCTGTATGTGGTTACAAACTACAAATCAATTTGTGGTTAAGAGTGTTTTCATACTGTTCAAAGTACAGTAGAATGGAGAATCTGAAATTAACACACCATTCTAACGTCAAGTTTAAAATGTGGTGGCTGTGTGATACTAGGCAAGTTAATACTCTCCCTACTTTCAACTCTGGACCACAATTTACCACTTTACTGATGATCATAAAATTTACAATTAATAAGTTAAATTATGATTAGCTAAAGTAATGTCACTGGATGTGCTAAAATTTAAATATGTCATTCCCACTCCCAAATTAAAGTTCTTTTTTTCTGCAAAGGGATAATTTTGTTTTAGTTATTGTGGTATAATAAAGAGTTTATAAGTATAGGAAGATTTACATCAGTATTATGGCTCCATTTTTAGTACTGTGAAAAAAAATGACTATTCTTATTTCAATAAATAGCATATTAACATAGCACTTCTAAATTCCTGTCTTTTGTTTCCTTTATTCAGGATGAAATATTTATTATAATTACCAAGGTGGGTAATGACATGAAAAGTAAATTTTGCAGGTAACATTCAGTATGCTTGATGCTGAAATTGTTTTAAACAAAACAGTATGACTACTAGTTTCTCTTTCCAAATTTCAGAAAATTTTTTATACTCCTTTTTCAAAGCCATGATGTCCTTTTCTTGAAATTAATTTTTTAAATATTTATTTTTGAAGAAGTTTGAAAGACTTCTGATAAAGGAATGTGGAAAGAATGTACAGAAATGGAAAAATTATTTCCCAGTGTTCTGTAAATTATTTTAATTCTAAAGAAACAAGCAGAAGAAGGAAAGTAAAAGATATCCTTTTCTCTATCCATTGCCATGTTAAAATGTCAATTCTCATTTCAAAAGGTACTTTACTTGGTAAATGTTTGTTTTTTTTTTTAGCTGTTAACACTATTAAAATAAAATGTGTTGACTAAAATAAGTGAAATGTATATTTGAAAAAAAGGAATTGCTTTTAAGTTATGATAAAATTAATCCCAATGAATTTTGCATCTGATAGGTGGAGAGTGTTTCAGACTGGGATCTATATATCTTTCACTAATTTTAGCTTCCTATAGGTCAGTAATAATTTTTCAACATTAAAACTTTTATATTTGGGCACTGGATACTTAAGAGAAATACTGACTGAAACTTAAGCGTTTCCAAGTTCACCCAAGTCTTCTGGTTCCAACAACATAAACTTCTAAGTAAAGCTGGAAACGCTCTAGGTACAAACATTTAGAATTCCTAAATTAACTGGAACAAAGTTTGGGGCTTCCCAGGTGAGGCAATGGTAAAGAATCTTCTGCCACTGAAGGAGACACAAGAGACACGGNTTCACCCAAGTCTTCTGGTTCCAACAACATAAACTTCTAAGTAAAGCTGGAAACGCTCTAGGTACAAACATTTAGAATTCCTAAATTAACTGGAACAAAGTTTGGGGCTTCCCAGGTGAGGCAATGGTAAAGAATCTTCTGCCACTGAAGGAGACACAAGAGACACGGCTTCTATTCCTGAGTTGGGAAGATTCCCCTAGAGTAGGAAACGGCAACCCATACCAGTATTCTTGCCTGGAAAATTCCATGGACAAAGAAGCTGGATGGGCTACAGTCAATGGGGTTGCAAAGAGTTGGACACAACTGAGCATGCACACACACACACACACACACACACACACACACACACAAAGTCAATTTATACACACACACACACACACACACACACACAAAGTCAATTTATATACCGGGACCCACAAAACAGAGGACAACGCAGCGGCTGAGCACATTTCGCAAATCTAAACCTAAATCAGCCTGCACTTGTGAGAAACCTAACATACAGCAACCAGTATCCTACAACCCAGCTTTAGTCAGTCCACCTTACCCTAGAAAGTATAACCTGCTAGCCTTGTAAGGAAATCCAGATCTCTTAGCCAATCGTTTTCTGCTTCCATGCTGCCTCTTCTAATGCTCTAAAAATCTCACAGTGCTCAAAATCCAAGAGAAGGGTCCTACAGGTGGTGAGGCATCATACTCCCATAATTCATGGATTATTTTCTCTTGAATAAAGGATATCAAACTTGTTACTAAATTGATTGGTTTGCCACTTGGCAGGACTCATTTGCTATGCTTTGTTTTAATGCGGGGAAATTTTAAGACAGCAATAAATTTGTAAATCTGGGAAAAGAAATCCACAGGCGGCAGAAAAGATAGAGAGAGCTGAAGCATGGAGTCCTGCCTTTAATGCTGATCCTATCCTGCCTCTCTGCAGACTAAAAGGGCTGAGGATGTGTGTGGGGAACTGTAGACTTGCCTTTTAACATTCCAGGGTCCAGGAAAAAAGACCATAACCTTGTGTCAAGTGGGAAGCCCTTGAGAGTCTCTTAAGAAGGCACTGAAGACGAGGAGGAGGAGAAACAGAGGACACTTTGAAAAGTTAGATAGAATGAGACAAAGCATTAATATGCTTATCATTTCTGTGTTGTTTATACAGGTTCAATCCTTAAGAAAATCAACCTCGAATGTTCATCAGAAGGACTGATGCAGAAGCTGAAGCTCCAATACTTCAGCCGCCTGATACAAAGAGCCTACTCAATGGAAAAGACCCTGATGCTGAGAAATACTGAGGTCAGGAGAAGAAGAGGGTGACAGAGGATGAGATGGTTGGATGCCATCATCAACACAATGGACGTGAGTCTGAGCAAACTTCAGGATATAGGGAAAGATAGGGAAGCCTGAGGTGCTGCAGTCCCTGGGGTTGCAAAGAGCTGGGACATGACTGAATGACTGAACAGCAGTATATTTGGGTATAAATTAGACAGTTGGTAAGGTATAACCTATGAGCCAAATCCTTCCTGTCACCTGTTTATATAAATAATTTTTATTGGAATACAGAAAAAAAGAAGACACTGGGTAAAAGACTGCCATATACACAAGGAGAGCCAAAGAGGTTTATGAGTGTAGGACCTCTTCATGGGGTGGGGATGCACAGAGAAACTGGTCTTCAGGAATCAAAATCTGTGGCCTTCCCTGGATGAGGTTTTAGAGTACAAATTTACACAAAACATTGCTGCTGCTAAGTCGCTTCAGTAGTGTCCAACTCTGCGTGACCCCATAGTCGGCAGCCCACCAGGCTCCCCCATCCCTGAGATTCTCTAGGCAAGAATACTGGAGTGGGTTACCATTTCCTTCTCCAATGCAGGAAAGTGAAAAGTCAAAGTGAAGTCACTCAGTCGTGTCCGACTCTTCACAAGCCCATGGACCACAGCCTACCAGGCTCCTCCATCCATGGGATTTTCCAGGCAAGAGTACTGGAGTGGGGTGCCATTGCCTTCTTCAACACAAAACACTAAAAGCCACCAAAACTTAATCCAAACTATCATGATACTCCTTAATCTGGCTCAACATTACAGTCACCTAAGGAGCTTAAAAAAGAATATTGCGGCTCTGGCCAGCACCACACAATGGAATAAGAATCTCTTATAGGTTTCAGTTCAGGTCAGTCGCTCAGTCGTATCCGACTCTTTGCGACCCCATGAATTGCAGCACGTCAGGCCTCCCTGTTCATCACCATCTCTCAGAGTTCACTCAGACACGTCCATTGAGTCCGTGATGCCATCCAGCCATCTCATCCTTGGTCGTCCCCTTCTCCTCCTGCCCCCAATCCCTCCCAGCATCAGAGTCTTTTCCAATGAGTCAACTCTTCGCATGAGGTGGCC
>SJYV01003765.1:0-10102 GCA_006410875.1 Neotragus pygmaeus
ATTTTGTATTCCAAGGCCAAACTTGCCTGTTACTCCAGGTATCTCTTGACTTCCTACTTTTGCATTCCATTCCACTATGATGAGAAGGAGATCTGTTTCTGGTGTCACTTCTAGAAGATCCTTAAAGAATAGGTTACTATTAATTATGACTCAATTAAAAATGAGACAAACACAATTTAAATGAGTTTAAGGAAAAGAGCAAATGACTAGGTTGTCTGGATAAGTTTAAATACAACTATATCCAGGAACCAGACCAATATTGGCACCTTTCATGTTCTCTCTGTTTCTCCACTCTGCTCCTGTGTGTTAATTTTCTCTTAGTATAAGACAGACTCCACGAGGCCTGGGAGGATTACTCTGTGAGGCTTCATGCTATATCCTAATCTGGCAGCTTTGCAGAAGGAATCCTTTTTACCACCATCCATCAGTTCAGTGAAAGTCTCAGACTGGTCTTGCTTAGATCAATGCCCACTACTGAGCCAATCACTATGTTTAGAAGAAGGGGTTACTATCAATGGCCAAGCCTGGTTCATGTGCCATTACTGTTGCCAAATGAGTGAGACCCTGGGAAATGCAGTCGATAANCAGTTCAGTGAAAGTCTCAGACTGGTCTTGCTTAGATCAATGCCCACTACTGAGCCAATCACTATGTTTAGAAGAAGGGGTTACTATCAATGGCCAAGCCTGGTTCATGTGCCATTACTGTTGCCAAATGAGTGAGACCCTGGGAAATGCAGTCGATAAGAATCACAGGAAGTAGAGGAAAGGCAGTTCCTCTAAAGAAAGGATACTGGATAGGGGAAAAAAAAAAAGAGTCCATTGCAATAGGAAAGCTGAATGTCTGGTAAATTGTATTACTCCAGAACTTTTTTATGCATGTATATAAGGAGTCTATCCCTGGAGAAGGAAATGGCAACCCACTCCAGTATTCTTGCCTGGAGAATCCCATGGACGGAGGAGCTTGGTGGGCTACAATCCATGGGTCGCAAAGAGTCGGACATGACTGAGCGACTTCACTTTCACTTTTCACAAGGAGTCTATGGCAATTAGCAATTTTCAAGTTGAAAGGTTTAGTGAGGAGGGAAAGTAGCAACCTTCTGCCCTGGAACTAGTAACCTAACATCATAGGAATTTGTGTTGAGTTAACCTTACTACCTTATAGTTGTCCCATAGATCAACTCTTCTATTTTGTTTTTACCTCAGTTAACATGTTTAGCTCCTAGATATTCTGAGTATATCATCTGTGAGACAGCATAAGTGGATCCTAACATGGCATGCAGTCTTTTTTCTAAAGCACTTTGAAATCCTAGGAAGATGGGGTTTATAGCAGATGCTCCAGTGAGCCTGTTAAGATTAGTCATGATGACTCTAGGCTATGTTTGGAACTCTTTCTGAAGTGAATAAACAGATGGTCGGCAGTGGCTAAAACTGAAAGTAATTTTTAAAATGTTGAGAATCAATTACTTTAATACTCTCTAAGCTTACAGGTCCTTCAGAAATGACTGGATGATATTTACTGAGAAACATGTTCTTTATGGAAAGAATTTGGCTCAAGGAGAGCAGATGTGCTGTAATATTCTGAGACATGATGTGAGAAAAAAGATCACTTGTTTCACATCAATATCACAGAAGTCCTGAGGCATAATTAATTGACGATTGCTTCAGAAATATTCTGAGCCAAGACACCACCAAAAAAGGGAAGTATTTTTCTCATTAACTTTCTAATAGCACATATTACTCATAAGAAATTCACAGGAATGGACATGCTATGTCTTGGAAAAGTGACCCATTTAGGAGTATTCTTGGGCCAGAAACAGCAAAATGGTGGGAAGGTTGAGCAGCAGGATTCTGAATCCTAGAAACTATGCCAGTAAGATTTTCTGAGGGCCAAGAAAGACAGTGAATCAGCCAGTCCAGCTGTGAGAACGCAGCTGTGAGATTGCTGAAGGAAACGATGAAGTAGAAAGTAAGGTCGTAAAATGGACACACCACGAAGCTGAGAGAGGCATTAGCACACTGGAGGATAAAAATCAGCACTGAGAATGACTTTGGCAAGTTAGAGAATTGTGTCTAAAATTAAAAAAAGAGAAGAAAAAATTTTAACAAGATCAGTCATTGATATGAAGAATCTGTAGGACCAACATAAGGCTGCAGACAGAAGTTGAGTAGCAACTTCTGAGAGTTTATGCTATATGGAAATTATCTTGTCCAACTAATTCATCTTACAGATGAAAAACATTTAGCACAGAGAGTGTGTTTCAATTTTCTTGCTATTTAACAAATTAACCTGAAAGATAGCGGCTTTAAAAAGCCATTTCTTTGCCTCTAATTCTGTAATTTGGGTAAGGCTGGGCAAGAATAGTTTGTCATCATTCCACATGGCTTCAGATGGGGTACCATGTCTATGATTAGAGAATTCCATCTACTTACAAGATGGCCTCACTGATGGGCAGTCAAGCTGGTGTAGTTGGCATGGTCAGTTAGATCAGCAAGGGCTGTTGGCCAGGGGTTTGTCTTCTCTACACGGCTTCTCCATGTGGCTAGTTTGGGCTCATGGAGAGGTGATGTGGACCACAACTGCTCATGGCATGGGAGTCTCAGGGTGGAAATGTTACACAGCAGCTGGCTTTATTCCAGAAAGCGGCTAGGTATTTTGAGGCTTAAGTCTGGAATGAGCACAGTGTCATTTTCTCAGTATTCTGTTAGTTACAGCAGGTCTCAGGCCCAGCCCACAGTCAAGAGGAGAACATAACACAGAGGCCTGAATAATAGAAGGCATAGTTCAATTTACCACAGAGGAACCATGGCTTGGGTAAAGTTAATAGTATGCTGCTGCTGCTGCTAAGTCGCCTCAGTCGTGTCCAACTCTGTGCGACCCCATAGATGGCAGCCCACCAGAGTCCCCTGTCCCTGGGATTCTCCAGGCAAGAACACTGGAGTGGGTTGCCATTTCCTTCTCCAATGCATGAAAGTGAAAAGTGAAAGTGAAGTTGCTCAGTCATGTCCGACTCTTAGCGACCCCATGGACTGCAGCCTACCAGGCTCCTCCGTCCATGGGATTTTCCAGACAAGAGTACTGGGGTGGGGTGCCATTGCCTTCTCCAACAGTATGTTACTATCAGTAAAATTTTGACTCTAATATGTCTGTATAATAAAACAGAGTGGGGAAAGAAAGTACTGTTTGGCATGGCCAACAGAGGAAAAAAAGGAAAAGAAAAGAAGAGGAAAATAGGCAGAAATAGGTAAATAATGATTCTCCTATAAGGGCTATGGTTTTTCCCATAGTCATGTATGGATGTGATAGTTGGGCTATAGCTGAGCACCGAAGAATTGATGCTTTTGAACTGTGTTGTTGGAGAAGACTCTTGAAAGTCCCTTGGACCTCAAGGAGATCCAAACAGTCCATCCTAAAGGAGATCAGCCCTGAATATTCATTGGAAGGACTGATGCTGAAGCTGAAGCTCCAATACTTTGACCACCTGATGCGAAGAACCGTCTCACTGGAAAAGACCCTGATGCTGGAAAAGATTGAAGGCAGGAGGAGAAGGGGATGGTTGAGATGGTTGGATGGCATCACTGACTCAATGGACATGAGTTTGAGTACAAACTCTGGGAGTTGATGATGGACAGGGAAGCCTGGCATGTTGCAATCCATGGGATCACAAAGAGTCGGATATGACTGAGCGACTGAACTGAAGTGACTATAAGGGCCATGATCAAATCTCAACTTCACAACTTAAAATAAACCTGGAAAATTTGCAGGTAAGTCTAAAAGAAATGATAATTATAACTGGAGAATAGGAAAATAAAACTTATGATGAAAACTTTTAAAAATTATATGCCTGGAGAAAAGAAGACTGGAGAGTGGCTTAGTAAATGATCCTCAAAGTCTGCATATGAACATTCACCACTAGTTCCTATCTCTAAGAAGAGGAAAAGATGATGTCTGTTTAAACTGGGCATAAGTTATAGGAAAAGATCATGGATTAGAAAAAGGAGGCATAAGTTTCTCTTTTTATATGGGAAAGTTTCCTTTGTCCTGGACAAAATGGAATCCTCATGATGACTCCGTCATGTGAAGCTGAGAAGCTCCTAGGGAGGGTGATGGTCTATATAGACTGTCTATACCTTTCCTCCTGCATTATTATTAACCCCTTTATCCCCCTGTCTTTGCTCCCTGCCCTGCATCCCATCTATATCAAAGGTTCCTTGAGGGCAGGGTTTATGTCTTGATCTTCTTTTTCCCAGAGTCTACAACTTGCTCTTAACAGAATATATGTTTAATATATAATGTGTTTAGATACCTTTGCCCATGTTAACTGATTAGGTGCTAAGCACAATGACTAAATAATTGTCTCTTTATTCAATTTGGTTGATATTAACTGTGCATTGATTCTGTGCCAGGTACTACTGTAAGCAGTGATAAACTGAGGTCAGCAAAACATACTTTCTGTCCTTACAGTAAGAAGATGTATGTATGTATAGTTTTTGAAGGAAAACTAAAGGATGACACGAGAGGTTAGGAGAATTATTATAGAATAGTAAGCATATATATGAGCACAGGTTGCAAGGCTAGACTGACTGCAAGTTTCTTAAACACTGAATATTTTGATCTGTAAAATGGAAATAATAGAATCTATCTCATAAAATTGTTTCAAAATGTAACCTTGGTATAATGTCAGTGTCCACTAGACTCCTTTTTGATTTTTGAATTTCTTTTTTGAGCAGTTCTATTTGTAAAGATTAACTTTTCATAGAGGTCTTCATCTGAGAAGATTGACTTACTTTAGAAATTGTAAAAAAAACAAAGAGAAATTTTGCGTTTTTATTTTTTAGGCTTAAACTATTATTATCTTGCAGTTGCCATGAGGGTCCAATGAACTCTTCAAAATCCAACCTATGGGATTTTAGCGACCTTGTTTTTCTTATATATTCAATTATTTTGCCATTCCATCATCCTTGAAATTGGTTCATCAATATTTACCAATTATTCTCAACTATGATTTTCAAAGAATAAGATAATAAGTAAATTACAAAATTATTAAACTACCAGAAGTCTTTGCAAAAGTAAAATAAATCACCACTATTACCTCACTCTTCAGTTTCTTATTGTTCTAAGCAAAGTATTGAATTATTTTTCAAGAAAATACAAAAGATAAAAGAAAAACTATTTCTTTGGTTAAGGTTTTTTTTTTTTTTTTTTTTTTTAAACATAGTTGGGAGAATTGAGTTTACAAGTCAAGTTTTGGAAACAAAAAAGTTCAGAGAGGGGGAAGTAATACTTCATGTGGACCACATGACAACAAAGAAAAATAGTAAATGAATAATTAAGGTGTAGGGAACACTTCTCTTGATTATCTTGAAATCTTTCCAATCCTGGGCTTGCCGGGCTCACAATATGTTTTCAATAAACAATTAATTAACAGAGAAATGGACCCAAATCAGTCCTTAATGTTAGTAAAGAGGAATGATTTGAATCTTGCAGTCCAAAAATCCCAGGCCCTAATTCCTGTGCTGCCTCTAACTATACGTTTGACCTTAATCAAGCCTCACTTTCATCATCTGTAAAAGAGACAATAATAGTATCTGCCTCAGGAGACTGACATATGAAATAAGGCAGGTAAAATACTTAGAAGAGTACTCAGTAAGTGTGAGCTTCTTTTTTCTCCCTGGTTAACAGGTATTTTTCATCAGTGTAGCAGTCAAATGTATAAAACCAAATGTCAATGCATTAACACAATAGTCTCACGTGACTATTTTTTCCAAGAGCAAAAGCCAGCTTTTCATTTATAGTGATTCATGATGGGATTACATTTGTCAATGGAATGACTTTAAAATCTGGGCCTAACTCTTTTCTTAATAAATCAGGAAAGAGGGTTCCTTAGGAATCATCGAATAACACTAAATTATATCTTATAAAATAAAAAGGGAAGAATAAAATTCCCTTTGTCATGTGAAAGGAATTAGCACTCATACCACAAGAAAACAACCTAAAATTTGAAACTTTTTCAGGATAAACAATATAATGTATGCTCAACAGAAATGTTATAATTTTCCTTTCCACTTGTACTAGCTCTTCTCCATGCTTAATAAAAACAAAGCTTGGGAAATTATACTGTTTTCTTTTTTCCAAGACATCTGCCAACTAGGTGAGAATAATAACAATGGTATTAATAATTACGATAATGAGAGCACTTAATAGTCACCGTAAGTATTTCACATGACTTATCTCATTGAATTACCATACTGCTATGATTATATAATTACGTACCAAAAAATTCATATAAATGGTTTTGAAAAGTTGATCCTAAGGCTAAGAAGGGTGCATGAGGTAGAGATTGTGCTGCACCGCCCAGATTCCTTTTCATTGACAGACGTTGCCTCAGCTAAGAATATTGTTGGCAGACAGTCTTGCCCTATGTTAACACCTTTCAGGAACTATCTTAATCAGGTTTCTGCTGTCAGCCAGCCCCTTCCAGGAGTGCCTCAGAAGCAGAGACTTTTGCCTGAAGTGTGTGTGAAAGTCGCTCAGTTGTGTCCAACTCTTTCCGACCCTATGGACTATACAATCCATGGAATTCTCCAGGCCAGAATACTGGAGTGGGTAGCCTTTCCCTTCTCCAGGGAATCTTCCCAATCCAGAGATCGAACCCAGGTCTCCTGCATTACAGGTACATTCTTTACCAGCTGAGCCACAAGCGAAGCCCAAGAATACTGGAGTGGGTAGCCTATCCCTTCTCCAGGGAATCTTCCTGACCCAGGAATTGAACCAAGGTCTCCTGCATTGCAGACAGATTCTTTACTGACTGAACTATGAGGGGAAACCTTGCCCCAAACCATGCCCTTTCCAGGGTGGCCCCTATCAAATGACTGGTTGACGTGGAAGTATAAAGACTTAGCCATCTAGGGCCAACTTAGGACAACCCCGAATGGCCATTCTAGCTTCAGAGCTCTTTGTGGGGTCAGCTGAGATGGTGGTTGGTGTGCATCACAGCTGGGTTTATCCCTCTGCTTCCTTCCCCATGTTTCAACAAGTTTTAATCCCAAGGGCACTGCTTAATAAACATCCTGCATGCTAAGCTGTGTCTCAGAGTCTGCTGCCTGGGAAACCCAACTTGCAATACTGCAAGTACATTCCAAAAAAAGGCCATCTTTTCTCCCACAAAATATCTCACATTTTTAATAACTGATGACAGTAAATGTAGTTATTGAAAAAAAATGGAATCTCAAACAAGTTACAGTATTTCTTGTCTTACTGTGCACATTTATACAGCCTGCAAGGTGGAGCGAGGATGGTCATGGTGTAGCTGTGTTTTGGACACACTTAGCACTAGTTCCAGCAGATAGTTATAGGTGAATGTTGGGTAACCAAGTTTGTCAGTCTGATAACTGATCCTCTTAACCAAAATAAAAACAAATAAAGAAAAGTAGAACCTTCTTATGGAATATAGTACAAATGTAAGAAATACATTCTGATTGGTGAACTTTTAATTACAGAAATTTTATAAGATCAAAAAGGAATGATCCACCTCCTTCCTCACCTCAACCCCTATCCCATTCCCCAGAGGTAATTGCTGTTGGTTGGATATGCATTATTACCAGAACTTTTTCTATGACTACTTATTTATAGGTATGCATATGTTTGAATATGAATTTTTAATAAAACTGGAATTTACTCTATGTGCTGCTCAGCAACCCACAATATAGAAGATAATCTGCTTTACTCAAACTACTGATTTAAATGCTAATCATATCTTAAAATTACCTTGACAACATCTAAATTGGAATTTAACCAAACATCTGGGCACCACAGACAAGCCAAGTTGATACATTCAAGATTAATCATCACAGTACACCCTTTGTCAATTTGGCACTTTAAAAATCATACTTAGTATCTAAATAAAGATAATAACAAGTGTCTTAGTTCAGGCTACTATAGTGAAGTACCATAGACTGGGTGGCTTATAAGTAACAGAAATGTATTTTTCTAAAGCTTGGAAGTCTGAGGTCAGGGTGCCAGCATGGTCAAGTTCTGGTGAAGTTCTGGCTAAGTTCTTCCAGAAACTCTTCCAGTTACTGACTGCTGAGTTCTTGTATTACATGGCAGAAAGCAGGAAGGGATAAGAAGCCCTCTTGGAGGTCTGATAAGGGCATTAACCCCATTCCTGAGGGTTTTATCATCATGACCCCATTTTAGCCTAATCCCAAAGGCCCCATCTCTTAATACCATAACACTGTGAGGGTGGAGTTTCAACATATTAATTTTGGAAGGACACAAACATTCTGTCCAGAACAATAACATTGTATTTCCACCTAATATGGTACAACTATCCTTTGCACAACTGAAAAAGCACTAACCTTTTCTCCAAAAGAAGATGCAAAGTTCTTGGGTGATGTTCACTCTTCTTACCATACAACTTAAATATTATAAAGCTAATACATCTTATGCTATATAAGAGGATCAAAAAAGAAGAAAACAAAGATACATGCTAAGAATACACACATACAGACATTCATAATGAAATAAGGATGAAATGCTCATGATAATTACAGTTGTTAAAGTACAGTTCAGTCTCTCAGTTGTGCCTGACTCTTTGCGACCCCATGGACTTTAACACGCTAGGCTTACCTGTCCCTCACCAACAGTTATTACTACTGGTCATACTGTCACAGCTGGTACTTAGAATACATTCTTCCACTCCATATTCTGTATTTCCCCTTTTGCTCAGCAAGCACCTCAGCTGGTTGTGGTTCTTTACCACGTAGATAACTCAAACTTTCATTCCCAGAAGGTCTAGGTTATTTCTAGTCCTGCCTGAATTGGGTTGTTGGTCATGTATGGATGTGAGAGTTGAACTGTGAAGAAAGCTGAGCGCTGAAGAATTGATGCTTTTGAACTGTGGTTTTGGAGAAGACTCTTGAGAGTCCCTTGGACTGCAAGGAGATCCAACCAGTCCATTCTGGAAGAGATCAGCCCTGGGTGTTCTTTGGAAGGAATGATGCTAAAGCTGAAACTCCAGTACTTTGGCCACCTCATGCGAAGAGTTGACTCATTGGAAAAGACTCTAATTGGAGGCAGGAGGAGAAGGGGACGACCGAGGATGAGATGGCTGGATGGCNTGAGTGCCGAAAAATTGATGCTTTGAACTGTGGTGTTGGAGAAGACTCTTGAGAGTCCCTTGGACTGCAAGGAGATCCAACCAGTCCATTCTGGAAGAGATCAGCCCTGGGTGTTCTTTGGAAGGAATGATGCTAAAGCTGAAACTCCAGTACTTTGGCCACCTCATGCGAAGAGTTGACTCATTGGAAAAGACTCTAATTGGAGGCAGGAGGAGAAGGGGACGACCGAGGATGAGATGGCTGGATGGCATCACAGGCTCGATGGACGTGAGACTGAGTGAACTCTAGGAGATGGTGATGGACAGGGAGGCCTGGTGTGCTGCGATTCATGGGGTCGCAAAGAGTCGGATACGACTGAGTGACTGAACTGAACTGAACTTTCCATCATCTTTGATTACAGGCTTGAAGGCTTGAAGCCGCTCAGTCGTGTCTGACTCTTTGCAACCCCATGGACTGTAGTCTACCAGGCTCTTCCATCCATGGGATTCTCCAGGCAAGAGTACTGGAGTGGGGTGCCATTTCCTTCTCCAGGGGATCTTCCCAACCCAGGGATTGCACCTGGGTCTCCCACATTGCAGGAAGATGCTTTAACCTCTGAGCCACTAGGGAAGGTAATAATAAACCACAGGGTATGGTAATAATAAAGAGACACCCTAAGAGACATGCCCTTCCTTACCTCCACTGTGAAGTAGTAGACCAATTTCCCCTTGGTTATCAAGATCAGTCATCCCAGCCAACATAGTAACTCTATTCTTTGTCCATTTAGGGTTATGAGGACCCCAAAGTGGTGGGCTGGCAGTCTTAACTTCCAAGCCGTTTTGTGTCTCCTGGAAAAAAGGCATTCTTCCATTTAACACTAAGACTTTTAGGCCAGTAGAATATGAGTTTATGAACACAGAAAGAAAAAATTTTGATAGTGGATTACTAGGGAAAATAGTGAATGGTGCTGATCCCATTTCCACCCTTTAATTCCTGGACTCAT
>SJYV01003767.1:25816-70144 GCA_006410875.1 Neotragus pygmaeus
TTTTTTTTTTAGCTAACCCATGAGGTTGCCATTGCTAATAACAGTTTTGAAATATCTTTTATTGAAATACTTTGATCAAGATCTACTAGAGCTACATTTCTTAAAGCCATTTTCATTACTTTATTGTCATGCCTTGTGTATCACAGCTAAATTCTGAAATCAGACACTTGGCATCAGAATGCAATCATTCTGCCAGAGACTGAAGTGTGAAGTGGTTTGTTGTTTCTGTTTCAGAGGTGGGGAGAGAAATGTTGCATATTTTGAATACAAAATGCTTTCAGTAAAGTTGCAAACTGAAAGCACATTTTTTTTAAACAGAGAACAACAATAACAACAAAAGACTAAGGGCTAATATGTCAGCAGAAAGAGAATTCTCTGGAAATCCAAAGGTTAAGACTGTGTTTTCCAGTGCAGAAGCATGGGTTCAATCCCTTGTCAGGGAACTAAGATCCCATATGCAGTATAGCATAGCCATAAAAAAAAAAAAAAAAAAAAAAAGCTGATTTGGTGGCTGAAAATAAAAGGGTCCCAGATTGGAGAAGGTGCATAATAATTCTTCTTTCAATAAATGGGAATACAGTGGTATCTTGTCACTGAAAACAGATGACAGCATTTTATCTTCTAAATGCTTCAATATGGTGAAGTCAACTCAGTATTTCCCAGAATGAAATAAAATGTTTAAAACTATTACTGTTTGCTAAAATGAAAAAAATTGTTAAAATATCATTAGCATGTTAGAAACACGTGGGTTCACCTTTAGAGCAAGAACAAAAGAACAAGTTCTCCAAGAACAAGAAAGAAACAAGTCTCCAATGGCTATATTGTGTCTTATTTTAAGCCAACACAGCTTTCTTGGCATGAGAATTTTAATAAAAAGAAATCAATAGAAAGATTCTAACTGCATTGGACTCGCAGTCAAGGGGCACATTTTCAAATTGGGCTAAAAATAATATTTGCAATACCTGCAGCACAATTCAGTTTGAAATTTTCCCACAAGTATAATTTTACCTCATTGAAATTCAGCCAACAAAAAAGGATATATACATGTGTATGTGTGCACTGGAAGAGAGAGAATACAAATAATTTGCATTATGAAGACTCCTCCTATTGTCTTTAATATTAACCATGTAGAAGAGAAAAATCTGCCACCCTAATCTATCTCTTTGGCATGCCGATTATTTCAAGCTGAAAACCATCAAGACTCAGAAGCTCCAGAAGATGCTTTGGCCTTCTCAGGAACGTCCTGGAAGAATATATTCCTTTAATAGAGCGAGACCAGAGTTCCCTGCAAAGAATCTGGACTGTAAATGTGATGAGGGAAACTCAGCAGGACCTAGAGATGAGTCCAGTTTGTGTCTCTGCAGGCTCTGCAAACATTTGTTTACCAACTATTTGTTTACTATCATGTCAATTGCTTCTCTCCTCTTTGAAGTCCTATGCCCCATCCCCCTATCCTTTCTATCATATTTAGCTGAAGATTATACTTAAGGTAAGGGAGTTAGTCATTTTAATGAGTTACTTAGTCTTCCTGGTGGCTAGGCTTCCCTAATGGCTCAGGTGGTACAGAATCTGCTTGCAATGTGAGAGACCTAGATTTGATGCTTAGGTGGGGAAGATCCCCCTGAGAAGGGAGTGGAAAGATCCCCTGGGGAAGGGAACAACCAACTATCCAGTATTGTTGCCTGGAGAATTCCATTGACCAAGGAGCCTAATGGCCACATGAGATCATATGAATCCATGAGGTTGCAACAAGTTGGACACAATTGAGCAACTAATATACACACGTTAGTATCCCTGGGTCTCTCCCACATATACATGTTTTTAAATCTTTGATTTTCTCCTAGTAATCTGTCTCAAGTCAATTTAGCTCTTAGACCAGCCAGAAGAATTTAGTAGAGTAGAGGAAAATTTCTTCCTTTTCAACAGCTGCTTAAAATAATATTCAATTACACTTTCGTATTTACTGATTTACTATAGTTATAACTTGTCAGTAAAGAAGTGTTAATTTTTCAAGATTTGGCTAACTATATGACAGTGTTTGATGATATACCACCATGTCAAGGAACATCAATATAAGCAAAAATACAGTTTGGTCAAAATTATAGCAAATATAAAAGGGAATAAAGTTTGCCCATCTATTAAAGTTTCAAGTATAAATTTATGTAAACTATATTGCCTTCATTAAGGTGATTTCTGTGACCCTAATCAACATTTGAATTCTTTGCTTTTCAGGGAAAGAACTCAGTAGTAGATAATAACTGTACATGCAGCCCAAGTAACATCTTTTCTATAGTAAGAAATAATTATGATACTCTATTAACTGTGATCCCTACTGCTCTCATAGTAAAGAGAAATTGATCTTGTCCTCAGTTCAGTTCAGTCACTCGGTCATGTACAACTCTTTGTGACCCCATGGACTGCAGCATGCCAGGCCTCCCTGTACATCACTAACTTCTGAAATTTACTCAAACTCATGTCCATTGAGTTAGTGATGCCATCCAACTATCTTATCCTCTGTTATCCCCTTCTCTTCCTGCCTTTAATCCTACCCAGCATCAAGGTCTTTTCCAATGAGTCAGTTCTTTGCATCAGGTGGCCAAATTATTGGAGTTCAGTTTCAATATCAGTCCTTACAGTGAACACTCATTGGAAGTGTTCTTTAATCTCGTGTTCACCAATCTCCTTTAAGAGGGACAGGTTGGATGTCCTAGAGTCCAAGGGACTCTCAAGAGTCTTCTCCAACACCACAGTTCAAAAGCATCAATTCTTTGGCATTCAGATTTCTTTATAGTCCAAATCTCATATCCATACATAACTACTGTAAAAACCATACCCTTGACTAGATGGACCTTTGTTGGCAAAATAATATCTCTGCTTTGGAATATGCCATCTAGGTTGGTCATACCTTCCCTTCCAAGGAGAAAGAATCTTTTAATTTCATTTAATTTAATGAAATTTAATTTATTTAAAATTTCATTTTAACTTAATTTAAATATCATTTAATTTCATAGCTGCAGTCACCATCTTCAGTGATTTTGGAGCCCCAGAAGATAAAGTCTGGAACTGTTTCCCTACCTATTTCCCATGAAGTGATGGGACCAGATGCCATGATCTTAGTTTTCTGAATGTTGAGCTTTAAGCCAACTTTTTCACTCTCTTCTTTCACTTTCATCAAGAGGCTTTGTAGCTTCTCTTCACTTTCTGCCATAAGGTGGTGTCATCTGCATATCTGAAGTTATTGATATTTGTCCCAGCAATCTTGATTCCAGCTTGTGCTTCATCCAGCCCAGCATTTCTCATGATGTACTCTGCATGTAAGTTAAATAAGAAGGGTGACAATATACAGCCTTGACGTACTTCTTTTCCTATTGGAACCAATCTGTTTAATGTCCAGTTCTAACTGTTTCTTCCTGACCCGCATACAGATTTCTCAAGAGGCAGGTCAGGTGTTCTGGTATTCCCATCTCTTTCAGAATTTTCCACAGTTTATTGTGATCCACACAGTCAAAGTCTTTGGCATAGTCAATAAAGCAGAAATAGATGTTTTTCTGGAACTCTCTTGCTTTTTTGATGATCTAGTGGATGTTGACAATTTGATCTCTTGTTCCTCTGCCTTTTTTAAAACCAGCTTGAGTATCTAGAAGTTCACGGTTCACATATTTTTGAAGCCTGACTTGGAGAAACTTGAGCATTGCTTTACTAGCGTGTGAGATGAGTGCAATAGGGTGATAGTTTGAGCATTCTTTGGCATTGTCTTTGTTTGGGATTGCAATGAAAACTGACCTTTTTCAGTCCTGTGGCCACTGCTGAGTTTTCCAAATTTGCTGGCATATTAAGTATAGCACTTTCACAGTTTCTTCATTCCCTTACTTTCCTAATTAGCAGCTGTTTGAATCTGCCCGTTGTTACTCAGGACAGTTCTAGGAGGTTGAATAAAACTCTTTTCCTACAAACAAGAAATGGGAACATGGAAATATTTTTACCTGGGATGGCCCCACAAGGTCCTGTTTAGTATCAAAAGTATAAATGCATTTTCAATATTCCAGATTCTCAATTCTTGTTCATTATTCTTCCACTTTATTGCTTGTGAAGTTGATATAAGCATTAGCTAAAGGAATTGGTCTTATTTTTCAAATTCAAAACCCAAATCCTTAAAGGTCATTGAAGGAATCCTTGAAAAACTATTTAGTATTTTCAAAAGTGTGGGTTTCACTGGTGGCTCAGAGAGTAAAGAACCTGCGTGCAATGCAAGAGACCTCGGTTCAATCCCTGGGTCAGGAAGATCCCCTGGAGAAGGAAATGGCAACCCACTCCAGTATTCTTGCCTGGAAAATCCCATGGACAGAGCAACCTGATGGGCTATAGCCCATGGGTTCTCAGAGTCAGACACGACTGAGTGACCAACACTTTCCTTTTCAAAATTGTAACTAAAATGGGACTGATCTCAAGTGGCCTCAGCCTATAAAGTCTTGAGCAGGGCTTGGGTTCCCACCCAGAGACTGAGAGCAGGTTGTGGCAATGAAAGCACCAGATCCTACCCACTAGACTAGCGATCAGTGATAAGGGACCTGGCCTTCGGCTTTGCAGAAGAGAGTTTCCACAAAGATGGAAAGTAATGAAGCAAGTCAAGAATTTATTAAGAGAAAAATAATACAATAAGTGTAGTTAGGTACATGGACAGACACAGAGGGAGAGTCCCTGAGTTATACCCTCTGGCAGTTTGAACTACTTTTATGGACATTTCTTCTGGGTTTCTCTAGCTAATCATTTTGATTTGCCTGCTTCAGAGTCCATATGTGGTATCTCAGGATCCTCCCATGTGTGGGCATGCCTCTCTTAGCCAAGATGGATTTTACCAAAAAAGCATCTGAGTAGACCATCCCTTGACATTGATCCCCCTTTGGCCTACAAACTTTTCTGTACATGTCTGGTCAGGGAGGTCTTCTGACCTTTGAGAATGAAAAATATGTGGTCCGGGTAGAACCAGCTATTCTCATCTTGGAGTTTGGGTCCATAGGGAATAAATCTCCAATCACTTTACCCTTTGAGGGGCCCATCTGCCTCATGCCTCAGTGTAATCTCCAAAGTGAACATGAAAATGTGAAAATGTTAATCACTCAGTCGTGTCTCACTCTTTGCAACCCCATAGGTTGTAGACTGTCAGGCTCCTCTGCCCATGGAATTCTCCAGGTAAGAATACTGGACTGGGTTGCCATTACTTTCTCCAGGGGATCTTCCCCACCCAGAGATTGAACTCAGTCTCCTGNATCACTCAGTCGTGTCTCACTCTTTGCAACCCCATAGGTTGTAGACTGTCAGGCTCCTCTGCCCATGGAATTCTCCAGGTAAGAATACTGGACTGGGTTGCCATTACTTTCTCCAGGGGATCTTCCCCACCCAGAGATTGAACTCAGTCTCCTGTATTGAGGCTGATTTTTTACCATCTGAGCCATGAAGCCCCTGAGCTATAATCACCAAAATGTCAGCTAAATGGCTACAAACGCACATTGTGATCATCTAGTAGCATTTGTTGAAAGATGTTGCTGTTAAAGTATTGCGCTCAATAGGCCAGCAAATTTGGAAAACTCAGCAGTGGCCACAGGACTGGAAAAGTTCAGTTTTCATTCCAATCCCAAAGAAGAGCAATGCCAAAGAATGCTCAAACTACCACCCTATTGCACTCATCTCACATGCTAGTAAAGTAATGCTCAAAATTCTCCAAGCCAGGNGTGTGTGTGTGTGTGTGTGTTACTTACAGAGTTAACTATATGTGTAAGGTTGCCGTGAACAAAAGATGCCTCTGCCAGCGGGTATTAAGAAGTCTTTATTGGGCGAGCGCTCTCGGGCAGAACTCCCTGGGAACCGCAGGCGGGAGTCTGCGAGGAGGGGTGGGCTGATCGAGGATTTTTATAGTATGGGGCAGCTGTTTTGAGACTTTTTAGAGAGGAAGCTTATCAGAGTAAGGAGGTAGCATGACCCCGTGTGCGGAGCTGCCTGATTGGTCGTGTCCCGGTGGGGTGAACAGTTGGGCCTTTGTGGTTTTTTCTTAGGCAATTGTCTGGGCCAGCGAGGGCTTTTTTCGTCCTCTCGGGCTGAGTCAGTGATTGGGAAACTTTTTGCCCTTTTCCCCCCAGACCCCTGCCCCTAGACCTTTCAATATGTACATATATGAATTATATCTAAAAATAGCCAAGTCTGAGGTTTCAGCTGAGACCAAATTGAGTCTTAGGGTCTGAGAGTGAGAAAAGAGTGTTGTCTATTTCAGGGTAAGCCAGGAGATTCTATTTGGCCCCCAAGGTTATAAATACTTACCTGGAAACAAAGAACAGAGAGAAGAAAGACGGCAAACTGAGAGTTCAGGCAGAAAAACAGAGGTTGTTTTTATTGTTCAGATGCTAATTCGTGTTCAATTGTTGGTGACCTCATGAACTGCAGCATGCCAGGATCCTCTGCCCTCCACTATCTCCCAGAGGAGTTTGATCAAATCCGTGTCCCCTGAGTCAGTGATGCTCTCTGAACATCTCATCCTCTGTTGCCCTCTTGTCTTATGCCATCAGTTTTTCCCAGCATCAGAGTCTTTTCTAATGAGTCAACTCTTTATATCAGTTGGTCAAATTCACCTTCAGTATTAGTCCTTCCAATGAATATTCAGGGTTGATTTTCTTTAGGATTGATGGTTTGGTCTCCTTGCTGTCCAAGGGACTCTCAAGAGTCTTCTTTAGGACCACAATTTGAAAGCACCAATTATTTGGCACTCAGCTCTATTTATGAGCCAATTCTCACATCCATACATGACTACTGGAACCATAAATTTGACAATGTGGACCTTTGTTGCCAAAGTGATATCTGCTTTGTAATACTCTGTCTAGGTTTGACATATTTTTTTCTTTTAAGGAGCAGGCCTCTTTTAATTTCATGGCTGCAGTCACTGTCTGCAGTGATTTTGGAGCCCAAGAAAATAAAATCTGTCACTGTTTTCTCTTATTCCCCTTCTATTTGCCATGAATAGACCGAGTTCCTGAATAACTATGGACAGAGGCTCATAACACTGTATAGGAAGTGATGACAAAAATCATCCTAAAGAAAAAGAAATGCAAGAAGGGAAAATGGTTGTCTGAGGAGGCCATACAAGTAGCTGAGAAATAAAGAGAAGCCAAAAGCAATGGATAAAGGGAAGTACATATCCAACTGAATGTGGAATTCCAAAGAATAGCAAGGAGAAATAAGAACTTGTGGTAAGTGAGAAATGCAAAGAAACAGAAGAAACAATAGAATATGAAAGACTAGAGCTCTCTAAAAGAAAATTGGAGATACCAAGGGAGCATTCCTTGCAAAGAAGGGCCCAATAAAAGAAAATGCAAGGACCTAACACAGGCAGAAGACATTAAGAAGAGGAGGCAAAAATACACAGAAGTAAAGTACAAAAAAGGTTTTTATGACTAGGATAGCTACAATGGTGTGGTGACTCACCTAGAGCCAGACATTCTGGGGTGTGTCAAGTGGGCTTTAGGAAGCATTACTAGGAACAAAGCTAGTAGAGGTGATGGGATTCCAGCTGAGCTATTTTAAATCCTAAAAGATGATTTCGTTAAACTGTTGCACTCAATGTGCCAGCAAATTTAGAAAACTCAGCAGTGGTCACAGGACTGGAAAAGTTCAGATTTCATTTCAATCTCAAAGAAGGGCAATGCCAAAGAATGTTCATACTACTATATAATTGCACTCATTTTACATACTAGCAAGGTAATGCTCAAAATACTTCAAGCTAGGTTTCAACAGTACATGGACCAAGAACTTTCAGATGTACAAGTTGGATTTAGAAACGGTGGAGGAATCAGAGATCAAATTGCCAACATCCATTGGGTCATGGAAAAAGCAATAAAATTCCAGAAAAACATCTACTTTTGCATCATTGACTACACTTATGCCTTTGACTGTGTGGAATGCAACTGTGGAAAACTGGAAAATTTTGAAAGCGATAGGAATACCAGACCACATTACCTGCCTCCTGAGAAACCTGTCTGCAGCTCCAGAAGCAACAATTAGAACTGAACACGTAACTATGGACTGGTTCAAAATTTGGGAAAGGGTACATCAAAGCTGTATACTGTTACTCTGCCTGTTTAACTTATATGCAAAGTACATCATGCAAAATGATGAGCTGGATGAATCACAAGCTGAAATCAAGATTCCCAGGAGAAATATCAACAACCTGAGATATGCAGATAATACCATCCTAATGGCATAAAGCAAAGGGGAACTCATGAGCATCTTGATGAAAGTGAAAGAGGAGAGTGAAAAAGCTGGCTTAATATTCAAATTCAAAAAAGTAAGAATGTGGCATCCAGTCCCATCGCTTCATGGCAAACAGATGGGGAAAAAATGGAAACAGTAGCAGATATTATTTTCTTGGACTCCAAGATCACTGGATGGTGACTGTATCCATGAAATTAAAAGATGCTTGATCTTTGGAAGAAAAGCTATGACAAATTTAAATAGCACATTGTGTGGTAGTTTGACGGAAAAGCCAATGGCACCCCACTCCAGTACTCTTGCCTGGAAAATCCTGTGGAAGGAGGAGCCTGGTAGGCTGCAGTCCATGTGGTTAAGAGTCAGACACAACTGAGCTGCTTCACTTTCACTTTTCATTTGCATGCATTGGAGAAGGAAATGGTAACCCACTCCAATGTTCTTGCCTGGAGAATCCCAGGGACGGGGGAGCCTGGTGGGCTGCCGTCTATGGGGTTGCACAGAATTGGACATAACTGATGTGACTTAGCAGCAGCAGCAGCATGATAGTTTGAATATTCTTTACCATTGTCTTTCTTTGGGATTGGAATGAAAACTTCTCTTTTCCAGTCCTGTGGCCCCTGCTAAGTTTTTCAAATTTGCTGACTTATTGAGTTCAGAACTTTTACAGCAACATCTTTTAGGATTTTAAATTGTTCAGCAGAATTCCATCACGACCACAAGACTTTTTCATTGTAATGCTTCCTAAGACCCACTTAACACTCCAGGATGTCTGGTTCTAGGGGAACAACCACATCATTATGGTTATCCCAGTCAATAAGACCTTTTCTGTACCATTTGGTATATCTCTTCTTAATCTCTTCTGCCTCTGTTAGTTCCTTACATTTTCTGTCCTTTATTGGGCCCATCCTTGCATGGAATGTTCCCTTGATATCCCCAATTTTATTGAAGGGATCTCTAGTCTTTTCCACTCTCTATTTTCCTGCATCTCTTTGCATTTTTCATTTAAGAAGCCATTCTTATCTCTCCTTGTGATTCTCCTTGCTATTCTTATCTCTCCTTGGTATTCTGCATTCAGTTGGATATATCTTTCCCTTTCCACCTTGCCTTTTGTTTCTCTTCATTTCTCAGCTATTTGTAAAGCCTCCTCAGAGAACCACTTTGCCTTCTTGTATCTCTTTTTATTTGGGATGGTTTTGGTCATCGCCTCCTTACAATGTTATGAACCTCCGTCCATAGTTCTTCAGCCATTCTGTCTGTCTAATCTAATCCCTTGAATCTATTTGTCACTTACACAGTATAATCATAAGGGATTTGATTTAGGTCATACCTGAATGGTCTGGCAGTTTTCAATTAAAATGGCCTACTTCTTTCAATTTAAGTCTGAATTTTGCAATAAGGAGCCCATAATCTGAACCACAGTCAGCTCCTGATCTTGTTTTTGCTGACTGTATAGAGCTTTTCCATCTTTGGCTGAAAAGAATATAATCAATCTGATTTTGCTATTAACCACATGATGATGCCCGTGTGTAGAGACATCTCTTGTACCGTTGAAAGAGGGTGTTTGCTATGACCAGTGTGTTCTCTTATCAAAACTCTGTTAGCCTTTACGTTACTTTATTTTGTATTCCAAGACCAAACTTCCCTATTACTCCAGGTATCTTGTCTTCCTACTTCTGCATTTCAGACTCCTATGATGAAAAGGACAACTTTATTTTGATGTCTAGAAACTGTGGTATGTCTTCATAGAAGCATTCAATTTTATCTCCTTCAGCCTCAGTGGTTGGGAATCAACTTGGATTACTGTGATGTTAAATGGCTTGCCCTGGAAATAAAGTGAGATCATTTTCTCGTTCTAGAGTTTGCACCTAAGTACTGCATTTTGGACTCTTTTGATGACTGTAAGGGCTACTCCATTTCTTCTAAGGGATTCTTGCCCATGGTAGTAAATATAATGGTCATTTGAATTAAGTTTTCCCATTTCCATCCCTTTTAGTTCACTGACTTCTAAAATGTCGATGTTCACTGGTGTCATCTCCTGCTTGCCCTCATCCAATTTACCTCTTTTCGTGGACCTAACGTTACGGATTCCTATGCAATTTTGTTCTTTACAGCATCAGACTTTACTTTCATCCTCAACTGTTATTTACATTTTTTGTCCAATTGCTTCATTCTTTCTGGAGCTATTCATAGTTGTCCTCTGCACTTCACCAAGAGCATACTGGACACCTTCTGACCTGAAGTAGCTTTATTCAACTTGATTCCTTTTCTAAGGTAATATTTAATTATGCCTAACATTTATTTTTCTAAATTGTCTTTCAGTTCTTTTGGTTGCTACAGTAGCCATGAAAATTCTGTATTTAAGTATAGGAACTGTATATTTTTCCAAAAAATATCTCAGTTGAAAGTGTTATCATTCATCTGCTTCCTATTTAATTTTCTTGTGTTCTCTTTTCAAAATGCAGTCACAAGGGTTGCTTTTATAAATCCTTTTGGCCAATGATATATGAGTCTGATTTCTTTTTCAAGAGGATATTTGAAAGCATTTCAAGCAAATTGTCAGTTTGAAGAGCACTGTAATCAGCTATTTCAAAAACAGAGATGACTAAAAGGATAGACATGTTTCAGAACATTGCTTGAAAGCCGACAATTTGACAGGGGCTGTTACAAAGAATTCTTGTCTGTACTGAATGGACACATGATACAGCAAAATAGGCATGAGGTGTGTTCAAAGATATTTTCTAAGGCACTGAATTCCCAGAAAGGTCAGTTTGGGTAGAAATTTGCCTGAAAATATTACTTTGTAACAGTCTGGTTGAGACAGTTTTAAGCACATGAAGGATATTATGTTTTTCTTTTATCTAGAACAGAAGACCAAACAACTTACTATGCAAAAATGCTCTTTGTAAGGAGGCTTAATTAATTTAGTCTCTTATTTTTCTAGTCACAGGTGATTTATAATATAATTCTTTCTTTCAACTAATTTAAAGAAGTTTTCACAAACCTGGCCCCATTTTTACTGCCTTCCCAATGGCTTCTCCTTCTATTCATTCTACCCTTGGTTTCACTAGTTTCTAATTGGCTTCTGCAGCTGAAAGTGAGTGGAATAAAGAGGGTTTGGAGAGGAAGCCTCAGCCTCCATTAGACCCAGGTGCTTATGAAAATCTCAATCCTGTTCTCGCGTGAGTCTGACACAGCTTCTAACTTGAGGGAATTCCAGCTTCTTCAACACTCGGCTCAGCACATCTTCATCCAAATCCTGGTAGGCACTGAATTTCTTGTTGTCAGCTCCAGTTGGGGGGACATTATCTTTGCTAAAGTCATCTGTTGAGTTTGCTGAGAAACTTCTTTAGAAGCTAGGGAAGACGGTATGGACATGGGAATCATGAATCATGGCACATGGACGGTTTAAGGAGGAACAGAACGCAGATTCAGTATCTTCTGTTGTGTCCACAGGTACATTTCTCTTGCCCAGCTCAGCTATGAACTTTGTCTCTCTCACACACACACTACAGATAATACCTGGAGAAAATCTCTACAAAGTTTTAGTATTTACTATTTAGTATTTACTATTTACTATTTTTTAGTATTTAGTATTTTAGTATTTCAAAAATGACAGAAGAAAAGCTGATGATTTATTGAAGTAGAAGTTAGTACTATGTATTGTACACAAACCAAAATTACAGTTTGTAAACAGGGAGTGCTCAAATCAATGAAGTTCAAGTAGGGATTCCGAGGCGGCTCAAATGGTAAAGAATCTACCTGAATGCTGGAGACTTGGGTTCCGTCCCTGAGTCTACAAGATCTCCTGGTGACAGGAAATGGCAAACCCACTCCAGTATTCTTGCCTGGAAATCCCATGGAGAGAGGAGTCTGATGGGCTACTGTCCATGGGGTCACAAAGAGTTGGACATGACTGAGCAACTAACACTTCACTTCATATTGTTTTAGAGCATTTTATACCATGGGAAGGTCATGTTCTTCAGTAGTTGTTTATAATACTAGAATTTTCTCAAATGATAGGGAATTGGTTAATGGTTGGTTCATATCAATTTTGGCAATAGTTTAGATTTTGCTTGATTTCCAGAGGCATGAACAAGAAATTACCCAGTTCAAATAAGGTTTGTGAAGTAAACTGAATTTAGCTTGGTTTTGGCTTGCTTAGGGAATGTTCATGTCTGGTCTCCATTTGTTTTTTATTTTAACAGCTTCTATTTTTTTGCATTTAAGATGTTGATATAAAATGTTAGCAACACAAAATGGAAGTTCACCTGTTTTGATGATCAGCTCTTCTCCCATCATATTAGCTCAGTCTGTCCACCAAGGACTCTGATTTGTGTCTTAGAGCTGGCCCTGCAGCTGAGTCTGTATACCAGGGGCCAAGCAAACTGTGGAAACTTCTCAGTCTTGTTTCTGACGGTTAAAATTCCCCACTTAGAAACAGTCAGTATCACCTGTATTCCCATGGTTTCAGTTTTGGTGTTCCTGGTTTGATGCTGTATGGACTCTAGTGCAGTGTTAACGAGAAGAAAGAAACAGCAGATGAAACTAGCTGAATCTCTTACATCTTCTTCAAGTTGCCCTGTTGCAGACCCCCAGATGTATTGGTAAACTAATTCCCTTTTTAAATTTGTAATCTTCTGGTGCTCTGGAAGGTTTGTAAACTAGCACAAAGTTTACTAAATTGGAGTAGCTTTCACATTCCACAAAATGAGTGTCTGGTGATTCCTTCCTGAATTCTCTTGTCAACAATTCTAGTGTTTGCAGCAGTCTGCAATGGCACCTCTCCTGTGACAGGCAGAAAAACCTCAATTTATATAAAAGCCATAATCATATTATAATATATATTTACTCCCCTCAATTAGAATTATAATTAGGTAGGTAATTATTTCTATATATATGAAAGTATAATACAAAATTCATACTAATTAGTAAATGACATTTCCAAGCACGTATTAGTGAGGGTGTGTCATGAAGCACATTAAGATATTAAGTACCTTTGAAAGCTGGAGAGCAAATAGAACTGGGGAAAGAGGATCAGAAAATGGAGGCCAAATATACAGCAATTAAAACTAATTTTAGATGTTATAATTTCTTACATAAACACCTAAGCAAAACTCACAACACATGAAAAAATTTTTTGTTTTTCTTTTTTTCTTTTTACCAAAGTCAGTATATATGATACATAATAATCAGAGGGAAAAATCTTTTTTAAGCTTAAGATGTACTGCTGTAAGAAATAGAAATTAAAATGGATATAGCCAGGTGGTCCTAATTGAATTTAGAATTTAATGGCAGAGTTTGTGGTAATTGGAACTGAATATATGTTTCTTACTTGAGTAAAAACACTGAAATACTATTCGGGGAAACAAATTATAAAATAAAAATTTACACTAATATTTGGGATTATAAGAACAGACAAAATTTCCAAATTTTATCCCAACTGCAAACCTACTTTAAGATTCCCTTTTCTTGGAAAAAATTTTTCTTTATTGAGAAGTACATCTGAAGAGTCGAATATTTCCTCCCAATAATCCAAAATTAGAAATTTTTTAGTCAGAAAATGAAAAAAAATTGTCTAATACATACAAAGTAACCTCTTTTAATGCTTTTATGAAGACTTTACCAGTATTTGATGCGGAATGATTATTACTTTAATTAGAAATTAATGAATAAAACTGGATGTTACCTTGTGGGTCATAATTTGCTCTGATACTAGAAAAATGTTGTTAAAGTAAAACCGTTGATATACCCGACTGGATAAGTTAAGTATAAAATTTACATGAGAATAAAAAATATTAAAAAGGGGAGATAGTAATTTTTCTCTAGAAAACAAAATAACTTTTAAAAGGATAACTCTTTTCAGGAGTTAATAAGTCCTCAGTAGACCATTGTTTTCAGTTTGGTTCATGTCAAAATGACGGTAGCAACAAGAACAAAACAGGAAAATTTTCACTGCCGCTTAATTCAGTTTTTGTTACAATAGCGTAGGCATCAGAATGCCTAATGAAGGAACTATAGTGGTGTGTTCTTAGAAAGGAGGATTGTTAATCTCTACAATCACCCAACCTGTGATTATATCCCCTCTTAAAAAGAAAATTGGAAATCATTGGGAAAATGGCATTTTGATGTAATTGAGATTATGTTTATTCACAGAGTGTTTTGTTTTCCTTATGTGCTGCCAAACATCTGGATAAAGACTGAAAAGTTTAGNAATAAAAAAAAAAAAAAAAAAAAAAAACACTGTTGGGATGGTTTTATATGACATCAGTTCAGGACAGTTGCTCAGTATTGTCCAACTCTGTGCAACCCCATGAACTGCAGCACAGCAGGCTTCCCTGTCCATCACCAACACCCAGAGCCTACTCAGACTCATGTCCAAAATGTTGGCGATGCCATTCAACCATCTCATGCTTTGCCATCCCCGTCTCTTCCTGCCTTCAGTCTTTCCCAGCATCAGGGTCTTTTGTCATGAATCACTTCTTCACATCATGTAGCCAAAGTATTGGAGTTTCAGCTTCAGCATAATTCCTTCCAGTGAATGTTCAGGACTGATTTCCTTTAGGATGGACTGGTTGGATCTCCTTGCAGTCCAAGGGACTCTCAAGAGTCTTCTCCAACACCACAGTTCAGAAGCATCAATTCTATGGTGCTTAGCTTTCTTTATAGTCCAATTCTCACATCCATACATGACCACTGGAAAAACCATAGCCTTGACTAGACAAATCATTGTTGGAAAAGTAATGTCTCTCCTTTTAAATATGCTGTCTAGTTTAGTCATAACTTTTCTTCCAAAGAGTAAGTGTCTTTTAATTTCATGGCTGCAGTCACCATCTACAATGCTTTTCGAGCCCAACAAAATAAAATCTGCCACTGTTTCCACTGTTTCCCCATCTATTTGTCATGAGGTGATGGGGCCAGATGCCATGATCTTTGTTTTCTGAATGTTGAGCTTTAAGCCTTTTTTTTTTTTTTTAAATCTCCTCTTTCACTTTCATCAAGAGGCTCTTTAGCTCTTATTTGCTTTCTGCTATGAGAGTCATGTCATCTGTGTATCTGAGGGTATTGGTATTTCTCCTGGAAATCTTGATTCCAGCTTGTGTTTCATCCAGCCCAGTGTTTCTCATAATGTACTCTGCATATAAGTTAAATAAGCAGGGTCACAATATACAGCCTTGACATACTTCTTTCCAAATTTGGAACCAGTCTGTTGTTCCATTTCAAATTCTAACTATTGGTTCTTGACCTGCATACAGATTTCTCAGGAGGGAGGTCAGGTGGTCTGGTATTCCCATTTCTTGAAGAATTTTCCACAGTTTATTGTGATCCACACAGACAAAGGCATTGGCTTAGTCAATGAAGCAGAAGTAGATGTTTTTCTGGAACTCTCTTGTTTTTTCTATGATCCAGTGGATGTTTGCAATTTCATCTCTGGTTCCTCTGCCTTTTCTAAAACCAGCTTGAACATCTGAAAGCTCATGGTTCACATACTGCTGAAGCTGGCTTGGAGAGTTTTAAGAATTACTTTCCTAGCGTGTGAGATGAGTGCAATTGTATTCACAATATGTTCACATATTATTGAAGCCTGGCTTGGAGAATTTTGAGCATTAATTTGCTAGCAGGTGAGATGAGTGCAAATGTGCAGTAGTGTGAGCATTCTTTGGCATTGCCTTTCTTTGGGATTGGAATGAAAACTGAACTTTTCCAGTTCTGTAGGCACTGCTGAATTTTCCAAGTTTGCTGGCATATTGATTGCAGTCCTTTCACAGCATCATCTTTTAGGATTTGAAACAGCTCAACTGGAATTCTATCACCTCTACTCATTTTGTTCATAGTGATACTTCCTAAGGTTCACTTGACTTCACATTCCAGGATGTCTGGCTCTAGGTGAGTGATCACACCATCGTGGTTATCTGGGTCATGAATACCTTTTTAGTATAGTTCTGTGTATTCTTTCTTCCTTTCCTTAATATCTCCTGCTTCCGTTAGGTCCATAACATTTCTGTCCTTTATTGAGCCCATAGTTGCAAGAAATGTTCCCTTGGTATCTCTAATTTTCTTGAAGAGATCTCTAGATTTTCCCATTCTATTGTCTTCCTCTATTTCTTTGCATTGATTGCTGAGGAAGGGTTTCTCATCTCTCCTTCCTTTTGTTTGAAACTCTGCATTCAAATGGGTATATTGTTCCTTTTCTGCTTTGTTTTTCTCTTCTCTTCTTTTCACAGCTATTTGTAAGGCCTCCTCAGACAGCCATTTTGCTTTTTCATTTCTTTTTCTTGGTGATGGTCTTGATTCCTGTCTCCTGTACAATGTCATGAACCCCTGTTCATAATTCTTCAGGCACTCTGTCTATCAGATCTAATCCCTTGAATCTATTTTTCGCTTATACTGTATAGTCATAGGAGATTTGATTTAGGTCATACCTGAATGATCTAGTGATTTCCCCCAGTTTCTTCAATTTAAGTCTGAATTTGGCAATAAGGAGTTCATGATCTGAGCCACAGTTAGCTCCCAGTCTTGTTTTTGCTGACTGTATAGATTTTTCTCCATCTTTGGCTACAAATAATATAATCAATCTGATTTTGGTATTGATCATCTGGTGATGTCCATGTGTAGAGTCTTCTCTTGTGTTGTTGGAAGAGGGTGTTTCCTATGACCAGTGAATTATCTTGGCAAAACTCTGAGCCTTTGCCCTGCTTCATTCTGTACTCCAAGGCCAAATTTGCCTGTTACTCCAGGTGTTTCTTGACTTCCTACTTTTGTATTCCAGTCCCTTATCATGAAAAAGACATTTTTGGGGGGTGTTAATTCTAGAAGGCTTTGTAGGTCTTCATAGAACCATTCAAGTTCAGTTTTCAGCATTACTGGTTGGGTGATAGACTTAGATTACTGTGATACTGAATGATTTGCCTTGGAAATGAACAGAGATCATTCTGTTGTTTTTGAGATTGCATCGAAGTACTGCATTTTGGACTCTTTTGTTGTCTATGGTGGCTACTCCGTTTCTTCTAAGGGATTCCTGCTGTCAGTAGTAGTAGGTATAATGGTCATCTGAATTAAATTCACCCATGCCAGTCCATTTTAGTTCTCTGACTCCTAAAACATTGACGTTCACTCTTGCCATCGCCTGTTTGACCACTTCCAATTTGCCTTGATTCATGAATCTAACATTCCATGTTCCTATGCAGTATTGCTCTTCATAGCATCAGATCTTGCTTCCATCACTAGCCACATCCACAATTGAGTGTAGTTTTTGCTTTGGCTCCATCTCTTCATTCTTTTAGGAGTTATTTCTCCACTAATCTCCAATAGCATATTAGGGCCCTACCAACTTAGGCAGTTCATCTTTTAGTGTCCTATCTTTTTGTCTTTTCATACTGTTCATGGCATTCTCAAGGCAAGAGTACTAAAGTGTTTTGCCATTCTGTCTGCAGTGGACTACATTTTGTCATAACTCTCCACCATGACCCACCACAGCCTTTTCTAACTCAGTTAAACTATGAGCCATGCCATGTCAGTTCAGTTCAGTTCAGTTTAGTTGCTCAGTAATGTCCGACTCTTTGCGAGCCCATGAATCGCAGCACACCAGGCCTCCTTGTCCATCACCAACTCCCGGAGTTCACTCAAACTCATGTCCATCGAGTCAGTGATGCCATCAAGCCATCTCATCCTCTGTCGTGCAGTTTTCCTCCTGCCCCTAGTCCCTCCCAGTATCAGAGTCTTTTCCAATGAGTCAACTCTTCGCATGAGGTGTCCAAAGTACTGGAGTTTCAGCTTTAGCATCATTTCTTCCAAAGAACACCCAGGACTGATCTCCTGTAGAATGGACTGGTTGGATCTCCTTGCAGTCCAATGGACTGTCAAGAGTCTTCTCCAACACCACAGTTCAAAAGCATTCAATTCTTCAGTGCTCACCTTTCTTCTCAGTCCAACTCTCACATCCATACATGGCCACTGGAAAAACCATAGCCTTGACTAGATGGATCTTTGGCAAAGTAATGTCTCTGTTTTTGAATATACTATCTAGGTTGGTCATAACTTTTCTTCCAAGGAGTAAGCGTCTTTTAATTTCATAGCTGCAATCACCATCTGCAGTCATTTTAGAGCCCCCAGAAATAAAGTCTGACACTATTTCCACTGTTTCCCCATCTATTTCCCATGAAGTGATGGGACCGGATGCCATGATCTTTGTTTTCTGAATGTTGAGCTTTAAGCCAAGTTTTTCACTCTCCTCTTTCACTTTCATCAAGAGGCTGTTTAGTTCCTCTTCACTTTCTTCCATAAGGGTGGTGTCGTCTGCATATCTGAGGTTATTGATATTTTTCCTGGCAATCTTGGTTCCAGCTTGTGCTTCTTCCAGCCCAGCTTTTCTCATGATGTACTCTGCATATAAGTTATGTGAGACAGCAAAAGAGGCACAGATGTATAGAATAGTCTCTTGGACTCTGTGGGAGAGGGAGAGGGTGGGATGATTTGGGAGAATGGCATTGAAACATGTATAATATCATATATGAAATGAATTGCCAGTCCATGTTTGATCCATGATACTGGATGCTTGGAGTTGGTACACTGAGATGACCTAGAGAGATGGTATGTGGAGGAAGGAGAGAGGGGGGTTCAGGAAGGGGAACACATGTATACCTGTGGTAGATTCATATTGATGTATGGCAAAACCAATACAATATTGTAAAGTAATTAACCTCCAATTAAAATAAATAAATTTATTTAAAAAATAAAATAAAAAATTGCTTTAGTTAAAAAAAAAATAAGCAGGGTGACAATATACAGCCTTGAGGTACTCCTTTTCCTATTTGGAACCAGTCTGTTGTTCCATGTCCAGTTCTAACTGTTGCTTCCTGACCTGCATACAGATTTCTCAAGAGGCAGGTCAGGTGGTCTGGTATTCCCATCTCTTTCAGAATTTTCCAGTTTATTGTGGTCCACACAGTCAAAGGCTTTGGCATAGTCAATAAAGCAGAAATAGATGTTTTTCTGGAACTCTCTTACTTTTTCCATGATCCAGCGGATGTTGGCAATTTGATCTCTAGTTCCTCTGCCTTTTTTAAAACCAGCCTGAACATCTGGAAGTTCACAGTTTGTGTATTACTGAAGACAGACTTGGAGAATTTTGAGCATTCCTTTACTAGTGTGTTAGATGAGTGCAATTGCACAGTAGTTTGAGCATTCTTTGGCTTTGCCTTTCCTTGGGATTGGAATGAAAACTGACCTTTCCCAGTCCTGTGGCCACTGCTGAGCTTTCCAAATTTGCTGACGTATTGAGTGCAGCACTTTCACAGCATTATCTTTCAGGATTTGAAATAGCTCAACTGGAATTCCATCACCTCCACTAGCTTTGTTCATAGNGACCTTTCCCAGTCCTGTGGCCACTGCTGAGCTTTCCAAATTTGCTGGCGTATTGAGTGCAGCACTTTCACAGCATTATCTTTCAGGATTTGAAATAGCTCAACTGGAATTCCATCACTTCCACTAGCTTTGTTCATAGTGATGCTTTCTAAGGCCCATTTGACTTCCATGCTGTGTAGGGCCACCAAAGATGGATGGGTCATGGTAGACAGTTCTGATAAAATTAATTACTTAATGAGTAAATATTTATTGTCCACCTGTTTTACAGCAAACAGTGTTTGGTATGTGTAACTTAATAGGAAATTCCTCTTAATAAATTAATAATCTATCATAAAGCAATGACCTATGAATATTCTTTAAAAACATTGTAATCAGTTGAATATTAAGGAAGTGATCATGGGTGAATCCTAGCAAAGAGAAAAGGAATTTGGATTAGCCTAATCAGATTCAGGGAAGATTTCACCTCTGTAGGTAAAATTATGAATGATACTTTTTATTGTGTATTATTCTTTTTAATAGCAAATAACTTTATTCTCTTTGATAGCTGTTTTACCCTCTCCTCACTTTCCTCCTTCATTACTTCTCCTCATCATTATGTTTTCTTTTTCATTAAGTCTACAATCACAGTGCTTTTTTAGCCCTGAAAAACATATATATGTATCTGTCATGCTAATCATTTTAGCCCACAGTGCGTATCTAACCATTTTAAAATGGTTTTTTCCTTATCACTTTCAAGAATTTAACACTGTGATAACCTGAAATAGGTGATGTTATGGTATGATCACTGCATTCTTGTTCCTTTAACCCGGTCCTTCACAACATTTGAATATATGTTAATATCCTAGTCATGTAACTCAGTCAATTTGATTTGTGTAACCTCCAGAGCTATGCTAGCATCATGTTCTTATGAGTTATCTAAATGCAACTCTCTCACTATTACCAAATTATATTACCTCACAGTTAATCACAGGGTGCTTGGATTACTCAATGAAAAATAAATTTAAAATTCACTTTCAACTTTGCTGTTGCAAGAAAGTTCAAAGTAATAAAGAGAACATAAGAATTGGCCTTAAGGCCAAATAATATTAATTATCTCTATGGAGAAAAGGAATAAAGGCCATGTTGAAGGGGAGAGTTTTAAGGCTGTGTATGATTGTTTTGCCTGTTTGTGTATGCACATGCACTTTTTACCATGTTTGGAGGTATATGCATACACATGACTTCCTGGTGTCTCAGGCGGTGAAGAGTCTGCCTGCAGTGTGGAGACCTGGGTTCAATCCCTTGGTTAGGAAGATCCCTTGGAGAAGGAAATGGCAACTGACTCCAGTATTCTTGCCTGGAGAATCCCATGGACAGAGGAGCCTGGTGGGCTACAGTCCATGCAGTTGCAAAGATTTGCGCATAACTGAGCGATTAATAAGTCGATTTATTCCATTCACCACACACACACACACACACACACACACACACACACACACACACAAACGTGCTCTAAAACATTGCAAAAGGTCAGGCTTAAATATTTTCTAGTTAATTGTTTTTATTTCAATATAGAAAGTCATTTCCCATGATGAACCCTTCACATGTGGGAATCGTGACTACACATAGGCATCATCACATCATTATGATACTACTAAACTCTAAATACACAGGCCAGTCTGGCAGCTCTGATCTTCACTTTCTTATTCTTCATTTGATCCCTTACTTTCCTTACAGAGCTAGAGATGCTGATTGAGCAGAAGTGATAAGTGATGAAGTGAATCTTTCCAGTCCTTCAAAAGTTTGATAAAATACAACTAAGTGGAAGACTAAGTTTTGCGCCCTTAATTAGAAAAAACTTATATATACAAAATGTAAAATATTATATGTACTCTAAGCATAGATCAATTTTTAATAACAGAAAATAATATTTCCACCTATTGGACAAACCGTTTTAGAATATTAAAGAAGCAAACATCCCATTTAAAAATAATAGAGTTTAGAAATAGTGTTATACCATAGTAAAAGAAGAGCATGGTGTTGGTGCTTTGATTTGGGGAAGTTTTTCTGGGTAAAATATGCAAAATATTTGAGGTCTATTAATTTTCTAAAATAAATTATGGTGAGGTGATAAACTTTAACATTATGCCACAATTTACAGTACATTTCTATTTCATAAAAGCTTTTGTAAACAAAATTTTACTTTTTGTATATTGCAAAGTCCTCCATATTCTTAATTTTTTCTTTTTTTTTTAGCTTCTCTCTCTTCCCACAAACAAATATTCAGATAAACTATATTTGAAGGAAAAGGTTTAGCTTTTAGACCCACTTTATCATGTTTGGAGTTGTATCTTTGGCAATCACAGCCTGTAGTTCAAAATCCTTGAGGGACTACTACCGTCCTAGGCCAGGGAAGTGATTTGGAGTGGCCTGAAGGTCATTGAAGGGTATATTCTCTGAAGCTCTGCATTCGCAGTTTGCTGTGTCATCAATCTTGTTCATTGCAAAGCGAGACAGTTTGTCTGGACAGCACTACATAAAGGATAGCAAAAGGTTACTGTTAGGTTATGAAGATTTTCTGACAAGCGCAACATGCCAAGGTTTATGTAAGCGTAAAACAAACCTTAAACTCGAGAAGTGCTTTGTAAAAGAGTTTCCTACTTCTGTTTTCTAAAGATATTTTGAAGTCTGAGTTTATATATTCCAAGTTTCAGGCATGAACAATCTTTTACAAGGCCCTCTAATATTATTGAAATAAAGAATGTTGTTGTTTAATTGCTCAGTCACATGTGACTCTTTGTGACACCATGCACTGTAGCCCAACAGGCTCTTTGGTCTATGGAATTTTCCAGGCAGGAATACTATAGTGGGTTGCCATTTCCTACTCTAAGAGATCTTCCACAGGGATTGAACCTGTGTCTCCTGCTTGGGAGGGGGATTCTTCTACCACTGAACCACCAGGGAAGCCCTTCAAAAGGTATGTAGAAGACAAAAATGTAAACTTGAAAAATTTAAATATATATACTTATAGATATATATCAGTTCAGTTCAGTTCAGTAGCTCAGACATGTCCGAATCTTTGCGATCCCATGAATTGCAGCATGCCAGGCTTCCCTGTCCATCACTAATTCCCAGAGTCCACTCAAACTCATGTCCATTGAGTCAGTGATGCCATCCAGCCATCTCATCCTCTGTCTTCCCCTTCTCCTCCTTCCCCCAGTCCCTCCCAGCATCAGGGTCTTTTCCAATGAGTCAGCTCTTTGCATGAGGTGACCAAAGTATTGGAGTTTCAGCTTTAGTATCAGTCCTTCCAGTGAACACCCAGGACTGATCTCCTTCAGAATGAACTGGTTGGACTTCCTTGCAGTCCAAGCGACTCTCAAGAGTCTTCTCCAACACCACAGTTCAAAAGCATCAATTCTTCAGCGCTTAGCTTTCTTCACAGTCCAACTCTCACATCCATACATGACCACTGGAAAAACCATAGCCTTGACTAGGCGAACCTTTATATATATATGAAATCAGAAAGTCAATCTAGCCTTCCACAAAGAAACGGAAAAGAAGAGTCCGATTTTTTGAAATACTATTTGTATCTGAAAATGGTACAGTGTAGTAGATTAAACCTTTAAAATAAAAAGAGGGGCTTCCCTGGTNATATATATATGAAATCAGAAAGTCAATCTAGCCTTCCACAAAGAAACGGAAAAGAAGAGTCCGATTTTTTGAAATACTATTTGTATCTGAAAATGGTACAGTGTAGTAGATTAAACCTTTAAAATAAAAAGAGGGGCTTCCCTGGTTGTCCAGTGGTTAGGACTCTGTGCTTCCACTTCTAAGGGCATAGGTTCGATTCCTGGTTGAGGAACTAAGATCCCACATGCCCTGTGACATAACCAAAAATTAATTTAAAAAATTCCTTTGTGATCTCACTTTAATTGTCATCAGCACAAAAAAATAACCTTGTTAGAAAGATCAGAGATTTTTTTGGATGCAGAAATAGAGCAGGGTTATATTTTGACTGTCCCACCTTGAATTTAGTACAAATCACTCAGCCTTTTCATATGTGAAGAGGAAAGAAACTGAAAACAACACTCTAACTCCTTTTTAAGTTTTCAGTTTTCAATCCTTACTTAAAATACTTGGGATCCTCTCTCATGTCTGGACTTTGTCATTATAAGGTTGTGCCTCTTTTTAAGGCTTAATGCCGCTTCTAGTCAGTGAGGCCCATGGAGTTACTGGGAAATTGGTCATATGTGAGCTTTTTGGGGGGCGTGGCCTACCAAAGTTTAGTCATTATCAGAAGAGACCTATAGAATTCAACAGTCAAGGGTTATGTACTCTCTGAAGACTGTCATGAGTGATTTACTTCTTTAGCTTACCACCCTACCCCCAATTCTGTTCCCCATTCCAGGAGATATAAATCTATATAGGTTCAGGATTTTGTGTATAAATAAGTTAAAAAAGTCATTGTCACTTTGCCAATAATGAAAATAAGTACAGACAAAAAATATAGGTATTTTACTTTCCCTAAAAGTGATTCATATAGTTAATATGTATCAAAATAATACATTGTCTAAGAAATTTACAAGTATAACCAGTATGGCTCTTCTACTTTAATGTGGAAATAATCATAGCCTTCACAATATCTTTGTATAGAAGTTTTACATAAAATAAGAAATTGACAACCTTATAGACGTAAACACAGTGCATAAAAACCTATTTAAACATTCTCATGTGGCAGTGTGCATAGCCTCTTCTTACTATAGGGTCATGGCTCAGGTGGGAAAGAATCTGCCTGCAATGAGGGAGACCCACATTCCATCCCTGGGTTGAGAAGATGCCCTTGAGAAGGGAATGGCAACCTATCAGTGTTCTTTCCTGGAGAATAAAAGTGAAAGAACACTTTGACTTTTTACTTTTATATTTCTACTAAATTTGAAAAGCACAGATATTACCATCATGGGTTATCTAAAGAGAAATGAGAGTATGAGTCTTTACTGATTTTTATTCTTTTTTTTTTAATTAATTTATTTTTTAAATTTTACTTTACAATACTCTATTGGCTTTGCCACACCTGTGGTGGATTCATATCGATGTACTGATTTTTATTCTGCAGGTCTCTCCTGTCATTTAAAGTTTACTTTAAATGCAAATGTGTTATTTTGTATCTGTTAATTTGGAATGTTACTTCATTATTTGCCTTACTTACTTCAAGGAGTATTCAGACATTTTACTTAGCTATTTTGTCCCAGAAGCCCAAAGCAATTATTTGCAAATCTATGCACAAGACATTATTTTCAAGTAGTCAATAGTGGGTCAACAATCAACTTAAAAACTATATTGTGTATAAGTGTGATCCTGAGCTATTAAAAAGAAGTCAGTACACTCAAATATAAATGCAAGCGATAGAACATAGTCAGTACTGGAGTTTCAGCTTCAGCATCACTCCCTCCAAAGAAATCCCAGGGCTGATTGCCTTTGTGTCCAACAATTTGTGACCCCACGGGCTGTAGCCTGCCAGGCTCCTCATTCCATGGAATTTTTCAGGCAAAATTACTGGAGTGGGTAGCCATTCCCTTCTCTAGGTGATTTCTCAGATCCAGGATCCAGGAACCATACCTGGGTCTCCTTCACTGCAGGTGGATTCTTCACCATCTGATCTCCCAGGGAAGTCCACCTGTTTTTCTATCTAAAAGTTAATTATTGCTATTATTATTATTACTACTACTATTACCTCAGTCATTACCTGAAAGAGGGCCTGATAAGCTTCCAGCTAATTATCATAATCGGAATATTTTAATATAATTTACCCAAACAAAAACTAGTTCTAATACTTGAGGCAGAGTTTGTTATACGTCATTTCTGATTTCTGAATTGCCTATAGGCCAATTCAGTCCAAAAGCAATGGTCATTCTGGAAAATAGATCCTTCAGAATTGCATCACAACTAAGTAAGAAAGTGATTTTACATGAGGTGATATTTTTCTCAATACAAATGATAGGATTACGCAGCATCCACTATGTCTCAGAGTAAATGCCATTTCAGTGGACACATGGGCAAAATTTGGGAGATGGTGAGGGGTAGGGAGGCCTGTTGTGCTACAGTCCGTGAAGTCACAGAGTTGGACACAACTCGACAGCTGAAGAGCAACAACAATAGACACATAGGTGCCCCTGAAAGTAATGAGATGGGAAGTTCATTAACACTTATTTTCTCATCATTGCTTTTTTTCCTCACTCATTTTTTTTCCAAATACACTTATTTTATTTTTTTGTTACTCTTCATTTTCTTGTCCTTTATTTTTCTGTTTACAACAAATACTGTATACTAGAAGCACAGATATTCTGGTACAAGTATTACTGTGTCTAATATAATCTGGACTATATTAGTGTATATGACTTTTCTCCCTTATTCTGAACATTTCTCAGTCTTACATTTTATCAGGGAAAATTACAGAAACATCCCATTACTAAGCAGGAGTCCACTGATTCAGCACCACCATCAGCAAAATCTCTTTACTGAAAAAAAAAAAAAAGTTCAAAACACAGTGACTTTTCAAGGGGAATGTTTTGAATTGTCCTCAGGGGAAATGCATGTAAAATAAATGAGGACTTCTTGGTATGCATAGTAAGGCAGTGTATTTCATCCCTACTTCCTGGTGGGAAAAAAGAGAAAGACACAATAAAAAGAGAAATAAAAATATTTCAGAGAAACAAATGAAAACTATTAGGTGAGATCTCATAGTATGTTTTATAGTTAGCAAAATATAAAAATGTTGCCTTCACGTAAGAACAATTCCCTCATTTCAGTTGAATGTGAGTGTAAATTTGATGCTAGGGTAGATTTAACAAAAAATTTAACTGACTTTTCAAAAGATGAATATATGAAAATTGTGCTCTGGAAATGAAAATGCACTGAGATAAAATTATATGTATTCATTAGTGTCAGAACACAAAGAAGAACAACTACATAGGTCATAAATAGGTAAACATTGGCCTTTGGATCTGCCTTCATCTAAAAATGCTTAATTTAAATAATAATCTTACTAATTGTACAACATTTCTGAGCATTCTAAAATAGGTAAATAACTCCAAAGTTCTTTGGTGTACACTTTTCCTAATAGTTTTAATAAAAAAAAATTGAAAAAATACATGCTTAAGAGCTAATGACTCAATTTCTGTCATCCTCATATTAATAAAAGTGTAAACATCATTTCCTGATCCGTCATCTGTAAAACAAGAAGCTAGATATTCTCTAATGTTCTTTCAGCTGTAACTGCCTACTGATACATGAAAATATGTTAAATCCTTTCTGCCAATATTTCATGGAAATATGTATCTCAATCAAAAACACTAGACTAGTTTTTAATAATCATAGGCAACCTTCTCAAATTTGCCATATATTACAAGCAATGATCCTGTTTGAACTTTTAAAAATACTGAGTTCTCTGGAGTCACAGATCTTTTCAAAACAATTGTGAACTCTTAACATGAGCATTCTACCTTCACTGTAGAATTTGTGGGGAATATTTCCTTTTGATTCAAGAGCATTGATTTGTATTAAAGCATCATTTGTCTATGATTATACTATTTTTCTCTCCTTTTCTGGATGTTTCTGAAACCTCTGTGTTGTTTGTGAGGTCCATTTCAGTGGTCACCACCACAAAGGCTCAAGGAGTATTTCCAAAGTGCGAATGTTTAATCTTCCCGACTTTTAAAAATTTCATGCAGTTTTTTTTTTGCACAGTATCTTCAAAGTAACTGAGTGTATCAAGCAATTTTAATCCCCAATACACTGTGGAGTAGAGTAATCCTCTTTTAATTGGGCAAAAGAAACATAGGAAGATAAATTCATTTAATGTGGCTAAGGCTTCGTTTTCTTCCAAGTGATTCCCTAAGATCCATGTCTCAACTCAGTTCTCAATTATCTTATAGTTCTCCTCCAGGATCTTATAGTTGCTTCATTGTTCCCCAGATTTACATTAAGATCTAAGATGGGGTATAGTACTAAAGAAAACAGTGATAAAAGCAAAAGTTGTGAGAATTGTGGAAACTGATATTTCCCAAATTAATTATCTTATATTTGTTTTGGTTAAAAATACCAGTTGAATAAGGAGAATTATTAGCTAGCACTTATTTTCTAAAGATGTTCTTATCTAAGGTGTAGACCTCCAAGGTAGAAAATGACTTCCTTTGGCTTATGGTAGGGAGAACTATGGGCTTCTCTGGTGGCTCAGATGATAAAGAATCTGACTGAAATGTGGGAGACCTGGGATCGATCCCTGGATTGGGAAGATCCCTTGGAGAAGGGTATGGCAATACACTCCAGTATTATTGCCTGGAGAATCCCCATGGACAGAGGAGCAAGGTGGGCATGGGGTTGCAAAGAGTTGGACATGGCTGAGCGACTAAGCACACACACAGGGAGAAATATACTAGGGCTTCAAAGGTGGTGCTAGTGGTAAAGAAACTGCCTGCCAAAGCAGGAGATAAAAGAGATGCCAGCTTGATTTCTGGGTGAGGAAGATCTTTTGGAGAAGGAAATGTCAAGGCACTGTAGTATTCTTGCCTGGAGAATCCCATGGACAGAGGAGTCTGGTGAGCCACAGTCCACAGGGTCAGAAAGAGTCCAACATGACTGCAGCAACTTAGCACACATACACAGGGAGAAATATATCTACATTCTTAGAGAGTGAAATTCAGATCTCAGATACTTAGAGGTATGTTGCAAAGAAAGCATGTTACTGTAGATGAGATTAAAAAAAAAAGATTTCAAAGACATGTATGGCACATGGGTGGGCACTTTTCCAAATTCAGTTTTTAACATTCTGATTTTCCAAATAGAAGATAACAGGAACAAGGAAGCAGATTGTATTATCTTGCACTTTGTATATGTAACGGCTATCAGATTCTCAGATCTAATTTAATATTAATATTACAAAAAGATGATGTAACTTACTTTGTTGCATTTCATGTGTTAACAAAGGAAAAATAGCAATTGAATCACATAGGCCTTGCTTCAGATTTAATAATTCTGGGTTCTAAATAAATATTTCATGTAGTTGGCTTACATTTCCGAGTGTTGCATCAACATGCTCTAAAATATGGGATGATTAAAAAAATNCAGCCATTGTTTGCTGAATCTATTATACGTACCGTATGTACTAAAATGTCTGTACCAAGCATCCTGTATGCATTTAATACATATATGGTGAATGAATGAGTGAATTCTTGCAGAGAATAACATCCCTTAGGAACAAAGAACTTATAATGCCTCTGTGCCTCAGTTTCCCCACATGTCTATGAGAGGTACTTGGAGGAGTGATTGACATATATCAATAGATGTTTGCTTTAAATAAGTCATGAATCAGGCTCTGTTTTAAGTGCCTTACTTATATATATTCACTTATCCTCACAGCCGAGCTCCAAAAAAATGTAAGTAATGTCTCCTAGGTCACATCAGTTGGTACCAAGTAAAAATATTTTCATACCTTCCAGGACACATGTATTCCGATCTATGGACATTGGTGACCACTTTCCCCAAAGCTCTTTCCATAGCACAGAATGCCCTGCCCTGAAGCTGTAGTCATAAGTAGTAGGTGAGTCCAGGGGTCGTTCTGCCCCCTGCTTAAGAAACATCTCCGTGAATATAAAATGCTTAACACAGGACTTCCTTGGTGGCGTAGTGGAAAAGAATCCACCTGCCAATGCAGGAACACAGGTTCAATCCCTGGTCTGGGAAGATTCCACCTGTGGAAGGAACAGTGAAGCCCATGCACCACAACTGCCGAAGCCTGTGTTCCTAGAGGCTCGTGTTCCACAAGAGAAGCCTCGGCAACGAGAAACCCACGTGCTGTAACAAACAGCAGCCCTCGCTCACCGCAGCTCGAGAAAGCCCATGCCCAGCAATGAAGACCCAGGGCAGTTGAAATTTAAAAATTAAAAAAAAAACAGCTAGCACATGGTAAGTCTTGTGATCATCATCCGTGTAACAGGCGCAGATCCTGCCCTGTGCCGAAGCCCACAGGAGGAAACTGGGTCTGCTGGGAAAGCTGAGAAAGCCTTCGTGGAAGAAGGGAAAGCGGACATGAATGACTGTGACAGCGTCAGCTCACGCCTCTTGTGGGGCAGACTGCTCCAAGTGCGTCAGATGCAGGAACTCCTTTAATCCTCCTGCTGCTGCTAAGTCACGTCAGTCGTGTCCGACTTTGTGTGACCCCATAGACAGCAGCCCACTAGGCTCCCCCGTCCCTGGGATTCTCCAGGCAAGAATCCTGGAGTGGGTTGCCATTTCCTTCTCCAATGCATGAAAGTGAAAAGTGAAAGTGGAGTCACTCAGTCGCATCTGACTCTTCGCGACCCCATGGACTGCAGCCTACCAGGCTCCTCCATCCATGGGAGTTTCTAGGCAGGAGTACTGGAGTGAGTCGCCATTGCCTTCTCCTTTAATCCTCCTAGCAGGTGAGTATTGTGATGACCCCATGGAAGAGGAAGCAGAGAAATGAGCTCGTTTTTCTGGGTGATGGCAGCCTGGTGTGTTCATCCTGGCCTTCAAGCTACGGCGTCTGGCCGCCTCCTTTTGTAAGGAAAGGCTCATCGAAGTTTCCTGCTGGTCAGTTTGCTTTCGCCTGTGTTCAGGGTTGACTGTTGCCTGGCAGGTGTGTGTCAGGGTCTGCACTGGTATTACATGGTCTCCGGAGTGGACTGTTTCCTGGGGAGCCTTCCCCACATCACATCCTAAGGCTGAGTCCAGACGGAAGTTTCCAGAAAAGAAAGCCAGGCTATCACCTCACCCCTGCCTGGGGCAGTCCCGGCACGTGTCAGTAGTTCCCTGGGCACTCCCCACAGTGGACAGCAGCAGGGCTCAGCATCCTTCCTGATGGGGAAGATTCGTGACAGTTCTGAGGGAGGTGCCACTCTGGTTTATAGCACGTAGAGGCAGAAGCCAGCTTCATGTGGTTAAGTAACTTGCTCAGGGTTGCAGAGCCAATGAGTGGTGGGGCTGGGGGTTCAAGCCAGAGCCTGGGGCCTTTCCCCTCTGCCTCTCAGTCTGCTCTGAGCCAACTGGTTTTGGCTCTGGTGAGAGAAAAATGGTCTGTCTTGAGGATGTCTGCTGCAGAGATTCAGGCCAGCCTCCGAACAATCTTAATTTGTTTAGTAACACTAAGAGCTGTCATTTGCCGAATCCCCCACATATAGCCTGCTAAGTAAGTATTTTACATACCCTTTTTCATTTGGTCCTATTTTTTTTTTAAGTTATTTATTTATTTGGTTGTGGCTCATGGGATGTTTGTTATGTGACACGTGAACTCTTAGTTGTGGCATGTGGCGTCTAGTTCCCTGACCAGGGATNGTTCAGGAGCATTTTCAGAGTAAAGGAATATTGGTAAGACATTTTGCATTGAAGTTAATCAGAGTAATGAAATTATTTTACTGAGCTGTTTTATTATGTTTTAACACCAAACTATCCATTACTTCAATAAACTATTATTTCTAATGAGTTATTAGAATGATAAAAATAATCCATTTGTGACCTATATATTTTAATTATTATAATGATGTGCTCAATATAAAATTTGCTGATTTGGGAGATAATTTTGTAATCAACAACTTGATTAGCAAGTCAAAGTAATTTCCCCAACCCTATCTTATCTTTAATAATAGATATATAAAATATTTTAGTGTTCTTTGACAACCTTTAGTTTTCTAATTGTAATATTGTAAGCATATACAAAAAATAATGTAACTAACAACCAGTTATCACTTCTTAAAAAAAGAAAATTAGCAATTTCCCAGATATCCTTTAGGCATCTTTTCTTGGAAAAGAGAATGATATAAAACTAAACTACTCCTCTACTCATTGTTGCATCATTTTCCTAATCTTCCTCCTTAGAATTCACAAATATCCTGAGATTGCTGGACATGTTTTTATACCCTTACCACATATATTACATCTGTAACACCATAGTATTGGTTTTCTGTTTTTATTTGTTGAAGGAATATTTAATATAATGCTATGTTAGTTTTGGGCTTCCCTAAGGCAATGGCACCCCAGTCCAGTACTCTTGCCTGGAAAATCCCATGAATGGAGGAGCCTGGTAGGCTGCAGTCCATGAGGTTGCCAAGAGTTGGACACGACTGAGTGACTTCACTTTTACTTTTCACTTCATGCATTGGAGAAGGAAATGGTAACCCACTCTGATGTTCTTGCCTGGAGAATCCCAGGGACGGGGGAGCCTGGTGGGCTGCTGTCTATGGGGTTGCACAGAGTCGGACATGACTGAAGTGACTTAGCAGCAGCAGCAGGTAGCTGTTATTAAAGGATCTGCCTGCAATGCAGGAGTCCCTGGTTTGATTGCTGAGTCAGGAAGATCTGCTGGAGAAGGGATAGCTGCCCATTCCAGTATCCTTGGGCTTCCATTGTGACTCAGCTGGTAAAGAATCCATGTGCAAAAATGGAGACCTGGGATTGATCCCTGATTTGGGAAGATCCCCTGGAGAAGGGAAGGCTACCCACTCCAGTATTCTGGCCTGGAGAATTCCATGGACTATATAGTACATGGGGTCACAAAGAGTTGGATACAACTGAGCAACCATTGACTATTGACTATATGTTAGTTTCAGGTAAACAACATAATGATTCAATGTTTATTGAAAAATGGCCACAATAGTAATTCTCGTTAAAATCTGTCCCCATACATAGTTAATTTTTTTTTCTATATTCCCTTGTGATGAGAACTTTTAAGATTTACTCTTAGGAATTTTTAAATATTCAGTACAGTATTATTGTCTAGCATGGATACCATACTGCCATGTTGTACTTTATATCCTATGACTTAATTGTTTTATAACTGGAAATTTCTACCTTTGACCCCTTTTACCCTTTCTATTCCACAAAACACTCCCCCTCCACTCTTAAAACCACCAGTCTGTTCTCTGTATCAATCTTCTTGCTTTGTTTTTAACTTGCCTCATATAAATGAAATAACATAGTATTTGTCTTTCTCTGTCTGACTTACTTTACTTAATGTAATGTTCTTAAGGTCTATTCATGATGTTGCAAAGGGCAAGACTCTATTCTTTATATAGCTGAATAGTATTCCATTGTGCATATATACTACATTTCCTTTATCAATCCATCTAGCAATGAACACCTGTTTCTGAATCTTGGCTTTTAAATAATGTTACAATTAAGATTAGGATGCATATTTCTCTTAGAATAACATGTTCTTACAGAGAGGGAGAGGGTGGATGATTTGGGAGACTGGCGCTGAAACATGTATAATATTATATATGAAATGAATCACCTTTCCAGGTTCAATGCATGATACTGGATGCTTGGGGCTGGTGCACTGGAACGACCCAGAGGGAAGGTATGGGGAGGGAGGAGGGAGGGGGGTTCAGTATGGAGAACACGTCTTACCTGTGGTGGATTCATGTTAATGTATGGCAAAACCAATACAATATTGTAAAGTAATTAACCTACAATTAAAATAAATAAATTTATATTAAAAAAGAATAGCCTTCAAGCTAAAACCTGAAAAAATAAAAGATAAGTTGGTTTATAATGTGTTATTCAGTGTGTATAGTATTACAGAATTGCTTTTGACACTCAGATTTTCCTTTTTCTTATGGATTTTGTTATTGAGGTATATTTCCATGTAACATTAATTTCAGGTATATAGCGTAATGAGAGCTTCCCTGTTGGCTCAAATGGTAAAGAATCTGCCTGCAATGCAAGAGACCCCGGTTCAATCCCTGTGTTGGGAAGATCCCCTGGAGAAGGAAATGGCAATCCACTCCAGTATTCTTGCATGGAGAATTCTGTGGACAGAGGACCCTGGCAGACTACAGTCCATGGGATCACAAAGAGTTGGACATGACTGAGCGACTAACGCACACACATATATAACATAATTATTCAATATTTGTACATTTGATAAAATCACCACAAAAACTCTAGTTAAAATTCATCACCATATATAGTTACAAGTTTGTTTTTCTTGTCGTGAGCATTTTAAGATTAACCCCTTGGCAACTTTCAAGTGTCAATATATTGTTATTAACTATAGTCACCATGCTGTACTTTCCTTCGTCACAATTTATTTTATAACTGGAAGCATGTACCTTTTGACTTTCTTCACTTATTTTGCCCACCCCACACTCTCCACTTCTGGCAGTCACCAAACTGGTTTCTTTATCTATGAGCTTGATTTTTGCCTTTAAATTACACCTTGAAGTAAAATCATACAGTATTTGTTTTACGTGTTGTTTCTAATGTTAGTTCCAAAATATACTACACAAGTAAATATAGAAGTAAAGTAAATAGCAATTGGAGGAAGTCCAAAATGCGTGAAAGCATCTATTACGAATTCAGATATTTAGTTAGATATCATATTGCTTCTTTTCTCTTTAAGGAATTAAAAGTTCACAGTACTATTGAATTACACTGTAACTAGAAACACTCTTAATTTTGCACAATTACATGTAAACTAAGCCCATTTTTTGATGGCCAGTATTAGTATAACCTGTTCTTTAAAAGGCAAGTTTATTCTGAGAGTGTTAGAGGTTTGTTTTTTTTTGTTTTTTTTTTTTTTTTTTTTTTTTTTGGTTGTTTATACTTTTTTTTTTTTTTCCTTTTTTAAAATTAGACATAGAGCAATACACACACCATGGGTATTTATATGAGAACACATAGCAGACATTCAATAATCGACTCTTTAAAACTTCCATTTTAAAATNTTTTTTTTTTTTTTTTTTTTTCATATTTGGCTGTTAACACTGTCATATTTTCTGCCTCTAGTAAAATCAGAAAGCTTTCAAGGAGCATCTCAAATATAGCTATTTCCCCATTTGTCGCATCTATTTACTTACATTTTACTTCCATTGTGTTTAAGTAAAGTATGAAGTGTATATTATCATATTCTAGTCACTGAGCATAGTCCTTAAAAAAAAAAAGACAAAATTAGATCTTTTAAACTCACATTTCATTGAGATACATTGACTGTTTCCCTGTGGTCATTGAGAAAGTGAGGAGAGAGGGAGGTGAGGTAGGTCTAATAGTGCTTATTTGAAAACTCTGTTAGAATCTTAGAAAGCATAGAGTCCAAGGCTCTGCAGTTTCAAACATTTCTTTTTTTTTTTTAATTTATTTATTTATTTATTTTTTAATTTGACTTTACAGTACTCTATTGGGTTTGCCATACATTGACTATTCAAGGCAGTCAGAGAAATATATACAGACTTGGGAAAAAAGCAAATTACAATTTATACTGTACTTAAAACTTTCAGAATTTATCATCAGTTGATACAGTTTTTGTTACAAGATCCGTCCTGGCCAGATTTTTGATATTGGTTTTCTAGCATTATCATCATCATTTTTGCATATTTTATAAAATGCATAAACCTACTTTTAAAATGCAGTCAGTAAAAACAACTCCGTTTTAAAGTTGCCTCCAGTGAATCATGTAGCTATTTGAATATATTTTGAAAAAATAAATAATTCATTTTAAACACTGTAAGAATTGCCTTTATGGTATTAAATATCTTTCTATTAAAGTCTCAAGATATTAAAATATTGTAATTTCTATTACTCATTTTTTCATATAATGAAATTATAAATGTCTAAACTACTGTTCAAGGCACTTATATTTAAGGAAGTAAAATTTTAGAGTTTGTATTATTTATATTTATACACATATTTATATAACTTACATTATATATTTATAACATATTATTTATATAAAACATACATTATTTATAATTATAATATTTTTGTGTTGGAACTTTTATACCAAATTAATTGTATCTACTTGACATCAACCCCTAAAATAGAGACCTCACAAATGATACATCCCCAAGTATAATTTTATTATATATATTATCAATTTTATTTTTTTAATGAGTAAAGATACTCAAGCAAAGGCTCAGTTTTTTTAAACAGTTTAAATTTTGTAGAAAAACAAGTGTAAAATCAACTAAAAATTTAAAGAAGATAAGTTTTCCCAATATTCTGACAAAAACTTAGACGTCATAAACCTATGAGGTAGCCTGGACAATATATTGTCATTTTCTTGATATTGTTTAGGGTCAAAGCAAGGCACTGCAGTTTGGATAGGATCATGTTGTGGGTACTTGTATTCAATGTAGAGGAAGAAACTGAGTTTCACAGCTAATCTCAGGAGTCCATATTTCCAGGTTCTCAGGAATTACAAGGACCAAAAAATACACAATTGTTAAGCAGCAAAAGTTACTCTCAGTGATAAAGATAATGAATAGCAATTAGCCTGATTTATAAAACTAGTTACACAAATAAAAAATATCTGTATTATATTTGTTAGGGATTCTATTATGTCTTATAAGACTTCAGGTTTGTAGATTTTATAATTTCTAAGATGTTTTCAGAGAAGTTACTCCAACTAGTTCTCACAGTAGTTCAGTGAATGCATTAAGCTGAATGCATTAGAATGTCTTTATTTTACAGAGTTGTGCTGAAAGCTGAGAATCAGAATTGAACCAACTATTGTAAGGCCACATGCCTGTAAGCATTCTGACCAGCAGAAGAACCAAGGTCTTCTGTTAAGTGCTGTGCCTACAGGTATCTGAAAAGTAAAACAATAGAACTCATAATTTAAAAAAAAAAAAACCCTCCAAATTTATGTCTGTAAACATGCAGATAAAATCACATAGAAATTGAAAAGATAAAATTTACTTCTTAATTATAATAAATGAAGTTGAAGTTGTTGACACATGCTGTTCTCAAAAAAAAATAAAAGCTTGGCTGCTAAAACAGCCCCCGCTTAAGAGCAAGAAACAAAAGAATCAAGATAAATAGCAGTGACGAACCATTTTATTTGCCAATTTTTCTTGATAAAGTCAATTTGTCTCTTGCTCTTCAGTTTATCTGTATATGAAATGGGAAAAAATGTCATCAGACTTTGTGTTACATTCTAAATCAAATAGCTGACTTTCAACCATGGTGTTTTTATTTTATGAAGTCCAAAGACGATTTGTCACTGCCGCCTTTTGCACAGTGTGGTTTCTGAAATGGTAGAGCAAGTTTTAAGTGATGGCCGATAATGCTTGTTTTCACAATAATCCATTAAAGACATGGGTAAACAATAAATATGTTATTCTAGATTATTTTAAAGGGTATAAAATATAATACTTTATAAGAAGACATAGGAAGTATCCCAAATAAATCACATGCGTGTTTATAACTATATGCTTTTACTTCATTGCCAATCTTTCCTTACCATGTATTTGTGAGCTTAACACAAAACTTTATGCTAAGTAACATTCCTACCCAGGGGAAACAGGGCATCTGTTTGTGGAGACAGACAAATGTACACACAACGTTTACTCAGTGCTAAGACAGCTTCATACTGCTTGTAGAATTTACAAGGCAAAAGTCTCTGTGATACATTTATAACTAAAGATATTTAGGAGGCAGAATGTCTAGGTCTACTAGAGAAAGGGAAATTTAGTGTCTTATCTAGAGAGTGGCCTGTCTTTGCATGAAATAGTTCATTGTTATCTCTAATTTGCTTAAAGAAATATCTAGTCTTTGCCATTATATTGCTTTCCTCTATTTCTTTGCATTGTTTTCTTAAGAAGGTTTTCTTATCTCTCCTTGCTATCCTTTGGGACTCTGCATCCAGATTTCTTTTTCTCCTTTGCCTTTCACTTCTCTTCTTTTCTCAGCTACTTGTAAAGTCATCCTCAGACAACCATTTTGCCTTTTCACATTTCTTTTTCTGGGGGATGGTTTTGATCACCACCTCCTGTATAATGTTACAAACTTTCATCCATAGTTCTTCAGGCACTGTGTCTATCAAATCTAATGCCTTGAATCTATTTGTCACTTTCACTACATAATCACAAGGGATTTGATTTAGGTCATACCTGAATGGCCTAGTGGTTTCCCCTACTTTCTTCAATTTGAGCCTGAATTTTGAATCATAAGGAGTTCATGATTTGAGCCACAGTCAGCTCCCAGTCTTGTTTTTGCTGACTGTATGGAGCGTCTCCATCTTTGGCTGCAATGAATATAATCAGTCTGATTTCAGTACTGGCCACCTGTTGATGTCCATTTATTGAATGGTCTCTAGGGTTGTTGAAAGAGGGTGCTTTCTAATTCCAGTGCATTCTCTTGACATAACTGTTATCTTTTGCTGTGCTTCATTTTCAACTTCAAGGCCAAACTTGCCTGTTGCTCCAGGTATCACCTGACTTCCTACTTTTGCAGTCCAGTCCCATGTCATGAAAAGGACATCTTTTCTCGGTGCTTTCTTGAGGGTCTTGTAGCTCTTCATAGAACTGTTCAAATGCATCTTTTTCAACATTAGTGGTTGGGGCATAGAATTTATTCTTTGGCTCCAGATCACTGCAGACAGTGACTGCAAACATGAAATTAAAAGATGCTTGATCCTTGGAAGAAAAGCTATGAAAAATCTGGAGAGCATATTAAAAAGCAGAGATATCACTTTGCAACAAAGGTCTGAATAGTCAAAGCAATGGTTTTTCCAGTAGTCATGTATGGATGGGAGAATTGGACCATAAGGAAGGCTGAGTGCTGAAAAATTGATACTTTTGAACTGTGGTGCTGGAGAAGACTCTTGAGAGTGCCTTGAACTGCAAGGAGATCAAACTAGTCAATCCTAAAGGAAATCAACCCTGAATATTCATTGGAAGGACTGATGCTAAGCTTCAATACTTTGGCCACCTGAGGCAAAGAACTGACTGACTGGAAAAGATCCTGATGCTGGGAAAAAGAAGGTAGGAGAAGGGGATGATGGAGGATAAGATGGTTGGATGTTATCACCAATTCAATGGACATGACTTTGAGCAAACTCTGGGAGATAGTGAAGGACAGGGAAGCCTGGTTTGCTACAGGCCATGGCCACTCACAAAGAGTGGGACACAACTGAGCCACCAAAGAACAACAGAGCAGGACAAGACAACACAAGGACAACAACCAGAGGGTGACACCAAAACAGTGTCTGGGAGTCACAAATAATGAGTGCATTTGCATTATTGGAAAGTTATCTAAAGCAATGACCAGGATGATTTTTCAGCTAAATGAAATATTAGACAAGTTGTTAAAATTTGAGGTTAAATTGCTCACCAGCAAAATGTGATATCTGTCAATGCCCACTGTGGCCTGGCAGGCTACAGTCCATGGGGTTGCAAAGAGCTGGACACGATTAAGTGACTAACTGTTGCTCAGTCAAAAATATTTCTTCTTTGTGTTTCACATTTGGAGTGTGGTTCTTTGGGTTTTCTATAACTTAACATAATAAGTAAATGGAGATACTGCAAAGAATTTGTTCCTACTCCATGAAGGCCTGCTCATAGTCTGCCAGTATCACAGCTAATTTCTGATATGCAAACCATAAAAATTTCATTATCATTAATAAGACAAGTACTTGAGTTATTCTAAAATTTAAAAACATAAAAATGATAAATATTGTGACTTCTGGTTTCTTTTTCTTTTTGGTGTTTGTTGGGCAGGGATTTTTGTTTAATATCATGGTACCAAGTAATATCTCCATTTAATGTAATTCAATAAATGTTTTATGGAAAAATTGACCTATAATATTTATAAATTGACTCAAGATATCTTAGGAAAAATCCATAAAGGAAAAAAATCCCATAAAAACTGATAGTTCAAGTAACTGTTGACAAATGGGCCAAAATATAATTTTTGAAAATTTAGATTAAAGGTGTGAATTATATTACGTATACATAAAGTTGTAAGATTTAAATGAACAATAGCTTTGATTAGTTGTACATTATCTTCCATAAAATGTGCTTAGCTATTATTTTATAGTTTAAAGGGTTTGATCTCAGTATTCTGTCTGATTTCAACATATTTCAATGATTTTGAGTGTCTCAATGTGTAAGATATTTCTTTTTGTAATAAGTGTTTTTAAGCAAATAGGAAAATAATTCCTTTTGACAGTCATTTCCATGCCAGTTAAAATTCACTTGGTTAAATCTAGGAACAAATCAGTCCTCTCCCTTTAGCTTAAAAATAGGATGGTAGAGACATCTTCTCATATGTTGATAATTACATATAACTAACACCTCATACTGACATCAAAGGTTAATAATAATACTCTGCCATCTCATTGATGTCTGTAAGGCAGCTGCTGTATTGGTGTGGGGTAGTAATTAAGAGAATCAACCCTAAACCTCATTTCTGGGTTCAAGTGCTAGCTCCATGTCTTCCATGCTGTATGAGGCAAAGTGAAGTTATTCAGTCGTGTCTGACTCTTTGCGACCCCATGAACTGTAGCCTGCCAAGCTCCTCCATCCATGAGATTTTTCCAGGCAAAATTTCTTTTGTGGGTTGTCATTTATTTCTCCAGAGGATCTTCCTGATCCAGGGATCAAACCCAGATCTCCCGTACTGTAGGCAGGCTCTTTACCATCTGAGCCACCGGGGAAACCTGTATGACTTTAGGGAATTTACTTAGTCCCTATGAGCCTCAGAATTCTCAAATTTATAGGGGAAATAACAGCATCTTCATCACTGTAAAATTATGCTGAAACGAAAAACTAAAAAATGGCTCAGTTATATCGGCTCTTTGTGACCCCATGGATTACAGCCCACCAGGCTCCACCAGGGATTTCCCAGGCAAGAATACTGGAGGGAAGTTGTCATTTCCTTCTCCAAGGTATCTTCCTGACCCAGGGATTGAACCAGGTCTCCTACCTCAGAGTCAGATTCTTTACCGTCTAAGCTAACAGGGAAGCTCAAGATGGTGTGAATAGCCAACTCATTGAAAAAGACCCTGATTCTGGGAAAGATTGAAGATATAAAGAGAAGAGGGTGGCAGAGGATAAGATGGTTGTATAATATCACCGATTCCATGGACATGATCTTGAGCAAACTCTGGGCGATAGTGAGGGACAGGGAAGCCTGGAATGCTGCAGTCTATGGGGTCACAATTGAACACAATGTAGTGAATGAAGGTCAACAACAGTGGATTCAGAACAGTGCTTGGCATGCATCAAGTGCCATGAAGATGCTGATAACTATCCTAGTTTCTAGACCACGTAAAGATCTAAATCATGAAGTGATCTCTCAGATGTAGAATTTTCTGTTGTTCACATCACACTATAAAAGCAAGGATAAGTGGTGCACTGGTTTTTAAGGGAAGATTTTGTTTAGCAGTCAGATGAGTACTTACTAAAGCAACGCTATAGTTAATTTACCGTTTTTTATAAGATGAATGTGGATAAGTCATTTGTGAACTTTAATTCTATAGTTATATATTTTACTAATATTCTCATTTTTGGCCTCAAATATAAGGCAAAATTTGCTACATATTCTTTTTAATAAATTTATTAATACAGGGTTCTCTGGTAGCTCAGACAGTAAAGAGTCTGCCTGCATTGTGGGAGACCCAGGTTCTATCCCTGGTTGGGAAGATCCCCTGGAGAAGGAAATGACTACCCACTCCACTATGCCTGGAGAATACCATGAACAGAGGAGCCTGCTGGGCTACAGTCCACGGGGTCATAAAGGGTCAGACATGACTGAATGACTTCACTTTTCTTTCTTATCAACACAAGAGAAAGTAATTTCATCATTCTTACTAGACTGGTAATGCTTGGCAAATTTATTTCCAAGTATTTTCTTGAGTGTACATCTAATTATTCACATAAGTTTGCTTAAGGAAACCTGTCTTTAAATGTCATTACTCATAAATCTAAAATGAAGATAAACATGCAGTCAACACCACTATCTGTCAATGATAGAATTATTGCTCTGATGCTTTTGTCAATATCAATACACATTCTATGAGTCAGTTAATGGTAGTTACATTGTTTTTTAAATTAATATTTTATCTGTAAAAAATTATTTTCATATTAATATTTAGTTTTTCTAGCTTTATTGAAATATATTGATATAACATTATGTAATTTTAATTGCACAAGGTGTTGATTTGATTGATGAATATATGACAAATGATTGCCCCAGAGATTTATTTAACACCTGAATCATAGCACATCCATCACATTTCTTACTTGTGGTAGGAACATTCAAACCTGTGCTGTGAAATAATATACATGGCCTTTATTATGCTGAGGTACATTCTATCTTTATTCAATTGATTGAGAGATTTTTTATTCCCTGGTGGCTCAGAGGTTAAAGTGTCTGCCTGCAATTCAGGAGACCTGGGTTCGATCCCTGGGTTGGGAAGATCCCCTGGAGAAGGAAATGGCAACCCACTCCAGAATTCTTGCCTGGAGAATCTCATGGACAAAGGAGCCTGAAGGGCTACAGTCCACAGGGTCGCAAAGAGTTGGACACGACTGAGCTACTTCACTTTCACTTTATCACAAAATTATATTGAATTTTGTCAAATGCTTTTTCTGCATATGGTGATCATATGATTTTTATCTTTCATTCTGTTAGCATGGTATAACAAATTAATCTTGCAGATGGTGAAACAGCCTTGCATCCTTGAAGTAAATTCCACTTGATGATGATGCATAATCCTTTTAATGTACTGTTGAATTTGGATTGCTAATATTTTGTCGAGGGTTTTTGTGCCTATGTTCATCAGACATATTGGCCTGTAATCTTATTTTTTTTTTTAGTGCTCTTGACTAGTTTTGGTTTTAGGGTAATGCTGGCTTTATAAAATGATTTTGGAAGAGTTCTTGACTCTTTTATTTTTTGGAAGAATTTCAGAAGTGTTGGTATTAATTTCTCTTTAAATGTGCATTAGAATTCACCAATGAAGCCATCTGGACCCAGGTGTTTTGCTCATTTACTTGTAAAATCCTTTTTTTTTTTTTTTTTTTTTTTGATAATCGATTCAGTACTCTTACTAGTAATGTATGTGCTTAGATTTTCTGTTTTTTAGGACTCAGTCTTGGTAGGTTGTATGTTTCTAAAAATTTATCAATTTCTTCAAGGTTGTCCAGTTTGCTACTATATGATGGTTCATAGTAGTCTCTCTTGATTCATTTTTGTATTTGTATGATATCAAGTTCTCTTCTTTCATTTGTAATTTTTGCTTACTTGAAACTTCTTTTTTTTCTTGGTTACCATAGTTAAAAGTTTGTCTANATGTTTCTAAAAATTTATCAGTTTCTTCAAGGTTGTCCAGTTTGCTACTATATGATTGTTCATACTAGTCTCTCTTGATTCATTTTTGTATTTGTATGATATCAAGTTCTCTTCTTTCATTTGTATTTTTGCTTACTTGAAACTTCTTTTTTTTCTTGGTTACCATAGTTAAAAGTTTGTCTATTTAAAAAAAAATTGGTTGCTCAATAGCATGTTATTTAATCTCCACGAGCATGTGATTTTTCCTTTTTCTCCCTGTGATTAATTTCTAATTTCATACCATTGTGATTAGAAAAGATGCTTGATGTGATTTCCTTCTTCTTAAACTTGCTAAGACTTGCTTTGTAACCTAACATATGATCTTCCCTGATGAATGTTCCGTAGGTTCTTGTGAAGAATGTGTATTCTGCTGCTATTGGTTGGAATTTTCTGTAAATATTCATAAAGTCTATCTGTTTAAATGTGTCAGTTCCATATTTTCATATTGAATTTCTATTTGGATGATATATCCATTATTTAAACTGAAGCACTGGTCTCCTACTATTGTTGTATTTGCTATTTCTCCCTTTAGTTCTATAAATGTTTCTTAATGTATTTTTTGTGCTTGGGCTTTGGGTTCTATCTGTATATTTTCATCAGATTTTTGATATTATGTTAATTTTGCTAAAGTTATTTTACTTTAGCAATTCATTATAGGACTACTTCAGTGCTGTCTAAGACATGGTGTTGAGGGAGATATACAGATAAATCTTCACAGGATGTTCTTATCCACAAAATATTTAATTTTATTTAATGAGAAAATTATTATCAAATTCAAACTGATCCAAATACATTATACCCCTAAGACTTCGTAGTATTTTCTTTTAGAACTATTTTTAATATTTTTAAACATTATACAAATAATATTTGAATTATTTTAATTTATACAGAAATGAACACCAAGTAGAATATGACTCCCTATTAAATGATATATTTAAGTAGACAGCCAAACTATTTTTTACCTTATTTTAAAAAGGATAATTTAATTTTTAAAGTGACATCCCTTCTTTTTTGCTTCAAAACTAATGCATTTTGCTAAATAATGCATTACTTGCTATACTGAGTTCATATTTCTTTCATGCAAATTTTATAATTTTTCAAAACGTTACAGTTAATATGAATAATGTTATATCATGGCAGATGATGATTGCAGCCATGAAATTAAAAAACGCTTATTCCTTGGAAGGAAAGTTATGACCAACCTAGATAGCATATTGAAAAGCAAAGACATTACTTTGCTAACAAGGTCCATCTAGGCAAGACTATGGTTTTTTCCAGTGGTCATGTATGGATGTGAGAGTTGGACTGTGAAGAAAGCTGAGCGCCGAAGAATTGATGCTTTTGAACTGTAGTGTTGGAGAAGACTCTTGAGAGTCCATTGGACTGCAAGGAGACCCAACCAATCCATTCTGAAGGAGATCAGTCTGGGTGTTCTTTGGAAGGAATGATGCTGAAGCTGAAACTCCAGTACTTTGGCCACCTCATGCGAAGAGTTGACTCACTGGAAAAGACTTTGATGGTGGGAGGAATTGGGGGCAGGAGGAGAAGGGGACAACAGAGGATGAGATGGCTGTATGGCATCACCGACTTGATGGATGTGAGTTTGAG
>SJYV01003767.1:94287-154717 GCA_006410875.1 Neotragus pygmaeus
GGATGATTCCCTGGAGAAAAGAATTACAACATACTCCAGTATTCTTGTCTAGAGAATTACATGGACAGAGGAGCCTGGTATTACAAAGAGTTGGACATGACTGAGTGACTAACACACACAATATTGAAGTCTGATGTTAAAGATATTTATAGTAGGGGATAGAGTAGTTCTGATAGAGAAAATCTGGACAATCCACCCCAAAAGAGTCTTGGGTAACAATTGCACACTATGAAAAAATGAAAAAGATTGAAGAAAATGTATAATAAGAGAGTGAGTGAATATTACAATATACCTTGTTTTTAGTAAAACAGATAATGTCTGGAGTATGTTGTAAAAATAGAGGAGAGAAACTACCTAGAGTAGACTAATCCATCAATATCTCCTCATGACTTTGTGAAGATAGGATGAGAAGTAAAGGGAGGAAGGAGAAGGCAAGTAGATCTGGAAGGGATCAAGATAATATTGTGTGCTGCTGCTAAGTCACTGCAGTCGTGTTCGACTCTGTGCAACGCCATAGATGGCAGCCCAGCAGGCTCCTCCGTCCCTGGGATTCTCCAGGCAAGACTGCTGGAGTGGGTTGCGATTTCCTTCTCCAGTATTGTATGAAATCATGTTATATGCCTTGAATTCTAGCTCCATATTTAGCTGCATCTATGAACATAGCCCACCAATTTACATTTTCTAAGGAATAGTTTCCTCATCTCAGAAAATGTGGATCATAATATTTTCCACTCTGAAGTGATCACAACATGGATAAATGGTACAAATATTAATGATATCATGAACATTAGTGGTGGCTATTAGAGAAGGAAATTTCATGAATATTCAGTGAATTTAAGGTACTCACATTGTCTCACTGAGTTTCCCTTCTGGCTCAGCTGGTAAAAAATCCACCTGCAATGTGGGAGACCTGGGTCTGATCCCTGGGTTGGGAAGATCCCTTGAAGAAGGGAAAGGTTATCCACTCCAGTATTCTGTTCTGGAGATTTCCACAGACTATAAAAAAGTCAGACACCACTGAGCAACATTCACTTTACTTTATTGTCTCATTATTTGGCAGCTAACTCAAAACTTTACCCTTTGCTTTATCTATAGGATGATTATTTTATCTGTGTTAAAGAACTGCAGGGTATTAAGGCAGACTTGACTAAACATAAATTCCACAGCTAACATTTAGCATTAGTAAACATTTAGGCTTTATCAGTCTGTTGCATTTTAGGAATCAGTGAACTAAAATGGACTGAAATGGGTAAATTTAATTCAGATGACCATTATATATATTATTGTGGGCAAGAATCCCTTAGAAGAAATGGAGCAGCCATGATAGTCAAAAAAAGAGTCTGAAATGCAGTACTTGGATGCAAACTCAAAAAAGACAAAATGATCTCTGCTCATTTCCAAGTCAAACCATTCAGTATCAAAATAATTCAAGCCTATTAATGGCACCCCACTCCAGCACTCTTGCCTGGAAAATCCGATGGATGGAGGAGCCCGGTGGACCACAGTCTAAGGGGTCGCAAAGAATCGGACACGACTGAGCGACTTCACTTTAACTTTTCACTTTCATGCATTGGAGAAGGAAATGACAACCCACACCAGTGTTCTTGCCTGGAGAATCCTAGGGACGGGGGAGCCTCATGGGCTGCTGTCTATGGGGTCGCACAGAGTCGGACACGACTGAAGCGACTTAGCAGAAGCAGCAGCAGCATGCCCCGACCAGGTATGCTGAAGAAGCTGAAGTTGAAAGGTTCTATGAAGACCTACTATACCTTCTATAACTAACACCCCCAAAAAAGATGTCCTTTTCATTATGGGGGACTGGAATCCAAAAGTAGGAAGCCAAGAAATACCTGAAGTAACAGGCAAATTTGGTATTGGGGAACAGAAAGAAGCAGGGCAAGGGCTAAAAGAGTTTTGCCAAGAGAACACACTGGTTATAGCAAACACCGTCTTCCAACAACACAAAGAAGACTCTTCACATAGACATCACCAGATGGTCAGTACTAGGACCTGTCTGTGGCTCAGATCATGAACTCCTTATTGCCAAATTCAGACTTAAATTGAAGAAAGTAGGGAAAACTGCTAGACCATTCAGGTATGACCTAAATCAAATCCCTTACGATTATACAGTGGAAGTGACAAATAGATTCAAGGAATTAGATCTGATAGACAGAGTGCCTGAAGAACTATGGACAGAGGTTCATAACACTTAACAGAAGACAGGAATTAAGACCATCCCCAAGAAAAAGAAGTGCAAAAAAGCAAAATGGTTGTCTGAGGGTCATTGAAAAAGGCTGTGAAAAGAAGAGAAGCTAAAGGCAAAGGGTAAAAGGAGCAATATACCCGTTTGAATGCACAATTCCAAAGAATATCAAAGAGAGATAAGAAAGCCTTCCTCAGTGATCAGTGCACAGAAATAGGGGGAAAAATAGAATGGGAAAAACTAGAGATCTCTTCAAGAAAATTAGAGATACCAAGGGAAGAGTTCATGCGAAGATGGGCTCAATAAAGGACAGAAATTGTATGGAACTAACAGAAGCAGAAGAGATTAAGAAAAATACACAGAACTATAAAAAAAAAAAAAAAACCTACATGACCCAGATAATCACGATGGTATGATCACTTACCGAGAGCCAGACATCCTAAAATGTGAAGTCAAGTGGACTGTGAACAAAGCTAGTGGAGGTGATGGAATTCCAGTTGAGCTATTTCAAATCCTAAAAAAAAAAGATGCTGTGAAAGTACTGCCCTCAGTATGCCAGCAAATCTGGAAAATTCAACAGTGGTTACAGGACTGAAAGGTCAGTTTTATTCCAATCCCAAAGAAAGGCAATAACAAAGAATGCTCAAACTACCACAAAACTGCACTCATCTCACACAAGCAAAGTAATGCTCAAAATTCTCCAAGCCAGGCTTCAACAGTACATGAATTGTGAACTTAGAGATATACAGCTAGATTTAGGAAAGGCAGAGGAACAGAGATCAAGTTGCCAACATCTGTTAATTCATCAAAAAAGCAAGAGAGTTCCAGGGGAAAAAAAATCTATTTCTGTTTTATTGATTATGCCAAAGCCTTTGACTGTGTGGATCACAACAAACTTCAGAAAGTTCTAAAAGAGATGGGAATACCAAACCACCTGACCTGCCTCTTAGGAAATCCGTATGCAGGTCAGGAGGTAACAGTTAGAAATGAACATGGAACAACAGACTCGTTCCAAATTGGGAAAGGAGTACATCAAGGCTGTATATTGTCACCCTGCTTATTTAACTTATATGCAGAGACTATCATGAGAAATGCTAGGCTGGGTGAAGCACAAAGTGGAATCAAGATTGCTGGGAGAAATATCAGTAACCTCAGATGACACCACCCTTATGGCAGAAAGCAAAGACCTACAGAGCCTCATGATGAAAGTGAAAGAGGAGAGTGAAAAAGTTTGCTTAAAACTCTGTATTCAGAGAACTAAGATCATGGCATCTGGCCCTGTCACTTCTTGGAAAATAGATGGGGAAACAGTGGAAACAGTGGCTGACTTTATTTTGGGAGGGGCTCCAAAATCACTGCAAATGGTGACTGCAGCCATGAAATTAAAAGACATTTACTCCTTAGAGGAAAAGTTATGACCAACATAGACAGCTTATTAAAAAGCAGAGACATTACTTTGCCCACAAAGTTTCACCTAAGTCAAAGCTATGGTTTTTCCAGTGTTCATAAATAGATGTGGCATTTGAACTATAAAGAAACCTGAGCACCGAAGAATTGATGTTTTTGAACTATGGTGTCAGAGAAGATTTCTGAGAGTCCCTTGGACTGCAAGGAGATCCAACCAGTCTGTCCGAAAGGAAATCAGTCCTGAATATTCCTTGGAAGGACTGATGCTGAAGCTGAAACTCCAATACATTGGCCGCCTGATGTGAAGAATTGACTCATTGGAAAAGACCCTGATGCTGGGAAAGATTGAAGGTGGAAAAAGAAGGGGATGATAGAGGATAAGATCATTGGATGGCATCACAGACTCAATAGACATGATTTTGAGTAAACCCTGGGAGTTGATGATGGATAGGGAGGCCTGACCTGCTACAGTCCTTCGGGTTGCAAAGAGTCAGACATGACTGAGCAACTGAACTGACCTGAATCATACCTTCTCATTAAGGACACCTGCCACATACACCACATACTACTCACACTGCAAAATAGTTGCCCAGGAATTTTCACTGTCCCTGGCTTTGAGCGAGTATAGTAACTATAATCTATATTCCTAGGAGCCATGTATTCAGCAAAAAATGTTTAAAAAATAGACAGTAGCTATAGGGAGACAATAAGCAATCTCTTTTATACCACTTGATTTCTCATTAGAAAATATGTCTAGGCAAATTAATTCTTTTAATATTAACCAAGTGCCAGAATTTGGTGACTTAAGCTAATTTCTGAGCATCTCAGATAAAAGATTTAATCCTATTTCACATGCTGTCAGAATTATAGAGAAGAATAAGGATATTATATAATGTTGAATTACAGGAATGAAGATGTAACCCCCATCTAATATTTTCTCCTACTTGAGTCATGAGGATTTTCAAGCAAAGTTGCCATAGGATGATTCAGTGAGTCCTTTTTGGTAAGGGTTAACAAGTGCATGTAATGTTTAAATGCTTCATTTCTCCCTGGTTAAGCTAATCTTCTCAAGCCTGTTTTTGCCTAATTAGCATATGAGAGCATGGATGAATAGTGCATAATTAGGCCAGTCACACTAAAATGTCTATAGAAGGTGAAAAAGATGTACATACCAATCCATTTCTATTATAATTATTCACAGGGCATAACTTAATAAAGAATGTTCTCAAACCAACCTGTTTTATTCCAATAGTTATATTAGCAATCCTCCTATAAATTTCAGAAATTCCTATCAGCATAAATTCATGTCTTGATTGTCTGAGTGATTACTGCAATATCTGGTATATTGACTTACATCTACTAGGCATTTAATGTGTTATGTGTGCATATGTGTGTATATTAGTTGCTGACTCACATATGACTCTTTGTAATCCCATGGACTGTAGCCCAGTAAGCTCCTCTGTCCATGGGATTCTCCAGGCAAGAATACTGTAGTGGGTTGCCATTCCCTTCTCTTGGGGGTCTTCCTCATCTCGAGACTAAATCTGAGTCTTCTTCATTGCAGGCAGATTCTTCTCCATCTGAGCTACCAGGGAAACCCCATAATGTGTTACTGTTTTTTAGAAAGAGCAGAGAGACAAACTCCTGAGCTACAAAAAGCATCTCTTTAAAATATAAATGACTGTGAAAGTATGCAGTCAATGAATGTGTATTAATACTTTTAAACTAATACTAATATGAACAGGGAATCTATATGTCATGCCCTTCACTTGGTCACTGACATTTCTCTGAATTTGGTGACAGTCATGGAATGTATGTTTTCATGTGTGGAGAATAAGAATGAACTGATTATAGAGAACTTCTATAAATATAAGTTTCAGGGAGTTGAATTAATGGTATGGGTATCAAAGGTAAGCCATTTTGATATACATTTTTTTTTTAATTTAAACTGCATCAGGGGAAGGAAAGTCAGCTTTCTTTCTGTTTTACCTCCTCATTTATAACTGTGCTACATGAGTTCCAATTAACTGGGTCTCAGAATTGAAGAGATTGCTATTCAGAGATCTGAACTGATTTATTGGTAAACAGACTTTTGAAGGAGCTTCCCTGGTAACTCAGCTGCCAAAGAACCCACGTGCAATGCAGGAAACTCTGGTTTGATTCCTGGGTCAGGAAGATCTGCTGGATAAGGGATAGGCTAACCACTCCAGAATTCTTGGGCTTTCCTTGTGGCTCAGCTAGTAAAGAATCCACCTGCGATGGCAGGAGTCCTGGATTTGATCCCTGAGTTGGGAAGATCCTCTAGAGAAGGGAACCCATGTGCCTAGGAATTCACTGATTATTTTGTTGTTACCATGGAGACATTAATGTCTGTGTCTAGTTCAGTTACAAATGTCCTGTTACAATACTAGAAAACAGTTGTTGCTGTTCAGTCTCAGTTGTTTCCGACTCTTTGCGACCCTATGTATGGACTGCAGCATGCCAGCATTCCCTCTCCTTCACTGTCTCCCAGAGTTTGCTCAAACACTTGTCCATTGAGTCGATGATGCCATCCAACCGTCTCATCCTCAGTTGCCCACATCTCCTGTCCTCAATCTTTCCCAGCACCAGGGTCTTTTCCAGTGAGTCAGCTCTTCACATTAGGTTGCCAAAATATTGGACCTTCAGCTTCAGCATCAGTTCTTTTAAAGAAAATTCAGGGTTGATTTCCTTTAGGGATGTCTCATTTGATCTCCTTGCTATCCAAGGACTATCAAGAGTCTTCTCCAGCACTATAGTTCAAAAGTGTCAATTCAAGTGTCAGTTCTTCGGTGCTCAGCCTTCTTTATGGTCCAACCTTCCCATGCATACCTCAGTTCAGTTCAGTCAGTTCAGTCGCTCAGTCGTGTCTGACCATTTGCAACCCCATGAATCGCAGCACGCCAGGCCTCCCTGTTCATCACCATCTCTCGGAGTGCACTCAGACTCATGTCCATCGAGTCAGTGATGCCATCCAGCCATCTCATCCTCGGTCATCCCCTTCTCCTCCTGCCCCCAATCCCTCCNTTTTTAATAAATCAAATGAGCATGAATATATAGCACTAGATCATAATGTTTTGTTAATACTTGAGTTTATGAGTAATGTTGAACAGAAATAGCTGTTCTTATGATTTCATAGCTTGAAAGATCCTTAGAGATCAACTTACTCAGTGTTCCAGTGGACACTAATAACCCTGACCTTGACAAGTAATTTATCATGACATGAGGCCACCTATTTCATGCTAAGTATTTCATGGGGATCCATTTAGATAACTCTACTTTGGCCGCTTGATGTGAAGAACTGACTCACTGGAAAAGACCCCAATGCTGGGAAAGATTGAAGGTAGGAGGAGAAGGGGACAACAGAGGATGAGATAGTTGGATGGTATCACTGACTCAGTGCACATGAGTTTGAGCAGACTCAAGAAGATAGTGCAGGACAGAGAAGCCTGGTGTATTGCAGTCCATGGGGTCACAAAGAGTTGGACATGACTTAGTGACTGAACAACAACATTTATGAAATCTTCCATTTGAATGAGCAATAAACAACTTTCCTAAGTGTTTTTGTTCATTGGAGCTAGAAATAGGATCTTTTCTTCAGGATCTCTTTTATGCTTTGAAAGACCATATTCATGCCCAATTCAAAGCTTTTCTCAATATGTTTTGAAATTAAACATCTCTAGTTCCTTCTTCATGATAAATTCCAAAATACTACATGCCCACTTGCTTTATGATTCAAAGCTCCTTTCAAATACAACAGTGTTTTAGTTGTGCTATCAGAAACCCAATATCAGTGCCTTTGTTTCCCTGCCTCTGGGCTTTTCAATGCTTTCAGCATGTTATATTTAATTATTGTTTCATTTGATTTTGTTATGCTTTCTTTTTGTTTTTCTGAGCCATGCCTCCTTTTGATCCTTATTAAGTTGAATACCTAGGGAAATGTTTTTAAAAATTACATGTGTGCATATTTGGGAATCATCTCAAAATAATGTAACTCACCTTGAGGGTCTTGTCTAGTCATTTAAGAGCTTTGAGAAAGGCAGTTCTAGTGACAGGGCTTTGGTTCCTCCCATTCTTCTACCTTTTTCCTCTTCTTTTCTTCTTTCTAGGCTATAATTTCATAATTTATTGAAGGTGTATTGCCTGCGGGGCTGAATAATTGCCCTACATTATTTTATTTAATCCTCACAACCAATAGACATGTTAGTTATAGTTTCCCATTGTGCAAACCAAGAGGTGGGTATACAGAGAGATGATCATTTTTCCCAGCCCCAGGGTGTTTGACACTAAATATCATGTACTTCACCAGGTAGAAAGTTGTAGACTAGCAATGTTTGGGCACACGCTTTGTAAACTGTTGTGCATTTAGCTTTCTGCACTTTCTTAGCCCACATCTTTCTACTATATCCATAGTGATTTTATGAATGACTTTGCCAAAGCCTTAGTGACTTTCTAATATACTGTCTTGAGGGTCAAGTTACTAAATACTCTTCGTACCTCAAACCTCAACAAAAATAATTATAACCACAACACATTTTAAAAAGATCCTCAACCACAGAATTCTGTCCTGCTCGAAAATGAAACCAAAAGAAAGAGCAAAAATAACACAGTACTTATTAGGGCAAATTAAGGCTTAAGACAAACCTGAGTTTGGTGCCCTCAGTAAGTTTTAATATTTCTGAGATTTATTTGCTTTCTAAAAATTATGTTCAAATATCTACAAAGCTCTGAACAATGCAATACCTAAATGGTTATTATTAAAAATAAATAAAAGTCCATATATAATAGATGACTCAAGCATGCTAGGAAAGTTGCAGTTTACATAGGCAACTCTTTGCAGTGCTTGTGCATGCTAAGTTGCTTCATTCATGTCCAAATCTTTGTGACCCTGTGGACCATAGCCCACCAGCCTCCTCTGTCCATGGGATTCTCCAGGCAACCATACTGGAGTGTGTTGCCATTTCCTACTTCAGAGGATCTTTGGACCTAGGGATCAAAACCATATCTCTTATATCTCCTGTATCGGCAGGCTGATGCTTTACCACTAGCACCACCTGGGATTCAATCCTCCCAGATTTACTGGGCTCACACTGCACAGGTTTCTGTCTGACTACCCTTGTGCCTAGGGTGAGTTGGTAGGGGGTTTTAGTCCTGACCATCCCTGAAAATCCCATCGTAACAGGAGCTCTTTCTATATGCTTGTCCAATGACTTACATAGGGGAAAAAAATGAGTTATGCACAACCATGTGACAGATGTTAAGGTTTCCACATGATGCAGTTAGTGTACTTACATTCATTGGCTATTCAAATCAACCTTATGTGGCTTGTTTGATTTCCTAAATTTACTACAAAATCCCTAAAAGGAGGAGGAATACTTGTTAAACCATGTATTAGGGTGTTTCCAAAGATAAAGAAACAATGGATGTGGATGTGTATATTTATGCTAAGTCGCCTCAGTTGTGTCTGACTCTGTGCGACCCCATANTTGATTTCCTAAATTTACTACAAAATCCCTAAAAGGAGGAGGAATACTTGTTAAACCATGTATTAGGGTGTTTCCAAAGATAAAGAAACAATGGATGTGGATGTGTATATTTATGTTAAGTCGCCTCAGTTGTGTCTGACTCTGTGCGACCCCATAGACCGCAGCCCATCAGGCTCCCCCGTCCCTGGGATTCTCCAGGCAAGAACACTGGAGTGGGTTGCCATATCCTTCTCCAGTGCATGAAAGTGAAAAGGGAAAGTAAAGTCGCTCGGTCATATCCGACCCTTAGCAACCCCATGGACTGCAGCCTACCAGGCTCCTCCATCCATGGGATTTTCCAGGCCAGAGTACTGGAGTGGGGTGCCATTGCCTTCTCCAATGTGTATATTTATATATACATATATTTGGGCTTCCCAGGTGGTGCTAGTAGTAAAGAATCTGCCTGCCAATGAAGGAAATGCAAGAGACATGAGTTCAAACCCTGGTTTGGGAATATCTCCTGGAGGAGAAAGTGGCAACCCACTCCAGTATTCTTGCTTGCAGAATTTCATGGACAGAGGAGCCTGGCAGGCTACAGTCTCTGAGATCACAAAGAGTCAGTCATGATTAAGCAACTAACACCTTCATACACACACATACACATATACATATGTGTTATATATATTATATGTTATATAAAGAGGTTCATTATAAGATGTAATGGTTCACATGATTATGGTGTCAGAGAAGTCCAGATCCAGGGGAGCTGATGGTCTAGTTCCAGTCCAAGTCAGAAGGCAGAACAAAGCCAATAATACAGCTCAAGGAGGATCTGGCAGAACACCCACACTGATGCATCCAGAAATAACATTTAAGTCATTTTCAGGGCACCTTGACTCGGTCAAATTGAATCATAAATTTAGCCATCACAAACCAGGGCTCCAAAATTATCTGGACAACACAATGCTTTCAGATAAACAGTTAAAGGAATGGTATTATAGTGTATTTTAAAAGTTGTTTTTAAAGGAGTAAAGTCTCCCCTTCATTTTGTGATTAGGAAGTTACTTGAAAGTAAATAAATCTCTGACCCTCATGTTTTAATCTCATGGTAGAAAATCCCAAATTCCACCAATTTCTTATTTTCACTTGCAGTCACAATTATTCCCTCTACACACTCTACATTCCCATCCACATATGTGTCTAACACACTTCAGAAATGATATTCACACAGCTGCTTCTGCAGCCATCTGTTTTACTGAAAGTCCTTTTCAATTTCATGTAATCTCTGAGAATTGTGTTGTTCTTGTATGAAGAATCTTTTTCTTTATGTTGTGCCATTCTAGGATCAGAGGGTTTTAAAATGAATATACATAAAATTTTATGCTGCACTGATGTTTACGTTTTCATTAGAATGACACCTAATCATTATGAAGAGCTCAGAATTCCAAAGTCAATACTAGATGTACCTTCACAGAAAGTCGTGTCTACAAGCCAAGGACAACCTACATGACTACACTTCAGTTGCACAAGCATTAATAGTAATGTGATAGATTAGTCTGTATATAAACTGAAATATTCATAAACATGGCAAAATATAAAGTATCGCTTACCAGTGGGAAATCGTCATATTGCAAAAAAAATTTTTGTGACTTTTGATATTTGGTTCCATCTTTCTAAAATAAGGGATTTAACTTTTCAAATTGGATAGAAAAAATAAAAGAACACTATAGCAACATAATGAATAAACAACACTCAAATAAAAGTGTTGAAGTCATTTCATTCCAAAGACAGAGATACTGATAGTATAGATTTCAGACAGTTGGCTTTCTTCCTGGGGAGCCATTCTTGCCATCTCATTTGATTCTCCCAAATCTATTTTGCAATGGGCTGGATATTTTGGTATAGCTAGACCCAGTGGTTATGTCTGAGTCTGGTTGATCAGAGACACACCTGTTGTTCAAATGTTTCAATATTTTCTGAGAGCTGTGGTCCACAGTACAAAGATATTTCATATGACAAAGTTTTAGAGATTGCATAGCTTAACCTCAACCATCAACTTTGTAGAAGCAGAAACACTTTTTCAGAAAGAGAAGGATGCAGAGTTGTGTCACCAACAGAAATATTAATCGCTTCCTCTTTCTGAATTTGTTACTGAACACGCATTGACTGTAAAATGAAGCCTGCTTTGGAGCTGAGGAAAGGTGACAGGCTTGTTCTCCAAGATCTTGTGCAAGGAAAATATCAAGAGAAAATGTCGTCTGTGCTCTTTTTCTTTCCAACCTCTCAACCTTGATACTTTCTAGACATCTAAATTTATTTAATACCTCGCAGCATACTGATACCACAAAATGAAGAGACAACCAAAGAATGATTTAGGGAACTCTGACTCTTTTACAGATTTACCACTAATGTGTTATATGACCCAGATAAAGTAATGCATTTCTCTTCTACGCATAAGATAAAGGTGTTACATAATTAAAAAAAAAAATCTTTTTTAAAGATGGAAGTCTTTTAAGATTCTGGTGAAAAGAGAGAAACCACTTTTCTGAGAAAAGAACATCACCAAAGTCTTGTCTATCAAAGTAGATTGTCAAATTTAATAATCTAATTCCCTCAGAGGGTGCAGTTTTAGTCTCTGACCACAAATGAACCATGTATGGCTATAAATGTATAGTGTGGAACAAACCAGATAATTTAAATATTTATTGACAATACAGGGAATGGAACGTTCAATAAAGGCAATAAGGCAGCAAAGTGATAAGATGGAAAGTCACGCACACCTAGGTGCAAATACTGACTTGGGAACTTGTTGATAAGAAACCAAAGTTTGAAGAGTTTATATCTACTATTTGCACATGGCTGGATTGGGGGAGAAGTGGATATTTACATATGTAAGCAAATATAACACTCAACACAAACATGAGATTTGTTAACTAGGATATGGATTTTTGAAAGTGAAAGTGATAGTCTCTCAGTCATGTCTGACTCCTTGCTACCCCATGACTGTAGCCTGCCAGGCTCCTCTGTCCATGGAATTCTCCAGGCAAGAATACTGGGGTGGGTTGCCATTCCCTTTTCCAGGGGATCTTCCCAACCCAGGGATAGAACCTGGGTCTCCCATATGACAGGCAGATTCTTTACTGTCTGAGCCACCAGTGAAGCCCAGCATTTAGGGGAGGTCATTATTCTGTTCACCACACTCACTATTCCCTTGTTCTCTGCTTGTTAGAATTCTCTATCCTCTCTTTAGGGCTAGTATTGTCCCTAACCTCCTCTGCAAAATCTATCTTGTCCATTCTTTCTGAAAAAGACAATAGAACCTCTTGTCCAAATCATTCATTGAGTTCTTCTTTCCCGACGTTTGTTTTTATGTGTATGTCAAAGCCATTTGATTTACTAGGTTTCCTTAAGTAACTGCATTCACATTTTCTTTTCTTAAAGATCCAGAAGTGAGAATTTTCTTTAAAGAAAAAGAAAAAAAATGATGGTGGGAGAGGAGGGGCTCATATTCCCAGTTTAGCACTCGGGGAAATGACTTCCATTGTGTGGATTGATGGGTTGGCCTTGCCCTCTCTTTCTTTCTGACTCTCAATATCATCCACCCACACTCCCCACACATCATCTTTCCTTCCCACAGATGTTGATCACTCTACTTGCTTGGCAGTAGATGAGCCCTACCTGTCTAATTTATTGGTGGAAAGTGAATTCACTCCATTTCTCTTCTATGGTATCTAAAAATATACTTCCCTAACTCATCCTTCAGTGTCAATTGCTTCTGTGCAAAGATAGTTGTGAATTGTGGAATATGAAATATTTTCTACCTTAAATAATTATCCTAATCTTATCTCTCTACAAATATCAAATAAAGGTTAAAGAGCTTGTTGCTCTTGGACTGTTTCATTGTTTTGTTTTGATTTTGAAAAGCAGAGTAGTTTATGCATCAGTATCTTGGATTTCCTCCACAGTCAGTGTCACTACTTGACTTTCCAATTAAAGAAAATAGAAATAAGAGCAAAGGAATCAGCAGGGGTGAAACTGAGGTCTCAGTTGATGAGGTGTAAGTGAGGTCGTCAGCCAACTCCCTAGCGCTCTCAGAAATTGCATGAGATCACTGAGGACTTCTTACTTCTTTCTTATCTGCCACTTTAGATTTGCCAATATGTTATGCCTTACATCATACCTGGAGATCTGTGATGAAAGAGTCTATTCTAAAGTTTGTTAATACACAAGCATTTTAAACCATTAGTTTTCCAAATCCTTCTTTTCTTCTTGTTATAGGTAAGTAATCTTTCTGGTCATTGTCTTCCTAGTAATTCAACTTTAGATAACTTTATTTTATAGATAAAATTAAGTCTGACATAAACAAGAATGAATAAAGGTCAGAGAAGCATACAAATTCCAGAACTATTTAATCTATAAATATTCTTTGAACAAACTCAGGCAGTTCAAACAGAGGTAACAATGATGATTTAGTTGAGGCCCCTTCTTTATTCTCTTGGGCTTCTGTGAATCTTAGAGTAATTAAAGGAAATGTACATAGGCACTCATGTCCTCTGTATTAAGGAGATAGAGGTGCCCAATGTCAGCTGTGAAATTTTCCATTCAAGTAATTCTTCCCACTGCTAGCAATATTCTTCCTGACAGAGAGAACATGACTATATTACATCGGCCTTGTCATTTCACAATTTTTGTACAACCTTCTTATAACTACTTTTCTAAGTGTCTATGTAGCTGTAAGTTCGTTCAGTGTTCAGGTTGTCTTGATCACTTAATAGAGTCCATTTTCTAGTCCCTAATATTATTCAGCTTTCATTGGGATGTGAAAAATTATCTCCATCTCTTCTATTGACCAGTAACATCATGGTACATCTGAATTCCTTGTAGCTTTAACTGATATCCATTAAGTACAAGTTTGTATTAATACAATGTAAGTCAACTTTTTTTTTTTTTTCCTATTGATCCAGATTTCTTTCCACCTTCCTCACAATGTAACATGGCCGACTATACCAGCTTCTCTTTTATTTACGAAAGTATTGATTTTCTCTTGACCCTAAAGAAAATATTTATTGGTGATACAAAAAAACTCTATAACAATCAGATGTATGTATCTTATGATCATGCCTCTGTTTTCACAGATCTCATTATATTCTTGTCCAGAAGTTTTTATGAAGATAACCTTAGGGTAAACATTGTACATGGAAGTTAGACTTTTGTTCTATGAGTATGACACATACTGAGATTGCCTCCCTCTCAAAAGGCTTGCTATGGAGTGGGATTAGCTGACAGTTTCCAGCTATTACAAACTAAATGGTCTGCCTCATTTTTTGAATTCTCATACCCTCCTTGGTTGGCCCTCAACCAATGGCAGAGTAAGGACATGAGATGGGAGCCTAGACATTTCTAGCCAACAGAGGACTTCTATAATTGCTAGTCATTGTCTGGCACCTCCTGTTAGACTGGGAAAGTCTTTGACACAAAGCTTTGTCATAGTCCCTATTATGTAATGGCTTGTAAACTCAGATAATAAATAGAGTTCATAAATAAAAAAGCAAAAAGAAAAAAATTGTTTTTAAAAACATATTTGTATGTAATTATAGGACCACATATATTCTTACAAAAAAATCTACCAGAGTGGAAAAAATAAAATATGTTATTAATTTTTTGTTTGTTTTTATTTTATTGAAGCATTCAGTTAAAAATGTGTTAAAAAGTGTTCAGTAGAAAGAATAAATGTGCACTTTTTGTTTTGGTCTTTATTTTTAACATTATGTTCTGCTTTTTAAGTTTTTAATTTATTTTTATATTCAATTTTTTTGGCTACACCCCATAGCATGCTTTATCTTAGTTCCCCAAGCAGGGATCAAACTTGAGACCCGTGCAGTGGAAATGTGGAATTTTAATCACTGGACTACCAGGGAAGTCCCAAAATTATGGTTAAAAATTCACATATAGATATAAGTGGAACACACACAGATCATCATCGTCATCATCATCTCCATTTGGAATTTTAAAAATTTATTTATCTTTCAATTAAAGGACAGCTGCTTTACAGAATTTTGTTATTTTCTGTCAAACATCAACATGAATCAGCCATAGGTACACCCATGTCCCCTCCCTCTCGAAACTCCCTCCCATCTCCCTACCCATCCCACCCTTCTAGATTGTCACAGAGCCCCTGTTTGTGTTCCCTGAGTCAAACAGCAAATTCCCATTAGGTATCTATTTTACATATGGTATTGTAAATTTCTATGTTACTCCATGTTGGAATTTTTAAGGAGTTTCAAAACTGATATATTTTATGAATGACTCACACTAGTGATTTATCTTTAAAATGACATCATTATAAAGCCTCATTTTAAAGAAGCTGTGGAAGTTGAGAAGCTCTATGACTCATTCTCAGAAGTAACATTTCCATCCCTTTGTTGCACTGGGTACAGTGTAATATACGAGACTGTGAAGATGATGGATTTTACTCCTGTGATCTGGTTATGTTATGAAACGTGGCTGACCTTAAGGTGGGGAGGTAATGCCAGTGGACCTGGCCTAATTACATAAGCCCTTTAAAAGTAAAGACTTTTTGAGCTGGGAATAGAGGACAAAGTCATAGATTTGAAGCAAGAGAAGGATTCAGTGTGCTGTTACTGTCCTGAAGATGGAGAGGGGCATGTGGCAGAAGGAGTAGGCAGCTTCTAGGAATGCAAAATAGCTCCCAACTGACCGGCATTGAGGAAAAAGAGATCTCAATTCTCTAACTGCACAGAACTAAATTCTGATACCACCAGAATGAACTTGGGAGCAGTTTCTCCCCAGGGGTTCCATATGTGAACTGGGGAGAAATCAAGGCGTCTGATACCATCAGACACCTTGATCTCAGTCTTGTGATACTTTCAGCAGAGAACTATCAGGCCACAAATGTGATTCTTTATCTACATAACTGTGTTGTTTTAAAGCCCTAAGTTGTGGTCCCTTGTTACTTAGCAATAGAAACTAACACAGTCATATTCTTTCATGGTTTGGAAATGATACACTTAGAAAACCTATTCTTCTTGAACTCTTCAAAAAATAAACTATAAAATTCATATTCTGTTTCAGAGAGAAGTAATTTTAAAAGTTAGTGATTAATCATTTTTCAACAAATAATTAGCACTGAAAATCTCATACCCGTGTGGAACCTTCTTGTTTTAAGTAAGCATAAAAGCAAAACTTCAATCATTTTGCTGTAATCTTTGAAATTTGAACATAAATGAAAAGCAAGACCTGTAGATATAGGAACTCTTCTGGTAAGATGACCAAGCATCTTATATCATCTAGTCAGAATACAAAGGAAAGAGATTAATTAGTGGCATTATAAAAATGTACAGTTATCTAATTAGACATAGTATAGCATTTCTGACCCTGCTTCATTTAAGGGTAGGCACTTCTGTACACATTTATCTGCCTCTCACCACTAAGGTTCTCTTAGCAATAATCACTTCCCATGAAGGATGCCAATATAAGCTGATACAACCTATTGTTTATACAGAATTTTTTTTTCCCTTTTAGACAACCTACACTATTAGTGATGCTTGAGGTGTTAAAAGGTTATTGGGGAGAGGTTTGGGATTTCAAGATATAATCCACAAACCTTACAAATTAGTGTCATATGTGAATAAAACAAATGACTATTATTTGGATCCAAAATATGATTTTTTTGAAAAGAATGTTACAGGAAAATAAAAGCTTCTTCACTTAAATTTAAACTGATACATTTATTCCATTAATGAAACACCAAAAAGATCTCTTGTTTAGCAGTTTACAACTCACTCTCAGCTATAGAAGAACTATTGTTACTCTTGACTGGACATTAAATATTTAAGATCATTTTAAATTACTCAAAGTTGCAGGTATATGAAGTCAATAGTAAAACTACTTTCTGAGTTACATACATATATATTCGATTAACTCAAATTATAAAATAGTAGAAAGTGTGCATGGAATTTCTAGGTTACCTCTATTAATTTAAATCTTCTATTGTCTATGAAATGTTTTTGGAAAAAAACTAAGTGGTCTTTTAATAACAGCGTTGAAGGATTATTCCCCAGAAATAAAAGACATGTATATTACTCTCTTAATGTATTGGTGGAGAAGGCAATGGCAACCCACTTCAGTACTCTTGCCTGGAAAATCCCATGGACGGAGGAGCCTGGTAGGCTGCAGTGCGTGGGGTCGCTAAGAGTCGGACACGACTGAGCGACTTCACTTTCAGTTTTCACTTTCATGCATTGGAGAAGGAAATGGCAACCCACTCCAATGTTCTTGCCTAAAGAATACCAGGGACGGGGGAGCCTGGTGAGCTGCCGTGTATGGGGTCCCACAGAGTCGGACACAACTGAAGTGACTTAGCAGCAGCAGCAGCAGCAATTTATTGGTGTTAGGTTTTCACTATACTTAGTAAATATATGTGTGTGTGTGTGTGTGTGTGTGTGTGTGTGTGTGTATGGGATTCCCTCGTGGCTCAGATGGTAAAGAATCTACCAGCAATGCAGGAGACCCAGGTTCAGTCCCTGAATTGGGAAGATCCCCTGGAGACCAGCTTAGCGACCCCCTCCCAGTATTCTTGTCTGGAGAATTTCATGGACTGCGGAGACTGATAGACTACAGTCCATGGAGTCACAAAGAGTTGGACACAATGAGCAACTAACACACACACACACACACACACACACACACACACACACACACGACTTGTATAAAATAAATTAAGGCTTTAAAAATTGTTTATTACAGCATCTCAAAATACTTCTAGGTAGACCAAGCAATGTTAACTAGTAATTTTTAACATTTGAAATAGATGTCTATTAGTTATATAAATATTTGACAAAATAAGAGTGCATTGACATGACCCAGAGGGATGGCGGTACGGGGAGAGAGGAGGGAGGGGGGTTCAGGATGGGGAACATGTGCATACCTGTGGCAGATTCATGCTGATGTATGGCAAAACCAATACAATATTGTAAAGTAATTAACCTCCAATTAAAATAAATAAATTTATATTAAAAAAGAGTACACCATTATTAATCCAACTGTCCCCTAAAGGAGAAATCAAATTTAATTATATAATGTACATATTTCCTGATGCTTAGCAACCCTATCTTAAGTCAGGCTGGTCCACTGAGTTTACTTTCAAGACCATAACATGAAAATTAAAAGTAACATTGTAAGTCATAAAAGTTAAGTCAAATTCCCACATGAGAGGGAAATGGAGTTATGTAATGGAGTCCAGCAGCCAAGGTCAAATCTGTCTTACCACAACTATGCCACATTGCCAGAAATAACTTTCTTCATTTTACTGAGCTTCCGACCTCCTGTATAAAATAGAGGAATTGGTATCTGCTTCAGTAGAGCCAATCAATTATAATATGGGTGAAGTCATCCAAGTCATCCAGCACCAGATGTGACATATAAAAGTTCTCAATAAATGCTAAATTTCCCACTGGTCTTTCTATTTCATTAAACATTTCTTTTTCATTAAATATACTTTAAACATTCAACTCTTTATCAAGATGTATTCAGGTTACCGGATTACATGTGTATGTATAATAGTGTACTTTAACCACATTTGTTTCTCATTCTATATAACATATTGATCCGAAAGTCTACCAAGTGGATATTAGGAAGTTATTTTCATACTTAAATATACATAAAAATATATGTGGGTGCTTAGTTTCTTGGTTGTGTCCTACCGTTTGCTGCCCCATAGACTGGAGCCTGCTAGGCTCCTCTGTCCATGGGGATTCTCCAGGCAAGAATACTGGAGTGGGTGGTTATTCCCTCCTCCAGGAGATCATCCTAATGGAGGGATCTAGCCCAGGTCTCCCACATTGCAGGCAGCTTGTTTACCATCTAAGCTATAAGGGAATATTCATCTATAAGGGCTTCCAAGGTGGCACTGGTGGTAAAGGACCCACCTGCCAGTGCAACAGATGGAAGAGATACAGACTCGATCCCTGGATGGGGAAGATTCCCTGGAGAAGGGAATCACTACCCACTCCAGTATTCTTGCCTTGAGAATCCCGTGGATACAGAAATCTGGCAGGCTACAGTTCACTGGGTCTCAAAGAATGGAACACGACTAACGTGGCTTAGCACACATTCATTTATAAACACAACTGGTGATAATTAGCATTATTTTCCTTAGAGAAAATTTTGTTGTGTTGATTCTTATATTTAGGACCAATTTCTATTATGTACAGATAAATTTTTTTTTAGCTAGAACTATCTTTTTATTTCCAATATTGACTTGGCTTTTACTTTTTAAACATTTAAAAGTGTTTAAACTTGTGTTTGTTTTCTACATAAATATGTTATAAGAAGAGTCCCAAACTACAAAGCAAAGACATTTACTATATTGCTACCTGATGGAAAACTAGGATCACTATACTTATGTACATACAGTTTTAAATATTGTATTTTATTGGTTAGGTTTTATGTTCAATCAATATTTGCAGACAACAGTTTCTAGACTTAGTTAAATTATTTCTAAACTACACAGAAATTCTATAAGAAAGATACTATCACTTTTTCTTCACATTTGAGAAAACTAAAGCTTAGACTGTTAGTAGTTTGTCAATGGTCACAGAGAAAACTAATTTGTAAAATTAGGATTTCACCAAAGATCAGATCTGCCAGATTACAAATTCTTCCTTCACATATTTTCATACAAGCATCTTCAGTATGTTCTCCTTTTACAGGAAGGCACCATGTTCATATAATATTTTTCATATAAAAAGCCTAGGTTACCACCATGAACCAAAAATATTAAATAACTTAAGGAATAGTACATAAGTATACTTAATTTGTGTATAAGAATATAAAACCCAGCATTTTTAGAATATTCTTTGACTTCCTTTTATGCAGGAAATGATTCAAAAATAAAGTTTGTTTCAGATAATTGGTGAATATTTATTAAGACAGATTTCCTAGCACAATTTATTACTTTGGAAAAGGGAACAAGTGACAAATGGATTGCCATGGAAGAAACACAGCATATCACGAAAGTTGTGGTATCAAAGAATTTGCTGAGTGCCTACCTTAGAAAACAAGCTTAGATGTTATAATTTTGAACTTGTACTAACAATGGGGAATGGCTGAACTNCAAATGGATTGCCATGGAAGAAACACAGCATATCACGAAAGTTGTGGTATCAAAGAATTTGCTGAGTGCCTACCTTAGAAAACAAGCTTAGATGTTATAATTTTGAACTTGTACTAACAATGGGGAATGGCTGAACTGATTAAAAGAAAATGAGGCCTAAAACAAGGAAACTAATTAAGAAGAAATTACAGTAGTTAAAAATGACCTGGGCCTTCACTAGACATTGTTTGGTTGAAAAGTGAAAGTGTTAGTTGCTCAGTCGAGTCTGACTCTTTGCAACTCAGTGGGCTGTAGGCCACCAGACTCCTGTGTCCATGGGATTTTTTAGGCAAGAATGCTGGAATGGTTGGCCATTTCCTTCTCCAGGGGATCTTCCTGATCCAGAGATTGAACTTGGGTCTCCTGCATTGCAAGTGAATTCTGCCATCTGAGCCACAAAGAAAAATCAAAGTTAAGAAACATAAACTGGTCAGGTTTGGCCAAGGACTAAAATAAATGCTGTTTGCCTTGCTAATTAACCAGATGATTAAACTGTGGTCATTTTTGCACCCAGTAGTTTGAAAATTCATGAATCTATTTTATGTGTTTCTATCCATAGCCTCTAAATGGAAGCATGACCAATTAAGTATAAAAAAAGAATGAGAAGTTGGAAACATTTTCAGACTGTCAATTATCTGGGTTTTTTCCTTAGGCTTCCCTTTGTATCCTAGGAAAATGTATACACTTTACCTTAATTTATATGAATTCTCTGCGTTTTTCAAACCTGTGATATTCCATAAGTTAAGATATAGTCTATATCTCTTTGACATTGCCATGTGGGGACATAGACCACAAACACACACAGTATAATAAAATCTGTACTTTTATTTAGCACAGAAGGCAGAATTCTCCATTCAGGGAAGAAGGAATTTCCATCACAGACTCAGTGTGTGAAAGCAGATTTACACAAGCAAAGCCCTTTAGAAGTGGATCATTTTAGATAGAAAATTGAGCAGAGAGAAGAAGAATGTACAAAGGTGTGAAACAATAGATGTGGCCCAAGAAAAGGTGATGGGTTCAGAATCACTTCAGGGATAGAGGAAATTATTAGTGAATAAACCACAATATTGAAGACAGTCAAGCTGAGTCATGATGTTAATATATCCTCAGCTTACAAAGCACTGTTTCCTATCAATGCTCAATGTCACTGTCTGAATTTGAATCCAACCCTAGAATAATTGCTTCTCAGTATTCTTCATGGCTTTAGCTTTACCATTTTTCAGCCTAAAAGAAAAGTGAAAGTGTTAATCGCTCAGTCCTGGACAAATCTTTGTGAACCCATGGACTATAGCCTACCAGACTCCTCTGTCCATGGAATTTCCCAGATAAGAATACTGGAGTGGCTTGCCATTCTCTTCTTCAGGGAATCTTCTTGACCAAGGGACTGAACCTGGATCTCTCACACTGCAAGCAGATTCTTAACCTTCTGAGCCATCAGGGAAGTCCTTTTTCACTCTAATGCCCCATCATACCAACAGGAAAACCTTAAATTCACCTTTATGTTTCAGACTCCCTCAGAGGCTCTCAATCACATTCTCAGTTGCTCAGTCCTGCCCAACTCTTTGTGACCCCATGGGTGGTAGTGCACCAGGCTCCTCTGCCCATAGAAATTTTCAGGGAAGAACACTGGAATGGGTTGCCATTTCCTACTCCAGGGGATCTTCCCCACCCAGGGATCGAACCCATGTCCCTTCCTTCTCCTGCATTGGCAAGCAGATTCTTTATCACTAGCACTACCTGGGAAGTCTACAAAATTTTAATTATTCCTAAAAACTTACATTTTCTAACTTTCTCATTTTCTTGCATACTCCATATTCATATTCCATTATGCAAAGTCTATAAATTTTTCTCTTCCTTTCTCTATACCCTGGTCACATGACCACCAGAAAAAAATTCATTTTTATATTTCAAAAACTTGCTCTGCGAGCAGTTTCCTCACCTCTCCCTTTTTTAAGCTCTCCTTAGTTTTTTCAGGTTTCATAGGACATTTTACTCAACACTATTACAGCATGCCAGCTCACTTTTCTTATTACACATTTTATCTAGCACCCTATGTATGACTTAAATTCTTTAAAAGCAAGGATCCCTATTGTATTTCTTAGAATAAGGGCCTAGAAGAATACTAAGCAAAATTGGGCTCTAAAGCAAGTTTTTAAGCACATACATGAGTATGGAAAGAAATATTAATGCATTTGAATTTTAATCTTTGGATATAGGTTAATTAAAATATTTTGTCAGAATGGTCATTTCATGATAAAATTAGGCTTTTATAATTTTGTTTGTAACATGTGATGGAGGTNCATACATGAGTATGGAAAGAAATATTAATGCATTTGAATTTTAATCTTTGGATATAGGTTAATTAAAATATTTTGTCAGAATGGTCATTTCATGATAAAATTAGGCTTTTATAATTTTGTTTGTAACATGTGATGGAGGTTGTAAATTCATTTGTTTAACACTCAAACTAGGATCCCCTCCTTGTATGGATTATCATGATTAGAAAACTAAATATTGCATTTTCCAGATTTCATTATGAGTTCCAGTTAGAATGTTAAACTTTCTAATCAGTGAACTAATGGGAGGTTGTGACAAATTAAATTGTTAGGGAGAAAGACAGAGTGTGTGGTTGTCTTATTTCAGGGACAGTATCATTCTGGAGTGATTACTGTCATACTAATGCTAAAGTTGCTCATTTGATAGCCCAGTTCTGTGACAGTTTTGAGAATTCTTCATGGAAGCTCAGCACAGTCTCTTGTTTTTAGTCCCATTAAAGATTCTGTTCATTTCAGTCACTCAGTCATGTCCTACTCTTTGTGACCTCATGGACTGTAACACACCAGGCTTCCCTGTCCGTCACCAACTCCTTGAGCTTGCCCAAATTCATGTCCATCAAGTCACTGATGCCATCCAACCATCTCATCCTCCATCGGCCCCTTCTCCTCCTGACTTCAATTGTTTCTTCATGAGGGTCTTTTCTCATGAATCAGTTCTTTGCATCAGATGGCCAAAGTATCGGAGCTTCAGCTTCAACATCAGTCCTTCCAATAAATATTCAGGACTGTTTTCCTTTAGGACTGACTGGTTGGATCTCCTTGCTGTCCAAGAGATTCTCAAGAGTATTCTCCAACACTGCAGTTCAAAAGCATCAATTCTTTGGCTCTCAGCTTTCTTTATGGCCCAACTCTCACATCCATACATGACTACTGGAGAAACCATAGCTTTGACTAGATGGACCTTTGTTGGCCAAGTTATTGTCACTGCTTTTTAATATGCTGTCTAGGGTGGTTGTAGCTTTTCTTCCAAGGAGCAAGTGTCTTTTAATGTNCATCCATACATGACTACTGGAGAAACCATAGCTTTGACTAGATGGACCTTTGTTGGCCAAGTTATTGTCACTGCTTTTTAATATGCTGTCTAGGGTGGTTGTAGCTTTTCTTCCAAGGAGCAAGTGTCTTTTAATGTCATGGCTGCAGTCACCATCTGCAGTGATTTTGAAGCCCCCCAAAATAAAGTCTGTCACTGTTTCCATTGTTTCCCTATCTATTTGCCATGAAGTGATGGGACCAGATGACATGATCTTAGCTTTTTGAGTGGTGAGTTTTAAATGAGCTTTTTAAAAACTTTCCTCTTTTACTTTCACCAAGAGGCTCTTCAGTTCTTCACTTTCTGCTGTACAGTGGTGTCATCTGTGTAATAAGTCCCTTTCTTCTTTAACAAGTTGTAATGGATCTATTTTTCTCTAACTAAGAACTCTGGCCAAGGAACAACATAAACAATTAAATTAGATTGGTAGAGAAACTATATGGTGCATAGAGATACTCACAGTTGAGATGCAACAAGCCTAGGGCTGTGGGTGTTAGGCCGTGATTAGAGAGACATCTTTGAAGAAGAGATGTAACTTACAGATTAACTGAAAGTGGAGAAAGGAAGTTAAAGAAAATGTGGGATCAGAATGATGTCATTTATAAAGAAAGTAATTCTAAGTGGGAGTCCATATTTGGGCAAAATGTACTTTGTTAGGTGGGGTGTATTTTAAAGTTAAAAAAATAAGGAATAATGTATAACAGATATTAACAATAGATTCTGTGGAAGAAAATTTGGTTATTTCCACAGACGGTGAAAATTGTCCTTTAGCTATCTGCTATAAATTTACCCTCTACAAACATTTCTAATAGAAAACTCTATGAAAGATGTTAAAAGGTAGCAATTTTAAATACATGAGTAGAAACACAGACCATTGGAAAATGCAGCCCATTACATATTTATGGTAATTTTTCCTTTCTAATTTCAAATTAGCCTTGCATAGAGTTCTCTTATATTACAAACTACATAAAATATATATAAATATCCCAGGTATAAATCTTTGGAGCTATTTTTTTTTAATTCTTAATTTTTGTCTTTTAAACTTTTTCTTTCAGGTTTCGTTTAAATTGTTATTAGTTCAGTTCAGTTCAGTCTCTCAGTCATGTCAAACTCTCTGCAACCCCATGACTCACAGGGCGCCAGGCCTCCGTGTCCAACACCAACTCCCAGAGTTTTCTCAAACTCATGTCCATCAACTCGGTGATTCCATCCTGCCATCTCATCCACTGTCATCCCCGTCTCCTCCTGCTCCCAATCCCTCCCAGCATCAGGGTCTTTTCCAATGATTCAACTCTTCTCATAGGTGGCCAAAGTATTGGAGTTTCAGCTTTAGCATCAGTCCTTCCAATGAACACCCAGGACTAACCTCCTTTAGAATGGACTGGTTGGATCTCCTTGCAATCCAACGGACTGTCAAGAAACTTCTCCAACACCACAATCAAGATCAAAAGCATCAATTCTTTGGCACTCAGCTTACTTCACAGTCCAACTCTCACATCCATACATGACCATTGGAAAAACCATAGCCTTGACTAGACGGACATTTCTTGGCAAAGTAATGTCTCTGCTTCTGAAAATGCTATCTAGGTTGGTCATAACTTTCCTTCTAAGGAGTAAGCATTTTTTAATTTCATGGCTGCAATCACCATCTGCAGTGATTTTGGAGCCCCCCAAAATAAAGTCTGACACTGTTTCCACTGTTTCCNTGTGTGTATGTAAATGCAGTGAATTCATATCTGTGCTCTAAATGTAACTTCCAATTAAAATAAATAAATTTATATTAAAAAAATAAAATAAAATTCCTCCCCCCAAAACAAAAAGAACACATTCCTTCTTTTCATCTTATCTCCAATTCTATAAAAGTCTAGAATTCCTCCCTCTACATTAGAAGAATATGTGCTGTCTCTTATACACATCTAGGGGATCTATTTAAAATATGTGGCAAAGAAATATCTTTTGCTTCTGTCTTATTCTTATTGTCAGATCCTGTATATTTATTTAAAACCTTGATTAAATAGTTTTTAAAATGTGCATCACAGAGTCTCCTTGCGAACAGATGGTAATATCATTTATCTAAACATTGAAGTAGAAACAAAATCAGTTTTATCAGATTTTATAAAATTGATGAATTTCATAATCTTATGCTGGAAAATTATCTCCCAGACTTATCCACTACTTTGTTATTATCATAAAATCATTCTACTAAAACTAGCACATGGAAAATATATATTGTAGCAACAGAGAAACAAGTCCTTGGTAAATATGAACTCAAGGGAGTAGTCAATATTCAGCATACTTTGTGGTGTTTAAGTTATAAAAATAGAGGATTTTCAAAGAAGCACAGATTACAGGTGAGTAATAGAGGAAGACATAAATAATAAATATAGAATAATAGATACCTGGTGGTTACTCTTTTGCAAAATAGAGTTACCCTTTATGTAATGTATCAAAAAATCAATTGCCTTGTAATATCCCTAAAGGAGTTGTTTTCTAGGGATAAAATCCCCTTAACTACACTATTTTTATCAGCCAAGTGTTTATCAGCTGCTTACTAAGGGGAAAAAAAAAAGTTTTCAAATGCCCATGAGTGATAGTTGATGTCACTCCCCAATATTCTCATCCAATTAAAGAGCTTATAGAAACGGTGTTATAACTACTCTATTATACATTACTATATGTCATCAGTTAAAAAGTATATAAACTCCATTCATTTAGGAGTCATCCCTCTATGTCATTTTTAAGCAAACATTCCTTAATTTTACTCTGCTTTGTGCTTCAAATGGCATTATCATTCTTATTTTATTGTCTCGATATAATCAGCAAAAAATTTATCTCCTCATTCCTTGTTTAGTGATATTTTCTTGGTGCTGAATACCATGAAAATGCCAAGGCATTGTTCCCCTCCTCAAGTTTGTTACAGATGCCTTATTCTTAGATGACTCACTTAATAATCTTCTCTCTAAGATGCTGAACTTTGTTTCTGCATGATCTGAGTGTTCTAGTTCTTCATTTTCATTTCCTGAAAGAAAACTCTTGTTTCTTCTCACATTCAGTGTTTTATTAATTGTATCTATTATTTTATAGTATTGCTTAAGGAAACCTACTCTATAAAAATGTGAATATTATTAATATCCCTTTTTATTTTCTTAAAATCTCTCATGCCCAAATATTAAAGCTTGATTATAAGGCAAAATGTTTTATTTTATTTTATATACTTATATTCTGTATCATCCTACTCAACAGCAAGGTTCAGTAAGGATAAATTCTCCAAGTGGCAAATGCTTTGCCTATTTATTCTACTTCAGACAGCAGAGTTTCATTTTAAAAAGTCATGCCATGGAGTCTAAAAGCTCTATGTCTATTTCAGTTGGATATTGGGGCTTACTTCACTTATAAATATCCTTGTATTTTTACCTGTGTCATTTTGACATGGACCCAAAAGGATAATGTTTCAGTGAATAAACTTTGGGTCTAGAATGCCTTCATTGGGTACTAAGGATCACATCTGTGTTACATTGGCAAGTTACTTAGTTACCCAATCCCTCAGTTGAAGTCATGACAAAGGATAATAATAGTTTCTTCCTTACCTTGTTGTTATGAAAATCAGATGTTACATTTTCTAAATGTTTAGTAATATTCTGACACAGTAAACACACATAAACATTACTTGTTAGTTAAGACTCTCTTTCTCTCTCTTCACCTCCTAAATCTTTTTCTGTCTCTCTTGACTTAGAATGAGTCATTGTAGTCAAGATCTTCTTGAGGACGTTGAACTGATATAGTGACTGAAGACCTGTACCTGTATTTACTAGATATACTTCTATATAACTAACCCTAAAGGATACCATATGGAGCCCAGTTCCAGTTCACTAAGGAGAGGGATAATCCTTAACAGTGTACTTAAAAGTTTCTGTCCACTTGATATCCTGTGTTGTGTGTTAGTCGCTCAGTTGTGTCAGACTCTTTGCGATCCCGTAGACTATAACCTCCCAGGATCTTCTGTCCGTGGGATTTTCCAGACAAGGATACTGGAGTGGGTTTCCATTTCCTTCTCCAGGACTTGATATCCTATTCTGCTTTATTTTTCTTACTTATATTATAAGGTCTAGTGAGAGATGCCCAATTCTTGCTTTAAGATTCAAGAAATTATACTTTGGTTTTGCTTATTCACTTTTTTCCAAACTGAATTTCTTAGCTGTGGTTTCTTTGCCAGTCTTTTTATATGGAAAGTATTGGTTCTTCCAAAATGTTGCACAAAATGTTGCCACTGATGTGACACCTAGTTCTCTCTCTACAGTTTTCAGATGATTTTAAGATAATCTAATGACTCAAAACTATAAAAGATATGGAAAGTTTAGTAATTATTTCTAAATGTAATGCACATTTTAATCTTTATATTGTGAAGATTTTGCCAATTTTAGGTGTTTTGTGACATTTTTTCTTTCCACTAAAGAAATTTCACCTTTTAATAATTTTGCAAATGGTTTATTGAGACATTAGTCTAATATTACCCAAAAATAGCATTTCTCTCCTCAATGGAAAAAAATAAAAGAAACAGCACATCAATCCAAAACTAGAAAATTTGACTATTTTTATTGAAGTGAATAAAATAGAGAATTTAGCAAGCTGGGAATATAAATACATGAATTTTAGGAAAAATAGACCTCTTATTTAACAAGAGCTAACCTTCTAAGGGAAAGGCATCCTAAAATATTTGATCCTACATATTTGATCCATTACATATTTAATCCTTCAAAAATAATGACTTTTAGCACACAAATATTATTTGATATTTTAAGGATCTTTATTTAAATTTAAAAAAAATCTGTAAGTTCTTTCCCCAAGGAATTTTGAAAATTATTAACAATCTGGACAGTCTTACATGATAATACCATTTAACTGATAAAAGGACAGTGGGAAAGAGAATACCGAATAAAGGGTATTATTATTAAAATTTATATTTATGATTAAAATGAAAGTGTGGTGAAAGTGAAAGTTTCACAGTCGTGTCCAACTCTGCAACTCCAACCGACCTGGGCCTCCTGCATTGCAGGCAGATTCTTTATCATCTGAGCCACCAGGGAAACCCAATTTCAATACAGAAAACAGTAATTAATAGCTTGTATGTATTATAAATCTAGGGCTTCCCTGGTGGCTCAGTGGGTAAAAAATCCACCTGCAGTGCAGGAGGCCTGGATTCAATCCTTGGGTTGGGAAGATCCCCTGGAGTAGGAAATGGCAACTCACTCCAGTATTCTTGCCTAGGAAATCCCATGGACAGAGGAGCCTGGCAGGGTACAGCCCATGGGATAGCAAATGAGTTGGACATGACTGAGTATCTAACACTCTCACTCACTCTTCATTTTCACTTTCACTTTCCAGTAGGCAATTCTAATATGAACTGGAAACTACAAACTCCTAGCCACTGAGCCCTGGTTTATAGAGGGAAATTTGTATTCAAGAAACCAGTAGAGCTTTTGAGTTAATGCAGACTGTATCCCTGACTAGAGATTTACAAAAAGTCAAAGATAACACTAACACATACTTTCTGGAACAAAGGCAGGGTACAGTAAGTAAGTTCACTTAAAATGGAACAATGGAAATCTGTCTCTACATCTTTTAATATCTTAAACCAGCACTATCAGTGACTGTAAATATAAGTAGTGTTGAGTTTTACTTGAAGTAAAGAATCTGTTTTCAAAAAACCTCAGTTAAATAGGGGAGAAGGCAATAGCACCCCACTCCAGTACTCTTGCCTGGAAAATTCCATGGACTGAGGAGCCTGGTAGGCTTCAGTCCGTGGGGTCGCTGAGGGTCGGACACAACTGAGCGCATTCACTTTCACTTTTCACTTTCATGCTTTGGAGAAGGAAATGGCAACCCACTCCAGTGTTCTTGCCTGGAGAATCCCAGGGACAGGGGAGCCTGGTGGGCTGCCATCTCTGGGGTCACACAGAGTCGGACACGACTGAGGTGACTTAGCAGCAGCAGTTAAATAGATAAAGTTCAGTATCTTCTCTTTATACTTCTGCCAGTTTTTGCCTCCTCATTTCCATCTTCCCTATTTAATAGCTTCCCCTCTTATCTGTGCTCTCTCCTTATGGAGTGAAGACTTCATTAACTTGTAATTTCATTCAGTTTTACCAACTCCTTTGCTCTCTTGTCTTTTCACCACAAATAGGCAAAAGACCTACATATTGATTAGTAAAACTGTCATTGTGTTGTTGAAATGCAAACTCATTATCTCCAGTGAATACTGGAGATATTCAATGAAGTAGTACACTAGTTTAACTTTAAATCCTCATTTTTCTTTGCCACATGTGTAGGCACGATATTAACCTTTCTATCTTGTCCTATATCTAGAACCTCAATTGTTGACCAGGCTTCTGTTTTGGCTCATACACTCCCCCACTACTCTGAGATGTCCTTCTTGTTTGCTCTCGATCCTTAGTATGTGTTCTTTGTACCATGTACCTCTGTCAGATGGTGTATGCCCAATTACTCAGTCTTCTGCGAGATATGCCTGTTCTGTTTCTTGCTCATTTGTCTAGTTCAGAGCACAGACTAAATCTTGAATCACCCTTTTATCAGTTTGGGATCTCTAGGAAGCTTGATCCAGGTAAACCATCTATTATGTCATGGATAAATATGCATTATCTCCATCTCTGAACCAGAGTTTGTAATCAACATGAAGTGCAGATCTATCATTCTGAGAGATTCTTAGAAGTTCCATCAAAAACTCTGGCTCATTCTTCCACTGTCCCCAGTTTACATGATTCTGTGCTTATTCTTGTTGATGCTCTTCCTACAGAACACATGTACACCCATGTACACTCATGTACACCTGTGGCGGAGTCATGTCAATGTATGCCAAAACCAATACAGTATTGTAAAGTAAAACAAAGTAAAAATAAAATTTTTAAATTAAAAAAAATTTTTGAAGAGTTTAATAATATTACCTTTCATAATTAGATATAAGGTTTGTTATGAATTAACTTTCTTACTTTGTGCAGTGCTCCAAATTCATTCTTTTAAAATGGACTTAATTATTTTAGTAGGTTTTGTTGAAAAGACTTCTCTCTACCACATAATCTTGGCATCCCTGTTGAAAATCAAGTGAACATAAATGGAGTGGCTTATTTTCAGACTCCCCGAGATATATATATATGTGTTTTTCCCTCACATGTGTGTATGTAAATGCAGTGAATTCATATCTGTGCTCTAAATGTAACTTCCAATTAAAATAAATAAATTTATATTAAAAAAATAAAATAAAATTCCTCCCCCCAAAACAAAAAGAACACATTCCTTCTTTTCATCTTATCTCCAATTCTATAAAAGTCTAGAATTCCTCCCTCTACATTAGAAGAATATGTGTACCTCCTGGGTCATTGAGGAATAATCTCTACATGAAAGGAGACATCAGAACTCAGACAAGTTTCTTTCTAGACAGAAAGATCAATACTTGAATAGTTTACACTCATCAAATACTTCTTTAGTTGGCTAGAGAGCAAATAATAGGATGCTTGCATGTCTCTACCTGGCACACTGGTGATCTTTCTAAATGGTGCTTACTCAGACTGAGACTCCAGCTACCTGGATTCATACCACTACTTCTCCATATCTACATCCATAACATTTTTAATCTTGTCTAGTGTTAGAGAAAAATGATTCCATAAGAAGACAGCTAAACCTTTCTCATGCTTAGTCTTTGACTTTTAAACTACACAAACAAATATTTGTGTCTTTACTTTCTTATTACAGGAGTGAAAACTTAGACTGAGTTGTTTGCTTTGGAAGACTGGCTGTCTCATACCCTGGTTACATGATCATCTTTCATCCACCCTTCAGGTGTCAGCATAGTGTATCTTCTCTGGGATGATTTTCTCATTCCTCTCAGACTGGATTTGATGCCATTTCCTGGGAGAGTTCTCATCCTGACTTTATTCCCATCATAGCAATACTTACCACGTTGCCAATATTAAACCTCCACCATCTGTTTCTCTCTCTTCTCCAATACACCATAGATGGTGTAGATGCAAAGACTGTGGGTTTTCCTTCTTTGCATCCTAAAATTATAGGCAATACTTTGCAGAGAGCCTTCCCTTGTGAATATGTTGAAATGCAATTGAATATTCACAACTGGACTTGACTGGCCTCATTAATTTGAAAGTGCAGTAGGGTTCTGCCTCTGTGGAATATTTAGAGAACATCCAGTTCTCTCAAAGTATCAGAAAAAAATTTGTGAATATTCTGCCATTGGTATTTTTGTACATCCACAGTGCAATGCATTCTCTAAAATGGTACATGAAACAGCAGGGTGACTATTGAGTTAAATAAATAATCTAAAAATGTTTTGGATCACACCATAAACAACTTTCCTTACTGTTAACAGCATTTGAGGAAAGCACATCAAAAATATACTCTGCTGCATAAAATAAAATGACAGTCTAATTTTAGTCTCAAAATATGGTTATAATAAGGAAGTTGCAAAAGGAATTTTTGGTTCCCTTAAGATTTGGTATGTAAAAATAATTTGATAAGTGCAAATTTTACATATCTCTTTTGTACCCTGAGGCTTGTTTGTAAGATATGTATAATTGTGTAAGATCTGTGTAATTTGAGGAAATGATGACTAGAAGTCTTAACTGTTATTGATATGGATGGCACCTATAAACACATCATGATATTAAACATTCTAATACAAATATATAAATAAAGAGAATCAGATACCAAAAAGCATTACAAATAATCACTCTTATCCTTAATGTCTGGACAAAAAAGAATCTAAAGACATTCGAAATTTGTTGGTTATCAATTTAATATGTTAAGCCCTATTATTAAGCTTCAATACATAACTTACCAGGGTCATCACTGCCGACTCATTAATATAAGTTGTCTTTAAAACTACAGGAACACTGTAGTGAAACACTACAAACTAGTGAAACACTGTGGACTCATTTAAGAAAGGGGCCCAGTGAGATACAATACAACAAGAGCATTCCCCATATTGAACCAAGGATTCTAGTGACCTATTCTACTGCATTTGAACTGCACCCACGTAGATTGTTTTTGAAATAGTAACAGTATTATAATTTCACAATTTACAAGTAAATTCATAATATACAATATACATGCTCATAAGTTAAGATCAGCATATGAAATTTGACAAGTTATTAAAGTTTTTCATTTTAAGATCTATTTATAAAAATGACAATAGTAGTAAATATTAATGCATTTTAGTATCATTATAAAATGTTATGGGCATAGAAAGTTTTTAGAAATTTTCAAAAGCTATTTGGCATCTATAGCCCTTTCATTCAGATTGCTGTTTGTCAATCACTAAATCATATCTGACTCTTTCCTATTCCATAGACTGTATGTTCAGTTCAGTCGCTCAGTCATGTCCGACTCTTTGCGACTCCATGAATCGCAGCACGCCAGGCCTCCCTGTCCATCATCAACTCCAGAAGTTCACTCAGACTCATGTCCATCGAGTCGATGATGCCATCCAGCCATCTCATCCTCTGTCATCCCCTTCTCCTCCTGCCCCCAATCCCTCCCAGCATCAGAGTCTTTTCCAATGAGTCAACTCTTTGCATGAGGTGGCCAAAGTACTGGAGTTTCAGCTTCAGCATCATTCCTTCCAAAGAAATCCCAGGGCTGATCTCCTTCAGCATGGACTGTTTGGATCTCCTTGCAGTCCAAGAACTGTATATTAGTACACCAGATTGCCCTGTCATTTACAGTCTCCTGGAGTTTGCTCAGGTTCAACTCATTCAGATAAGTGATATAAAAGAAAAAAAGACTCTGAATATTACAGAAGCAGTTCCAAATGATTATTTTCTAATTATATAAAACATTCAGTTCATAAACAATCTTTATGGGAATAGTATCAACAGCATTGAGAATTAATGGTTATTTTGAAGAATGAAAACAAAACAACTAATATTATGTCGACATTCTTCAGACAGTAGAATGGTCAATGGTGATTTTTCAGGTTTTTTTTTTGTTGTTGATTTTGTTGCCCCAAAATACTGTGTCATCTCCTTATAAAGCACTTCCAAACACATGCACGCACACACGCACACACACACACACACACACACACACACACACACACACACATCACACAGCATAAACAGGAGAAGGTACAACTGACTGATAGTAGATCTTTGATCAGTTCAGTTCAGTCGTTCAGTCATGTCCTACTCTTTGTGACCCCGTGGAGTGCAGCACGCCAGGCTTCCATGTCCATCATCAACTTCTGGGGCTTGCTCAAACTCATGTCCATCGAGTTGGTGATGCCATCCAACCATTTCATCCTGTCTTCCTCTTTTCCTCCTGCCTTCAATCTTTCCCAGCATCAGGGTCTTTTCCAATGAGTCAGTTCTTTGCATCAGGTGGCCAAAGTATTGGAGGTTCAGCTTCAGCATCAGTCCTTCCAATGAATATTCAAGACTAATTTCTGTAGAAAGGATTGGTTGGATATCAATACAGTCCAAGAGACTCTCAAGAGTCTTCTCCAACACCACAGTCCAAAAGTATCAGTTCTTCAGCCCTCATATTGCTTTATGGTCCAATTATCACATCCATACATGACCACTGGAAAAACCATAGCATTGACTATACAGACCTGTATTGACAAAATCCTGTTTCTGCATTTAAGTATGCTGTCTCGGTTTCTCATTTTCTTCCAAGGAGTAAACATCTTTTAATTTCATGGCTGCAGTCACCATCTGCAGTGACTTTGGAGCCCAAGAAAATAAAGTCTGTCACTGTTTCCATTGTTTCCCCATCTATTTGCCTTGAAGTGATAAGACCAGATGCCATGATCATTGTTTTATGAATGTTGAGATTTAAGCCAGCTTTTTCACTCTCCTCTTTCATGAAGAGGATCTTTAGTTCCTCTTTGCTTTGTGTCATCAGAGTGTTGCCATCTGCATATCTGATGTTATTGATATTTCTCCTGATAATCTTTATTCCAGCTTGTGTTTCATCCAGCCTGGCATTTTGCATGATGTACTCTGCATATTAGTTAAATAGTCAGAGTGACAATATATAGCCTTGATGTACTCCTTTCCCAATTTGGAACCAGCCTGTTTTTCCATGTCACATTCTAACTGTTGCTGCTTGGCCTGTATACATGTTTCTCGGGAGGCAGGTCAGATGGTCTCTTTAAGAATTTTCCACAGTTTGTTGTGATCCACAAAGTCCCAGTCTTTAGCATAGTCAATGAAGCAGAAATAGATGTTTTCCTGGAATGTTCTTGCTTTTTGTATGAGCCATGAGATGTGGGCCTTTGATCTCTGGTTCCACTGGCTTTTCTAAACCCAGCTTGAACATCTGGAAGTTCTTGGTTCACCTAATGTTGAAGCCTCACTTGGAGAATTGTGAGCATTACTTTACTAGCATGTGAGATGAATGCAATTGTGAGGTAGTTTGAATATTATTTGGCATTGCCTTTCTTTGTGATTGGAATGAAAATTGACCTTTTACAGTCCTGTGGCCACTGCTGAGTTTTCCAAATTTGCTGGCATATTGAGTGCAGCACTTTCACAGCATCATCTTTTAGGATTTGAAATAGCTCAGCTGGAATTTCATCACCTCCATTAGCTTTGTTCATAGTATGCTTCCTAAGGCCCACTTAACTCCACCCCAAGATGTCTGGCTCTAAGCGAGTGATCATACCATCATGTTTGTCTGCATCATGAAGATGTTTTTTGTATAGTTCTTCTGTGTATTCTTGCCACCTCTTCTTAATATCTTTTCCTTCTGTTAGGTCCATAATGTTCCTGTTCTTTATTGTGACCATCTTTGCATGAAATGTTCCCTTGGTATCTCTAATTTTCTTGAAGAGATCTCTAATCTTTCCCATTCTGTTGTTTTCCTCTATTTTTTTGCATTGATCACTCAAGAAGGCTTTCTTATCTCTTCTTGCTATTCTTTGGAACTCTGCATTCAGATGGGTATAGCCTTCCTTTTCTCCTTTTCCTTTCGCTTCTCTTTTTTTCTCAGCTATTTGTAAGGCCTCCTCAGACAGCCAGTTTGCCTTTGTGCATTTCTTTTTCTCAGGGATAGTTTTGATATATTCCTCCTGTATGGTGTTACAGGAGAAGGCACTGGCAACCCACTCCAGTACTCTTGCCTAGAAAATCCCATGGACGGAGGAGCCTGGTAGGCTGCAGTCCATGGGGTCACTAAGAGTCAATCACGGCTGAGTGACTTCACTTTCACTTTTCACTTTCATGCATTGGAGAAGGAAATGGCAACCCACTCCAGTGTTCTTGCCGGGAGAATCCCGGGGACAGGGAGCCTGGTGGACTGCCATCTATGGAGTCGCCCAGAGTCGGACACAACTGAAGTGACTTAGCAGCAGCAGCAGCATGGTGTTACAAACCTCTGTTCCTTCTTCAGGCAGTCTGTCTATCAGATCTAACCAGCTGAATCTATTTGTCTCTTCTACTGTATAATCGTAAAGGATTTGATTTAGGTCATACCTGAACGGTCTACTGGTTTCCCCTACTTTCTTCAACTTAAGTCTGAATTTGGCAGCAAAGAGTTCACGATCTGAGCCAGAGACAGCTCCTGTTCTTGTTTTTGCTGACTGTATAGAGCTTCTCCATCTTTGGCTATAAAGAATATAATCAATCTGAAATCAGAATTGACATTTTTTAAGAGTCTCTTGCCTGGAGAATCCCAGGGACAAAGAAGCCTGGTGGGCTGCTGTCTATGGGGTTGCACAGATTCGGGCAAGACTGAAGCGACTTAGCAGCAGCAGCAGCAGCAAGAGTCTCATGGTTAGTTTTTAAATAGTAGTTCTAATGACTTAATTTTAAATTTCCATTATCTCCAGACTTTTTTTTTTAGGACATCAATGGTTTATTTGGCAGGGGGTACCTCCAGACTTCTGAGTAATTCAGAATGAATTCTTATCTGCATTGTATCTGTTTAGAAAAGGCAAGCTTTACCTTCTTAGATAAAAAGAATCTGTATAACAGTAAAAATCTTTTTCAAATAATTTTTTCTGCAAATATTGATAGTGCTAGAAATATTGAAATTTCAGTTAAGTGTTCAAACACACTCTTAAACTTCACAGGAATTACAGATATTTTTCTCTTGGGGTATAGCTTCAGTGACATAAACAAGAAATAAAGTACTTAATATAGCACTTAATGTATGATTTAAGACTGTAAGATATTTCTTACAACTACCAGAAATATTTAGTTGTCATTGTGACATTGTTTTAATTAAGTATTTACTCAAGTATTTTTATCTACTTTAATGCTACTCTGAGAGTTGCTATAGATTCTCTTACAGGAGAAGACACAAATTAAAAGTTTAGAATTGATTTTAATTTCCCTGGGAAGCCTCTTGATGTGTCCTCCAAGTAAAAGAATGAAGTAAATTCTTTTTACTTTGCCCATTATTCTGAGATCTAAATTGACAATACAGAGGGATTTTTTTTATGTCATTACAAAGCAACAAAAATAATTAGCTTCAAGGAGGAGCACTTTGGTAACAAGCATGAAAATGATTAGGATAAGAACTTACAAATGTGACTCTTCTGTTGTCATGCCCAATTTTGATCCCTCCTAGTTGAAACAAAACATTTACCTATGCTAACTGTACTTTTGATATGTTTCCCTGCTTAGACTAGAATATCCTCTCCTACTGCTTTTCATAACAATATTTACCTTATACTTCCTATGTCAACTTTTCTTCAAAGTATTTTTGGATTCCATTATTTAGAACTAAGGGCTTCCCCGGTGGCTCAGGTGGTAAAGAATCCACCTGCAATGCAGGAGAACCAGGTTTGAACCCTGGGTCTGAAAGATCCCTTGGAGAAGGGAATGGCTAGCCATGGCATTACACTTGCCTGGAGAATTCCATGAACTGAGGAGCCTGCAGGGTACAATTCTATGGGGGTTTCAAAGAGTCAGATATGACTNTGCTTTTCATAACAATATTTACCTTATACTTCCTATGTCAACTTTTCTTCAAAGTATTTTTGGATTCCATTATTTAGAACTAAGGGCTTCCCCGGTGGCTCAGGTGGTAAAGAATCCACCTGCAATGCAGGAGAACCAGGTTTGAACCCTGGGTCTGAAAGATCCCTTGGAGAAGGGAATGGCTAGCCATGGCATTACACTTGCCTGGAGAATTCCATGAACTGAGGAGCCTGCAGGGTACAATTCTATGGGGGTTTCAAAGAGTCAGATATGACTAATTAACACTTTCACTTTTCACTTCATCAGGGTAGTTATCAGTTCAGTACAGTCGTTCAGTCATCTCCAACTTTGTGACACCCGGACTGCAGCATGCCAGGCTTCCCTGTATATCACCAGTTCCCAAAGCTTGCACAGCTCATGTCCATGGAGTTGGTGATGGCATCCTACAGCCTCCACCTCTGTCGTCCCCTGCTCCTACCTTCAGTCTTTCCCAACATCAGGGTTTTTTTCCAGAGAGTCAGTTCTTCGCATCAGGTGGTCAAAGTATTGGAGTTTCAACTTTACCATCAGTCCTTCCAATGAACACCCAGGACTGATCTCATTTAGGATGGACTGGTTGGATCTCCTTGCAGTTCAAGAGACTCTTCAAGAGTCTTCTCCAGCACCACAGTTCAAAAGCATCAATTCTTTAGCTCTCAGCTTTCTTCATAGTCCAATTCTCACATCATACATGACTACTGGAAAAAAACAGCTTGACTAGATGGACAGATCCTCTTTTAAGAAGGTACATCACTGAAACAGATTTTAATGTTTATGAAACAATTATAAATATTTATTTTCACTGTCCTAAGCACATTTTTGATTCTTAAATAATAACTAAATAATTATACTTTATCTTAAATGTCAAGATAAGGACTTTCCTCTTCATTGTAGAAACAGTAAAATCAGTCAAAGGATGTTAATGAGGTGAAAACAAGTATCAGGTTTATATTTGAAAATAACTCATGGTTTAAAGGGGATAACAGTCAGTATACAGAAGCCAGTTAAGAAACTAGTTTCCAAATACTTCAAAATAATTCTGTAATAAAGTCTTTTCAAGTAAAAAAAATAAAAAATAAATATAACTGAATGTGAAAAAAAATAATAAGAATTTAAAAAATAATTTGTTCAGCCAAATTAAATCTTACCAGTATTAAAAAAAAAAGAAATCATTTTTTGTAATTTATAGGAGAGATAATGGTAAACAGGACAAGAAAGATCTCTGTTGAAATAGAAGGCAGTGAATGGAGTAGAAATGATATCTGTGAGGAAAAATGCTAATGTATAAGGATACACTTGATGTTTGGAGGGGGTGAAAAAAAGTAAAAATGAAAGTCAGCCAGTTGTGTCCGACTCTTTGTGACCCCATGGATTATACAGTCCATGGAATTCTCCAGGCCAGAATACTGGAGTGGGTAGCCTTTCCCTTCTCCAGGAGATCTTCCCAACCCAGGGATTGAACCCAGGTCTCCCATACTTTGGGTGGATTCTTTACCAGATGAACCACAAGGGAAGCCCAAGAATACTGGAGTGTATAGCCTTCTCCAGCTGATATTCCCAACCCAGGAATTGAACCGCAGTATCTTGAGTTGCAGGCAGATTCTTTACCAACTGAGCTATTAGGGAAGCCAGGAAGGGGGTGAGATGAGGAAGAAATACAAAGGTGGTTCCCGAATCCTTGAAATGTGTGACTAGATCAATAATGATATCTTTCATTAAAACAGGAGCATACAGGGGGAAGGCCAGATTTAGGGTATAAGGTGATCATTGTTTAGGTCTATAATACGCTTTTTGGTGTGTATACGTTTCCAACATGTGTGATTAAATGGAGGATACAATCTGTTCAATTATTCATATAAGTATGTTTATACTTACATTTATGTAAGTATCCAAGGGTTCTGTGACACATCACCCAAGAAGAGGATAGAACAGTTCTTAGCCCAACAAAATGTAAATATAACTATAATAATTCATTAAATTAAAAAAAATAAATAATGCAACTTTGAAAATGGGCTATTAAAAGCCACAGAAACAAAGAATAAGGAGCAAATATCAGCATTATACATTCATAAAGGGGTCTGGCCAGGTGTTGCCATATTTTGAATAAAGGTCAATTTATTTAATTGGATGCCATTAAGTATTTGAGTGATATTATTAATTTCTTTTCCTTCTGGTCTCACAAAGCCATCATTACATTATAATTTGACTTTTTCATTTCTCAAAAGAGGAAGAATACATTCGTGTTGCTATTTGGGTCTTAAGCAGTGATGGTTCTCTTTATAGATGAACCCATCTCATTTCACATATCAGTCTTGTGAACTTGGTTAATGGCAGTTTGGTCATGAGAAATTGACTTGTTCTTGGTTGATTACAGAATCAGATTTCTTTGTACGCAAATGAAGGGAGAAATTCTGGAATGCATATAAAATACTGAAGTGTAGCCCTCCGGGATAGCTTATGACAGAAAAATATTCTATGACATTTACTTCTCTATAATAACGTCTCTCATCGGATGTGTGTTTTTTATTTCCTTTTTTACACTTGCAAGTCTTCATTTAATATATTATTACAAGTAAATTGTAGACAGATATCATTTATTTTCCATAGCACCTAGCAAATTGCTCTAGACATATTGACTACTGAAAATGCAATAAAATTTTAAATGTTTATATAATTTTATTGCTATGAAATTGAGCAGAGCATTATTTGCTTGGCAGCAGACTTTATATTTGATAAGTCCTATCCATTTACTTATTATCTTGTGCTGGAAATTAAAACCATGAGAGGTAAGATATTATTATAAATATGATATACTTTCAACATTTTTAACTGATATTGGCTAAAAATGAAAAGTTCGGAACCGTAGTTGAATGCTTTAGTGAAATTAACATTCATGGGAAGCATGATTGTTATGTAGCCTCAAAGAACAGATTGCCCATAACATGCTCTGTTTGTGATAGGGTATTAAAGACCAGCTCTCATAATTTTTCACTCTACATTTATAGATTTGGTTCTGCTGACCGAATACTGGAAATGTAATTAAATGTTTAGCTTAATTAAAATGGAAAATAAAGCTTGTTCTCTGAAATTCAGTGTAACCTCCAAAGTGGCAAATGTGGTTATGTCTCTCAAAGGCATGTACAGTGGTGTTCTACATGTACATATTTTTCTAATAAACAAATATGGTTATGCTTATGTATTGCACAGTTCTCAAAGCAAACTGGTGTTTTCATCACAAAAGATGTATATCCAAAATTCATATAAAGTTTAAAGTACTATTTAGATACCTCAAATTAGTCAAATTTTGTTTATCAAATTGATGGAATGTGGTATGGACTGCAAAACCCACAGAAGACATATCTACATTAGGTGTAGGCCAAATTTATTTTTGAAATGGGCCAGATAGTAAATATTTTCAGCTTTCTGGGCCATATGGTCTCTGTCAAAACTGCTCTATTCTATTCTAAGCAGAAAGCAGCCAAAGACTGTAATCAAATGGGCATGACTGTGTTTCAATAAATCTTTATTTATGAATGCTGATATTTGAATTTTATATTGTCTCATTTCACTAAATATTCTTTATTTGATTTTTCTTAGCCATTTAAAAATATAAAATAAATGTTATTCTATACACCATGCAAAAATATGTGGAGGTCTTAATTTGTCTTGTAAGCCTTAGTTTGTAGACTAATAATCTACAAACACACCACTATTTCCACTTAGGTACTTCAATCCAAATATTCAATAAACATCTTTGATCTCAGCTCCTGGCAATTTTTCGCTTGCTTATCTGATCTATTCACTTTAGTATTTCTTTTCATCTATGAACATGTACTTTATTGTTTCTCAATCTTGAGTCATGTTTGAAAATTCCTCCCACATTCAAATTTTTATGGATATTTAGCTGTATTTTTATCAGCATTTTAGTGTGTTCAATTTTTTGGTAGAATCATATATTTATTCAACAAATTTGTCATGCACAAATCAGTTTAGTACTGATCTATTGTGTTCTCATGAAAAGAGATCTAAATCAGCACTCTGATTTTAAGTATTTACTCCTAGAAATAGTTGTTGATATATATCAGATTAGAATCAGGATTTTTGTTTTTCCCAAGTGGTTAGACAACTGACCCTTTTAATTAATTGAATGACAATTGTGACTTTCTAATTTTCAGTGGCACCTGGCTATATAGTTAATTTCCATATTTTATATATATTTCTCACATTGCTATTGGCTGCATTGAGTCATTTACTTATGTATAAAATATATTTAAAATTTACACTGAAAATGTATTTGTTTATAGGTCAACATGACATATTTTTCAAAACTGTCTTGGTACCTCCAGTGAACCAATCAAAATGAAATTGACATGACATCATCATAGATTTAAAAAAAAATTCCATTCAAAATTTGGTTGCAGCTGTATAAAGTGTTTAACTGAGAATTGACATATTTAATTTTTTATCAGAAGTATATATTTTATATCCTCTTAAATAATTTTTAATTTATTTTTATAAATGTTGAATGCTTTGTTCTTAGTTGACTTTAAGCTGTGAAATATTTTGGTAGAAAATTTGAAAGAAAATTGTTTAATGCATTTTATTTTATGTTTGTACTTAAAAGTACAGTATTCATGAAATTATTCATTACTGCAACAGATTTATCATACATATAGCAGCCAAGTACTGTGTTCATGGAGTATGTCTAAAACAACACTATGTTTTTAAAGTCATGGTTATGATTAAAAAGACAATTGAAAAATTATTTTTCAATTATAAAATACTATGTCCTAATTGAAGAATATATAGAAACAGTGAAGTAAGAGAAGAAAAAATTAGAGGTAAATGCATATTTCATTAATATGAGTATTAACCCTTTTTGCTTCCGATGTTAATTTTAATGAATATTTTAGTTGTTGTCAGTAGAGAATTTATAGATATTTTCATGGTTAAAAAATTCCAATAGCTCAAAATGTTTAAGAAGAAAGCTCTTCCTCCAAGTCCCACTCCCCAGAGACTTCCCTATTTTTAATTTTTCTAGTAAATGGATATTATTATATAGTTTATATTCACAACTGAAAACGTTTACCTGTTCTCTTCCCACTGCTAAGAGATAAGGGACTTAACACACTTAAACCACCTATTTCCTCCTTTAGATAAAGCTAGTAAGTGCTTTATATCTTAAAAAAATTAAATTTCTTCGATTTCCCAAATCTGGATTGTATTTGTTTATGTCTTGCTCTTTGTAAAGAATTCACACATTAATCCACCTTTCATCTTGCCCCTCCAATTTTGTTAGTTATATTATTATTTTTGCGTATAAGTTACTTGGATTTACATTGATTTAGCATCCGGTTTCTCTATGCTTTGTGTATTTATTAAAAGGACAAATCATTAATTTCAATCCGTTTGTGAAATTTTGTATCTTTGAAATTGTTTCTCAAAGAACCATCTTCCAAATGTCAAGGTCTAATAGTAATTTCTGAAATTTTTCTAATCATAATAAAGTAATGAGTGAGTGAAAGTCGCTCAGTTGTGACTGACTCTTTGCAACCCATGGGCTATGCAGTCCATGGAGTGGGTAGCCATTCCCTTTTCCAGGGGATCTTCCTAACCCAGGGATCTTCTCAACCCAGGGATCTTCCCACCAAGGGATTGAACACAGGTCTCCTGCATTGCAGGAGGATTCTTTACCAGCTGAGCCACCAGGGAAGTCCAAGAATACTGGAGTGGGTAGCCTAATCCCTTCTCCAGCAGATCTTCCCAACCCAGGAATCGAACTGGGGTCTCCTAGACTGAAGGTAGATTCTTTACCAGCTGAGATACTAGGGAAGCCCAAATAAACTAATGGAAGTTTATTAAATATTCAGATGGCTAGGCACCTACCTTGAGGAATCTCATTTAAGTGATACAGGGAGTCCCAAGTTTAGTCTTAAAATTGGGAAAACTCAACTAAATGTTTACTTTGCATCTACTCTGTAACCAGTATTTCTTGATTTCTTGTTCAGTATCTTCCTTTTGTCTATTTATTCATTTGTCATTCTTTTTTTTCATTATTTATAGTATGATCTTAAACAGGTGTGGATAAGATTTTTTCACTTTCTCACATTCAAGTATATTTATCTTGTTATTATCTGTGAAAATATGGCCAGCTATGGAATGCTAGATTCAAACATATGTTTCAAATAGGCTCTACTGGCTGTTGATACTTGTTTCTGGTGAAGAATCTAATTCCAGTCATATTTCCAGTTATTAATAGATAATCAACCTTATTGTCCTTTTCTATCTGGAAATCTTTAGAATTTTCCCCTTAGTTTAGAATTTTGAAATTTCACCAGAAATTTTTCTATTTTTGAAAATTGTTTTCTGTTAGAATTTTTCTTCCAGTTTGATTGAGATATAATTTACATATGGCACTGCATAAGCTGAAGTTGTATGACAATAATTTGACTGACACACATCTTGCAGTGATTACCACAGTGGGTTACTGAATATCCATCATCTCATATAGCTACAAAATTAAAAGAACTGGAAGAAACATATTTTTCTTTGTGATGAGGACTCTTAGGATTTGCTCTCTTAACTTTCCTATATAATGTGCAGCAGTACTATATTTATGCCATAGAGCATCCTTATATTTATTTATATTATAACTGAAAGTTTATACCTCTTGAATACCGTCCTTCATCCAATTCCCTCTTCTCCCACCTCCATCTCTAGTAACTACAAATCTGACCTGTTTTTTGTGGGTTGGTTTGGTTTGGAGAAAGAAATGGCAACCCACTCCAGTATTCTTGCCTGGAAAATCCCATGGACAGAGGAGCCTGGTGGGGTACACTCCATGGGGTCGCAAAGAATCAGACACAACTTCACTTTCACTTTCACTTTTGTTTTGAAGTATAATTGACCTATAACACCATTAGTCCCTGGTACACAAAAGAGTGGTTCAATATTTCCATAACTTTCAAAATGATTATTATGATCAGTCTATTTACCAACTGTCACCATACAAAGATATTGAAAATTTTTTGACTACATTCCCCATATTACACATTTCATCCCTGTGATTCATTAGTTTTGCACTTGGAAGTTTGTACCTCTTAATCTCCCTCATTCATTTCTCTAGTTCTCCCACCCCTCTCCATCCTGGCAGCTCCTTGTTTAGTCTCTGTATATAAGCATATGTCTTTTGTTTGATTATTTGCTTCAGTTTTTAGATCTCACATATAAGTGAAATCATACAGTGTTTGTCTTTCTCTGCCTGACTTATTCACTTAGCATAATACCAAGTCGATCCATGTTATCACAAATGGCAAGATTTCATGCTTGTTTTATGGTTGATTAATATTTAGTTGAGTTTGTGGGGTGTGGGTATCACATCTTATTTGTTGATTTATTAATGGCCAACTACGTTTCCTTCATATCTTGGGTATTATATATAAATAATATTGCAAGGAATATAGGGGTGCATGTATCTTTCCTAATTAGTGTGTTTGTTTCTTTGAAAAAATATCTATGAGTGGAATTGCTGAATTTGTATAGTAGCCTATTTTTAATTTTGTGAGGAACATGCATACTGTTTTCTCCAGTGGCTTAACCGAGTTATATTCCCATCAACAGTGCATGAGTGTTTCCTTTTCTCCACATGCTCACTAACACTTATTTATTTTCTTTTTGTGTAGCCACTGTGACAAGCATGAGGTAAATCTCATTGTGATTAATTTGCATTTATCTGGTGGTTAGTGATACTGAACATTTTATCACATGCTTGTTAGCCATCTGAATATCTTCTTTGAAAAAAAATGTCTGTTCAGTTCCTCTGCTCATTTTTTAATTGTTTTTTTATGTTAATTTGTATGAGTTCTTTGTGTATTTTGGATATTAATCCCTTATCAGGTCTATTATTTGTAAATGTTTTCCATTAAGTAGCTGGCTTTTTAATTTTGTTAATATTTTCCTTCATTGCCCAGAAGCTTGTATTAGTTTGATGTGGTGCCATTGATTTATTTTGGATTTGGTTTGTGGCTCAACTGGTAAAGAATCTGCCTGCTATGTGGAAGATTTGGGTTTGATCCCTGGGTTGGGAAGATACCCTGGAGAAGGGAAAGGCTACCCACTCCAGTATTCTGGCCTGGAGAATTACTTGGACTGTATGGTCCATGGGTCACAAAGAGTCGGACATGACTGAGCAACTTTCACTTCACTTTCCTTGTCTGAGAAGACATATCCAANCACTGACTCAATGGACATGGGTTTGGGTGGACTCTGGGAGTTGGTGATAGACAGGGAGGCCTGGCATGCTGCCCTTCTTGGGCTCGTGAAGAGTTGGACATGACTGAGCAACTGAACTGAACTGAACTGATTGTTTACTTCCTCAGGTATTTTATTGTTAGGTATTTTATTTTTGAAGCCACTGTAAGTGGATTGTTTTCCTTTTGAATTGAATGGTTTTCATTTAGAATTTAATGAAGTATTCAAGTATTTCAACATGAAGATTTATGTTTTTCTTGCATCATGGGAATTTTTTATTTATTTTATTTACCTCTAAAATTGCTTTATTATTGCATGTATGACCTATCCATTTTTATATGCATATGGTCTTTGTCATTTTTGTAGTCACTTCTAGTGTGTTCAGTTTCTCAGGCTTTTTGTTCTGGATGATCAATGGGCTTTTTATATGGTCATTCTATTACTCCATTTTTTTTAAAGTATACTCTATCCCAAAGATTTATATATTCATTTTAAAGGTGACTAAGGTTTCATCTTAGACCTGAGTTTAGTTTCCCTCACATTCTTCTTAATTCTTGAATATCCTTTCATACTTATAAAAAATAAAGTTGATGTATAAAATATTAGGTTACTATACAGTTAAGTTATTCTTTCCTATCAACCTCTTCCTTTAGAAGGAGTGCTAATTAAAGTAATCATGTAAATTGAATATTTAGGTCTTCCTTTAGTTTTGATGCATTTGAAGAAAACAAGACAGGTCAAGGACATGTTCATTTGCCAAAATATGAGGATCTGACTTTGATGTAATAGTCATTCTGTCCTCCTTGTGAGGAATAAGAGATACCTTAGGAACCTATCACTGGAGTCCTGGGGAGAGAGAACAGTAGCTTGGACTTGTGAAGACACTGAAAGGCAATTCAGTCAGATTCAGAATGTGTTGTGGACTTGATGGATTTGAATATTAAAAGTGCTAAACGAAGGGTAATATCTAACATCTTGGATTGGGAGCAAAAGCAAAGTAGTTAACATTAAATAAGAACAGATTTATTGTTGAAAGGGACTTCCCTTGTAGTTCAGTTGGTAAAGAATCTGCCTGCAATTCTGGAGACCTGGGTTCAGTTCCCAGGTCGGGATGATCCCCTGGAGAAGGAAATGGCACCCTACTCCAGTATTCTTGCGTGGAGAATCCCATGGACAAAGGAACCTGGCAGGCTACAGTCCATGGAGTTGCAAATAGTGTATGTGCTGTTGAAAATTGTATATGCATATATTTTGGGATTTCCTGGTGGCTTAGATGGTAAAGAATCTACCTACAATGTGAGAGACTGAAGTTCGATCCCTGGGTTGGGAAGATCCCTTGGAGAAGGGCATGGCTACCCACTCCATTATTTTTGCCTGAAGAGTTCCATGGACAGAGGAGCCTGGTTTGCTGAGTCAGATTGCAAAGAGTCAGACACGACTGCAACTAACACTACTATTGGAATATGAGGGAAGATTAAGAATATGAATGGTAGACTATATTAGGTACAGTAGTTGACTAGATTTTCTGACAAGAAATTGTTTATTTATTTTGAAAATGGAACTGATATGAGGTTACATATGGACAGACCTAAAAACAAAATTGTTGTAGCATAAAGAAGAGATAAAATGTTTAGAAATGGTCATCATTTTAAAGAAACAGTTTGGAAATACAATACAGTTACTGTATTTGTAAAGTCATTTATCCATTTGAGATTTATGTTTTAAATTTAAAGTCAGAATAATTTATAAAGCAGTCTGATATTTCTCCAACAGATTAAAGCTATAAAATTCTTATTTTCATCTTCTACCTCACAACCCTCCAATTCACACAGACACACAAGGAAGGCCACTAACATATTTACGTATGTTGTAATTTCCATAACATTTGCAGATTTATATGACTTTTTCAGTCTTGAGGCACCTTTTCAACTTCTTAAATATTAAAAATTCGAATCCTTACAGAGGTGTTAATGTGCATTCCTCTTTCTTTCCACCTCCTGATATATAGTTGTTAAAACTTATTTTTGGACAAAATGACTCAGTCAAAATTAGGCAGAAGCGACAGCGATTATGTCCTAAAATAATTAAGTTCACAATAATCAATTTCAATGTAAGTAGTGATGACTTTGCAGGAAACACACCCAATAAGTGAATTGCTTCTTTTTGCTTGAGTTCCTTTTCTGACTTTTTGTCTGTTTCACATACTCACTGTTGTGCTCTACAGATTCTGTGATTGGCAAACCAATCCCCTTTATCTCCAGGCTCTGATTTTTGTCCTCTGGAAATTTGAAATAGAGAAAATCTATATCTTCTGGGAACAGATTGTGGATGGCAGCAGATCCCTTCTTTAGTCTTGTCTTTCACTTTTCAAAGATGCAGGGCATCTCAATAGCACAAGATGTCAACAAATGAACCCTGTTGCCATCACCCCAAATCATACCCTGTTTTTCTTTTGTAACTTTTTTCTTCCTGTTGCAGTTACTTTTAACTTAGTAATGTTTAGGAAGATGACATTTATATACATAGACTTTGGTAGAGTGATAATAGTGACTGAAAGGCTGTGTCTAACTTTATAGCTAATTGACTGAGTATATACTATGTTATCAGATACTGTAGTAGGTGAATTACACAAATTACCTCCTTCAACATATGTATTCACCACAATTTCTCCTCCAGAAATGAGCTATTTTACCATCAAAAGATGTGCTGAGAACCAGTGCTTATCAATGTCAACACACTAAATAACAGGTAATGCCAGAATTTGACCCGTTGGTCTCTATCTAAAATCTAAGCATTTGTTTTCAAGAAAATAATGCTTTTTGGAAAAAAAAAAAAAAGAATGGCATAAATATTTTACACTAAGGACAACTACTATGCAATATATTCAATAAAGTTCTAGGGGATATTCAGAAATAGTTGATTAGATGAGGTCAATATTTCCATACACAACTTCTATCATTGGGTTCCTCTTAAATGCAAGGTAAAATTCTAAATATAGTCAAAATGTTCTAGAAAGATTTAGGGTACTTTAGAAAGGAGACATTCTGGTTTAAAGAATGTGGTAAGAAAACCATCAATGTCAATGACTAGCTAGCAATGATGTGCAGGACATGTGTTTATTGATAATATGTGTAAACCTGCCAACTATTGAGGATTAGCAGCTTAAGAAATCTTTAGATAGGCAAGGGAACACACTGACAGTTCCTTTCTGGCAATGACTTGTGGTGTACGTATATGTTCTAGCAGGAATGCAATATTCTGATAATATTAGTACTTCCAGTTTGATATGGCTACCCTAAGGGCCAAACACTGAGTAAAGCAATGAACTTAAAGCTTGGATTTCCAGTGCTATCTTTAGTCTGTCCTGTGATTCTCACTGCCTATGGTAACCAAGACACTGGATTTACACAAGAGACGTATACAGAAATTGTTTCAGCATATCACACAAAATTTATTTGCAGTAAAAACTGAGAAGAACAAGAAGTCACACTGAGATTCAGGAAAATGAAATCCCTTTTGATCTAACCAATCTTCCTAGAGTCCCGAATTAACACTGGCCATACGAAATTAGGCTTCCAGGGTGTCTTAGATGGTAAAGAGCCTACCTGCAGCGCAAGAGACTGGGAATCAGTTCCTGGGTTGGGAAGATCCTCTGGAGAAGGAAATGGCAACCCAGTCCAGTATCCTCATCAAGAAAATTCCATGGGCAGAGGAGCCTGAAAGGCTATAGTCCATGGGGATGCAAAGAGTCTGACACAAGTGAGAGACTTCACTTGTTTTGTAATTTGTTTTGGACACCATTTTGTATTCAATACTTCAGAGACGCTGTTCTCCTTCTAGCTGGTTCTGTTCTTTATGGAGTTGATGACCTCTATAAATATTATAAACATATAAATATAATCAGACCTTCTGTGCTAATCAGAGTTTTCTCTCAAAGTAGCAGTATAGAAAAACTTTGTTATATATCAGCCTCCTTTACTATATTATCCAGCCAAACACATATACACCTACACTTCAGGGTAGAATCCACGTTTCAATGTATTGCTTTCAATACACTCTCTAACTTTATGATTAATTATACATGCATCCTACTTGGAAATTCTTTTATAAACAACTCTGAATAAGCAAATAAATGGTAAAGTATAACTAATCAGACATTTCCAAATGAAGAGCAAGCTTCTCATGCATTAAAATTTAAAAAAAAATTCTAATTTTGCAAGCTGTAGACTATGCAAATCTCTACTGAGTTATATTGGTCTATTTTTATTTGGACATTTTTTTCATAGTGACCACATTACCTTTGAGTTTCCAATTTTTACATTGCCAGCTTTTGTACAGTGTGAGAGAAATGTTGTTCATCATCAATATAAAATTTTGTTTAATTCTGTTTTGATCTTTGTGATTTGTTTCTTTCTTTGTACTAATTTGAGGTTTTACTTTCTCTTCTTTTTCTAGTTCCTTTAGGTATGAGGATAAATTGTTTATTTGAGAGTGATTTTTTAAATCATCAGGTTATGATTTACTGGTGTTTTCTAATCATCTCTTCAGTTCAGTTCAGTTCAGTCGCTCAGTCATGTCCAACTCTTTGCGACCTCATGAATTGCAGCACGCCAGGCCTCCCTGTCCGTCACCAACTCCAGGAGTTCACTCAGATTCACATCCATTGAATCAGTGATGCCATCCAGCCATCTCATCCTCTGTCATCCCCTTCTCCTCCTGCCCCCAATCCCTCCCAGGTTCAGAGTCTTTTCCAATGAGTCAACTCTTCGCATGAGGTGGCCAAAGTACTGGAGTTTCAGCTTTAGCATCATTCCTTCCAAAGAAATCCCAGGGTTGATCTCCTTCAGAATGGACTGGTTGGATCTCCTTGCAGTCCAAGGGACTCTCAAGAGTCTTCTCCAACACCACAGTTCAAAAGCATCAATTCTTTGGCATTCAGCCTTCTTCACAGTCCAACTCTCACATCCATATATGACTACTGGAAATCATCTCTTCAGGCTCCTTTAAATACAGTCTCTCCTCTCTTTTCCAGTCCCTTCCTTCTTTCTCCTTTTCTCTCTACTACTCTCACCACCTAGTATGTCTTTATCATTGGTCCTGCAGAAAATTTTCTCTTGTCTTTTAGGGGCTGCAACAGCTTTTATCATTAGTGATATTGTCTGAAGAAGATTCAAAAATTATATTTCTCGCTCAAAGCTATTTCCAAAACTGCAGTTTGATGATGCCCAGAGACTCTTGTGGGAGAAGGCAATGGCACCCCACTACAGTACTCTTGCCTGGGAAATCCCATGGACGGAGAAGCCTTGTAGGCTACAGTCCATGGGGTCGCGAAGATTTGCACACGACTGAGCGACTTCACTTTCCCTTTTCACTTTCATGCACTGGAAAGGGAAATGGTAACCCACTCCAGTGTTCTTGCCTGGAGAATCCCAGGGATGGGAGCCTCGTGGGCCACTGTCTATGGGGTCACATAGAGTTGGACATAACTGATGTGACTTAGCAGCAGCAGCAGCAGAGACTCTTGTATAACTTTTCATGGTGTCTAGCTAAGATCTCAACATCAGCATCATTCCTATATGAATCTATTTAATTTGCTACCCAGGTACTCTTTCCTTTCTTCTTCCTACTAATAACAACGTCATTTTTTCTTCAGGACTAAGCTTAAAAACTCTAATTCATTCTTAGCTCCATTAGTGAAAGTGAAAGTGAAAATGTTAGTTGCTCAGTCCTGTCCTATTCTTTAGGACCCTATAGACTGTAACTTGTCCGGCTCCTCTGTCTATGGAATTCTCCAGGCAAGAATACTGGAATGAGTTGCCATTTCCTTCTCCAGGAATTTTCCCAACTCAGGGATTGAACCTGGGTATCCTGCATTGCAGGCAGATTCTTTACCGTCTGAGCCCCATTATGGGAGAGTTAATTATGTCTCAAAATAAATTACATGTACCTTTCTCTTTTCCATTCTTCTACCAAATTAAAGACATTCACTATATCTTTATGGATTATAGCTATAAATGTCAAAAAGCTTTATCATCTTGCAACTCAGTATGCAGAGGGTAATCAACCACCTCATATTCAACCAATATATTTTGGTTATCTTAGAAAGTGTGGGCAAGTGTCCCTACCAGACCAACTCCTTCCTAACAGTGAGCACTTGCTCTGATCTCTCTATTTTGACAGTTAAATTGCAAAAGCCATCATCTAGCATGGAAATTCATAACTCATGGTGACTGACAATCATCCTTCTGGGTAAATAGCAACAGTGTAGGCAAGGGATGATGGTGGAATATGGCAGATTTTAAAAGCAAGAACTTGAGATAGGGCTCAGTGGATGGTGTGTGAATTATTAATAAAGTAAATGAGTTGAACTTGATTTACTGGATTGATGGTAGTGATGAGGCAGGCTGCTTCATGAACATATAGGTGCTAGAATCCCACACGCTTCCACATTCAGATAGGCCCCATATTTGGCTAGATGTTTTCATGGCCATCCTGAAAATCTTACTGTTTAACAAATCCCTATATTTTCTAGCAAATCCCTGTATGTTCGTTCTCCACCCTTTCTCAAATTGTGCAGCTGGTCATGAAGTGAGGGCAAACATCAAAGCGAATATCAGGATTCTATTTGAACAGTTGTGTGTGTGTGTATTTGTGCATGTTATCAATTCTATTCTCTAACTTCATTTCAAAGAGGTTATGAAAATAATTTACCAGTTTCTTAATATGTGAAAAATGTTGTCCATACATACATAGGTTATAGGATCTATGATGTTGCATTGCAGTTTAGTGATTTCTTTCTATGTTTTTTTTTTTTTTCCCCTGCCTTACTTCTTTATAATCTGTCAGTGGAACTTACCTCAGTACTTGCTATATGATACTGTGTGTATTTTCTTAATTAATCTCTTTATGCACACAAGAACACTTACATATTTGCATTTGTGTATATGCATATGTGGCCTTTCCAGGTGGCTCAGTGATAAAGAATCCTCCTGCCAGTGCAGGAGATACAGGTTTGATCCCTGGGTCAGGAAGATCTCTTGAAAAAGGAAATGACAAACTACTCCATTATTCTTGCCTGAAAATCCCATGGACAAAGGAGCCCAGCAAGCTAGAGTCTATGGGATCACAAACTGTTGCATGCATTTAGGGACTAAATAACAACAATAAAACTATACATATGTGTGTGTGTATACATCTGTTATATTTATATATAAGAACAAAGTTTTAAACATATATAAATTTATAAACACATACATGCATGTGGGCTCACTGGCTAAGTCATGTCTGACTCTTGCAGCCCCACGCAATTTGTTCCGTATGGTATCAGGGCACTCACGCAAGCACTGAAGGTTCACAGACACGATGGTGGTGGTCTACTCACTAAGTCACTTCTGGCTCTCACAACCCCGCACAATTGTAGCCCACAAGACTCCTCTGTCCATGGGATTTTCCAGGCAAGAACACTGGCGTGGGTTGCCATTTCCTTGTCCAAGGGATGTTCCCAGCTCAGGGATTGAATCCATGTCTTCTACATTGGCAGCTGGATTCTTTACCACTGACTCATCTGGGAAGTCCATAAGCATGTGCACACAGACATTTTTTTTGGCTAAATGTGAGAAGTATAGAAATTCATATTGAACTCAATTTTCTGAATGTCTTCCAATTATTAAAACAATTTAAGTCCATTATATTCTCAATTAGCAATAGCATACTAGGAGAATGGATATGGTCAGAAAGTTATGAGAAGAATATAAAGAAGCAGCCAATAAATATTCTAGTAATCACACAAATAGAAATTAAAACAATGACATAATTTAAGCCACTGAGTAAGCAAATTGAAAAAGAGATGTTCTTGCTCAAGAGTAGTGAGGAGCCAATTAATCTTTTACTCTTCTTAATGGTTCTTGGGAGCAATAACATTATCATGTGTTTTAAGAAATATCCACAAAATGTGCTTAGTAGTTCCATGTACAAATGTCTATTCAATTGCTTTAGTCAGAGACCCAAGGAAAGAAGCATTCATAGAAACATAATTTGTAATATTGCAAACTTGGAAACAGCATCAATCTTCACTGACCAAAAGAAGGTTAAATATAGTATATTAAATATTTGCTTTGTAATATAACACTGGTATTTTCTTGAAAATATTTAATAAGGCTTCTTAATTAGAAAATTCTGGAATATTAAAATTTAAAAGATAAGATATATGCATCAATTTTCGAAGTGTCTCATGAGGTGTTCTTAGGGAAAACATTGATAATAGTAAGGGGTTTAAGAGGTAGCCGAACTAAATTACTTTACTGAACCCCTGAAACTAACATGATATAAATCAACTATAACTTGAATAAAGAAAGAATGTATACCACTGTTATGTCTGGGATGGTCACAAGTGCACATTAGCAAATTAAATACACTTCTGAAAAGATCAGAGATTGGTTAATGATAAGTTCTGATTAATTGAACTTTAAATAACTCTTGTTTTTTTTATAAATTGAGATTATAGAATGGTTTTTAAGGGTGTGTCTCTTTTCTGGCATTGTAAACAGTATATGCTGTGTGGAATATAATACTTCCTTTATAGTTAAGAATCATACAATAATTTGGATCACTGAAATGTCAGTTTCCATCCTGTAACAGGAGAGAGGTAAATATAGATACATATGGGAGGTTGAACCAAGTGAGTGAATGTGCCCTTCATGAAAGCTATATTTCCTCTTAAGAAAAAGTTATTGGGTAGATTTTATTTGTGATTTGCCTTTTTCTGCTACAAAATGAAGTATAGAAATCAAATACAATGTATTTAATGAACACATTTGAGTATTTATATCTGGGGTTCAACAAACCTTTATTCAAAGCCTTTTATAGGCCAGGGACTGTGCTAGACCCTTTTTTTAATTCATAAAACTGAAGCATGTATACTATCATGTAAGAAACAAGGCGCCAGTCTATGTTCGATGCAGGATGCAGGATGCTTGGGGCGGGTGCACGGGGATGATCCAGAGAGATGTTGTGGGATGCGAGGTGGGAGGGGGGTTCAGGATTGGGAGCTCGTGTACACCTGTGGGGGATTCATGTCGATGTATGGCAAAGCCAATAGAGTATTGTAAAAGTAAAATAAAGTAAAAAAAAAAAAAAGAATTGCAGAAGTTCCATGTAAAAGAAGGGTGGTCTCCAAAATTACAAGTCAGGTAGCATGTTGAGAGAGTAAAACAAGCTAGTTAAGCAACTATATATTTACTATGAGTTGTAGATGGCTTAATCCTAGGTCTCCTATCTCCAATATAGTTTTATTTCAATTACATCAAGCTGCATTTGCATATACGATATACCAGATGGTCATTCCTAGCTAGCATTCAATTAGGAAACAGATATGAAAATACATAGTGATAAAGGAAGCAAGTTTATATATGTTAGTATGTGCCCAGTTTTAAGTACATTATATATATATATATATAGTGTTATATAACATTATATGCATTTGTCCATGTGTGTTCAGTCACTGAGTTGTGTCCAAATCTTTGTGACCCCGTGGACTGTAGCCCACCAGGTTCCTCTGTCCATGGGGTTTTTCAAACAAGAATACTGGAGTGGGTTGTTATTTCCTTCTCCAGAAGATCTTCTGGACTCAGGGATGGAACCCATGTTTCCTGCATTGGCAGGCAGGTTGTTATCCACTGAGCTAGGAGCAAATCTTATGTTACAGTATATAACTTATATATCTTCTGAAGCTTAAGAGATAGGTAACATTATGGGATTTTTATTGAAGAAGAAACTGAGCATATATAACTGTGTATATATATAACTGTATAGCTTCCCAAGTTTGTCTGGTTCCAGATGGAAGCTCAGTTGGGAAAGAATCCATCTGCAATGCAGAAGACCCTGGTTGGATTCCTGGATTCAGATCCTCTGAAGAAGGGATAGGCTACCCACTCTAGTGTTCTTGGGCTTCCCTAGTGGCTCAGCTGGTAAAGAATCTGCCTGCAATGCAGGAGCAGAGAAGGCAATTGCAACCCACTCCAGTATTCTTGTTCGGGAAATCCCATGGATGGAGGAGCCTGGTAGGCTACAGTCCATGTAGTCTAGAAGAGTCAGACACAACTCAGCGACTTCACTTTCACTTTACAGTTTCATGCGTTGGAGAAAGAAATGGCAACCCACTCCAGTGTTCCTGCCTGGAGAATCCCAGGGACGGGGGAGCCTGGTGGGCTGCCGTCTATGGGGTCACACAGAGTTGGACACGACTGAAGCGACTTAGCAGCAGCAGCAGCAGCAATGCAAGAGACCTGGGTTCAGTCCCTGGGTTGGGAAGATCCCTTGGAGAAGGGAAAGGCTACAAGTCCAGTATTCTGGTCTGGAAAATTCCATGGAATTCTGTCCATGGGGCTGGAAGGAGTCGAACTCTACTAAACGACTTTCACTTTCACTTTCCTGTGTTCTTAACAACAATGCCGCGTTACCACTAACTGTAACACAATTTATTAAATGCAATACTGACAGACTTTAAAACGTATTTTATGCCCTCAAAAAATGTAGAGTCTTGTCACACCTATTGTAGCAAAATGGTNCCAGTATTCTGGTCTGGAAAATTCCATGGAATTCTGTCCATGGGGCTGGAAGGAGTCGAACTCTACTAAATGACTTTCACTTTCACTTTCCTGTGTTCTTAACAACAATGCCGCGTTACCACTAACTGTAACACAATTTGTTAAATGCAATACTGACAGACTTTAAAACGTATTTTATGCCCTCAAAAATGTAGAGTCTTGTCACACCTATTGTAGCAAAATGGTTATGCAGAAAAGGTGACCTTTGTTCCAACTCCTAGAGGATGGATAAAGTAAGGGCAAGGTGAAAGCGTTACCGGCTCAGTCGACCCCATGGACTGTATCCTGCCAGACTCCTCAGTTCGTTGAATTCTCCAAACAAGAATACTGGAGTGGGCTGTCATTTCCTTCCCCAGGGGATCTTCCTGACCCAGGGATCAAACCTGGGTTTCCCACATTGCAGGCAGATTTTTACCATTTGAGCCACCAGGGAAGCAGGGAAAAAAAGAAATGAAAACTATGCTAGGGCTGAGGGAGAGAGAGAGTAAAGATAGTAGTTCTGTCAACTAAATCAATGTATCATGTACAGCTCACAAAAATAAGGACAACTTAAAAGTACTGGAGTTCTTAGTATTTTAGAGTTAAGGTCCTTACCACCCTAATACAGAGGTTTTGCTTTTTCTAAGGATACCTGTTTACATTTTTGATGACCATATCATGCAGTTGATTTCTACTGACACCAGTAGAAATCTCTTAAGTCTTATTCACAAGTCTTATTCAAAGAATTGTCTCCACTGCCATATTTTTAATAGACCCCTACATCTGGATCCATATTTGTATTTCTTCTTTGTTAGATTTGAGATAGCATTTAAGTTTTTCAAGATCAATTCTTCATGCAAATGCACTAGCTTCTGGTGTAAAATTTCTATGGCTGATGTCAGTATTCAGACAATTGATAAAAGCCACAATCCTGTTTAGAGGTAGAGCTCTGAGCTTACTACCAGATACTTTCCTCTCACACATTTCTAAATGTGTGAGAATGAGGCTTAGCCTGTTGCTACACCAAAAATTAGTATTAAAATTCTCCATGTACAGGGGATAAAATGGAAGCAGTGAGAGATTTTATTTTCTTGGACTCCAAAATCATTGTGGATGGTGACTGAAGCTATGAAATTGAATGACACTTGCTCCTTGGAAGAAAATCTATGACAAAGTTAGATAGCATATTGAAGAGGAAACGTTGCTTTGCTGACAAAGGTCCACATAGTCAAAGCTATGGTTATTCCAGGAGTCATGTATGGATGTGAGAGTGAACCATAAAGAAGGCTGAGCACTGAAGAATCAATACTTTCTAATTGTGCTGGAGAAGATTCTTGAGAGCCCCTTGGTCAGCAAGGAGATCCAACCAGTCAATCCTAAAGGAAATCAGTCTGAATATTCATTGGAAGGACTGATGCTGAAGCTCCACTACTTTGTCTACCTGATGTGAAGAGCTGATTTATTGGACAGGATCCTGATGCTGGGCAAGATTGAGGGCAGAGGGAGAAAAGGGTGACAGAGGATGAGATAGTTTAATGGCATCACCAACTCAATGGACATGAGTTTGAGCAAGCTCCAGGAGATTGTGAAGGACAGGGAAGCCTAGTGTGCTGCAGTCCATGTGGTCACAAAGAGTCAGAAATGACACAGCAACTGAACAATGACCATAACAAAATTCTCCATGTGGGCTTTAATGAAATAGTGAGAGATGATGATGACATGTAGAGAGATTATGTCATGTGGCTTTCCCCGAATTCCTGCCTAACACGTCTGTCATAGGGAGCAGTAGGTTATTTTGAAATGAGATTTATGTGAACGTGATAGAGACCTAACTGTTTCTTGCCTTACTTAGTCCATTCATCTCTTTAATAAGTAACCTTATAACTTGTCCAGGTTTCACATTTGGTTCAGTAATTTCTAATTTGGAGACTCCATGTTCAATCTTCTTTTGCAAGTTGGGAAAATAATTTCTTATCTCTCATCTTACTGCACTATTTTGTTTTTACCGAATCGTCCAAGTTTACTGACATTATTTCAGATATTTTAAAANCTACTGCAACATGGTATCTTAGATTCCATCTGCTTTAGGTCATGGAGATGAGAGTGAGTGATGAAGTGTCTATGGAGCTAATAGTACCATCAGTCCCAGTTTTCCTAAACACGAATCTAGAAATACCCTTCACTCCTCTGTCTCTGAGTCACTCTGTTCTGTGGGACACACCAAGCACAGCTGATCAAATAGAGCCTTACTGTTTCCCTTCAATCTGTCATTGTTTATGGGCTTCCTTGGTGGCTTGGATGGTAAAGAATCCACCTGAAATGAGGGAGACCTGAGTTTGATGCCTGAGTTGGGAAGATCCCCTAGAGGAGGGCCTGGTAACCCACTCCAGTATTCTTGCCTGGAGAATCCTCATGGACAGAGGAGCCTGGAAGGCCACAGTCATGGGGTCACAAAGAGTCAAACATGACTGAACAGCTAAGCACAGCACAGAGCATTATTGTTTAGATGCCGATTACAGGCTCAGTGGGTAAAAAATCTGCCTGCAGTGCTGGAGCCACAGGAGACGCAGGCTTGATCCTGGAGAATTCCAGGGACAGAGGAGCTTGTCCATGGGATCACAAAGAGTAGGACACGACTAAAGCATGCAGCCAGGCGTACGACAGTGACACCTCAGTACATCAGTGAGACAGTTTAAGAGACAGTAACTANATGCTTTGAATGTATTTGTGTCTCTTCAATGCTTAGTGTGGTTTCTAATTACAGCTTTTTAAAATATTGTGACAAAACTTATACAGCCCTTATAATGTGCCAGGCATTGTTTTAAATGCTTTATAAATACTACCTTTTTGATACTCATAACAACCCTGTGAAGGAGGTATTATACTATTTTACAGGTGGGAAAACGAAAGCACAGGATGGTTATAAATAACTTACCCAGGATCCCACAATTAGTATGAGGCCTTTTTTAAAAAAAAACATTTTAAATGAGTAGTCTCCCCTCAAACAGTCTATCCTGAAATCTGCATAAAAGCATCTGTAGCATTTGTAGCATCTGCTTCTGTAAACACAGTTACTATACCTAAGCAGGTAACGTAAAAGCTAGACTTTTTCAGCTGTGTTTGTCTGCTGCTGCTGCTAAGTCGCTTCAGTCATGTCCGACTCTGTGCGATCCCATAGACGGCCTCCCACCAGGCTCCGTCATCCCTGGGGTTTGTTTTTCTAATCAACTATAATTAGGAAAACATGCTTTTGAAGTTGCATGTCTGTGTGCTGAGTCGCTTCAGTCGTGTCTGACTCTTTGCAACCCCATGGACTGTAGCCCACCAGGCTCCTCTGTTCCTGGGATTCTCCAGGCAAGAATACTGGAGTGGGTTGCTGTGACCTCCTCCAGGGGATCTTCCCGACCCAGGGATGGAACCACTGTCTCCTGCGTCTCCTGCATTACAGGCAGATTCTTTGCCACTGAGGTACCTGGGAAGCCCTTGAAGTTGCCCACACGTGTGCACCGGGCATGGAGCACACATGTATCCGGGTTCTTACCGTTCATCTTTGAGGCACATGTCAGCTGTCTTCCTCCCTCTTCTTTTTAATCAGCATTAAAGCAAGGAAGGAAATACTGGAAGGAAGGGAGTATTTTCAAGCACTCGGAGTTTGGTCAAGTCCTGGAAGACGCTTAGTGTAATGGATTGAATTGTGGATCCCACTAAAGATATGTCCACATCGTAACCCCTGGGGCCTGTGAATGTGACGTTAAAAAGGGTCACTGAGGGTGTAGCTTACTCCTTGGAAGAAAAGTTATGACCAACCTAGATAGTATATTCAAAAGGTCTGTCTAGTCAAGGCTATGGTTTTTCCTGTGGTCATGTATGGATGTGAGAGTTGGACTGTGAAGAAGGCTGAGTGCCAAAGAATTGATGCTTTTGAACTGTGGTGTTGGAGAAGACTCTTGAGAGTCCCTTGGACTGCAAGGAGA
>SJYV01003767.1:154734-216050 GCA_006410875.1 Neotragus pygmaeus
TGTGGGGTGGGAGGTGGGAGGGGGTTTCAGGATTGGGAGCTTGTGTACACCTGTGGTGGATTCATGTCGATGTATGGCAAAGCCAATAGAGTATTGTAAAGTAAAATTTTAAAAAAATAAAAATAAATTTGAAAAAAAAAAAAAAAAAGAAGATGAAGTTGAGCAGTTCTATGAAGACCTACAAGACCTTCTAGAACTAACACAAAAAAAGATGTCCTTTTCATTCTAGGGGGCTGGAATGCAAAAGTAGGAAGTGAAGAAATATCTGGAGTAACAGGCAAATTTGGTCGTGGAGTACAAAATGAAGCAGGTAAAAAGTAACAGAGTTTTGCCAAGAGAACACACTGGTCATAGTAAACACCCTTTCCAACAATACAAGAGAGGACTCTACACATGAATATCACCAGATGGTCAATACCAAAATCAGATTGATTATATTCTTTGCAGCCAAAGATGGAGAAGCTCTATACAGTCAGCAAAAACAAGACCAGGAGCTGACTGTGGCTCAGATTATGAACTCCTTATTGCCAAATTCAGACTTATATTGAATAAAGTAGGGAAAACCACTAGACCATTCGCTTATGACCTAAGTCAACTCCTTTACAATTATACACTGGAAGTGACAAATAGATTCAAGGGGTTAGATCTGATAGAGTGCCTGAACAACTATGGATGGAGGTTTGTGACACTGTACAGGAGCCAGGGATCAAGACCATCCCCAAGAAGAAATGCAAAAGGCAAAATGGTTGTCTGAGGAGGCCTTACAAATAACTGAGAAAAGACAGGATGTGAAAAGCAAAGGAGAAAAGGAAAGATATTTGAATGCAGAGTTCCAAAGAATAGCAAGGAGAGATAAAAAAGCCTTCCTCAGTGATCAATACAAAGAAATAGAGGAAAACAAGAGAATGGGAAAGACTAGAGATCCATTCAAGATGGGCACAATAAAGCACAGAAACGGTAGGGACCTGACAGAAGCACAAAATATTAAGAAGATGTGGCCAAAATACACAGAAGAACTACACAAAAAAGAGCTTCATGGCCCAGATAACCATGACCTAGATCACTCACCTAGAGCCAGATACCCTGGAATCTGAAGTCAAGTGGGCTTCAGGAAGCATCACTACAAACAAAGCTGGTGAAGGTGATGGAATTCCAGTTGAGGTATCTCAAATCCTGAATGATGATGCTGTGAAAGTGCTGCACTCAATATGCTAGCAAATTTGGAAAGCTCAGCAGTGACCACAGGACTGGAAAAGATGTTTTCATTCCAATCCCAAAGAAAGGCAATGCCAAAGAATGCTCAAACTACCACACAATTACACTCATCTCACACCCTAACAAAGTAATGCTCAAAATTCTCCAAGCCAGGCTTCAACANATTCCAATCCCAAAGAAAGGCAATGCCAAAGAATGCTCAAACTACCACACAATTACACTCATCTCACACCCTAACAAAGTAATGCTCAAAATTCTCCAAGCCAGGCTTCAACAATGTGTGAACTGTGAACTTCCAGATGTTCAAGTGGGATTTAGAAAAGGCAGAGGATCCAGAGATCAAATTGTCAACATCCATTGGAGCACTGAAAAAGGAAGAGAGTCCCAGAAAAACATCTACTTCTGCTTTACTGACTACACCAAAGCCTTTGACTATGTGGATCACAACGAATTGTGGAAAATTTTGAAAGAGATAGGAATACCAGACCACCTTAACTGCTTCCTTAGAAATCTTCGTGCATGTCAAGAAGCATGGAACTGGATATGGAATAACAGAGTGGTTCCACATCGAGAAAGGAGTATGTCAAATTTGTATATTGTCACCCTGCTTATTTAACTTATATGCAGAGTACATCAGGCAAAATTCTGGGCAAAATTAAGCCCAAGCTGGAATCAAGATTGCCGAGAGAAATATTAATAACCTCAGATATGCAGATGACACAACCCTTATGGCAGAAAGCAAAGAACTAAAGAGCCTCTTGATGAAAGTGAAAGAGGAGAGTGAAAAAGTTGGCTTAAAACTCAACATTTGGAAAACTAAGACCATGGCATCCAGTCCCATCACTTTATGGCAAATAGATGGGGAAACAGTGAGAGACTTTAATTTCTTGGGCTCCAAAATTGCTNAGAGCCTCTTGATGAAAGTGAAAGAGGAGAGTGAAAAAGTTGGCTTAAAACTCAACATTTGGAAAACTAAGACCATGGCATCCAGTCCCATCACTTTATGGCAAATAGATGGGGAAACAGTGAGAGACTTTAATTTCTTGGGCTCCAAAATTGCTGGAGATGGTAACTGCAACCATGCAGGAAGTCTTTCTTGCTCCTTGCAAGAAAGTTATGACCAACCTAGACAACATATTTAAAAGCAGAGACATTACTTTGCCAACAAAGGTCCATCTAGTCAAAGCTATGGTTTTTCCAGTAGTCATGTATGGATGTGAAAGTTGGACTACAAGGAAAGCTGAGCACCGAAGAATTGATGCTTTTGAACTGTGGTGCTGGAGAATACTTCTGAGACTCTGTTGGACTGTAAGGATATCCAACCAGTCCATCCTAAAGCAAATCAGTCTAAAATAGTCATTGGAAGGACGGATGCTGAAGCTGAAACTGCAATACTTTGACCACCTGGTATGAGGAACTGACTCATCTGAACAGTTCCTAATACTGGGAAATATTGAAGGTGGAAGGAGAAGGGGGCAACAGAGGATGACATGGTTGGACGGCATCACCAACTCGATGCACATGAGTTTGAGTAAGCTCCAGGAGTTGGTGATGGACAGGGAGGCCTGGTGTACTGCAGGCCATGGGGTCACAAAGAGTCAACACAACTGAGCAACTGAACTGACTGAAAACTCAAGAAGACATATTTCCAAAGCCTGCAACATTTGTTTGCAGGCTGGATGTTTGTTTAGGTTAAAATACAAGTAAGGGTGTATATGGGGACTTTCTTAGTGGCTCAGACAGTGAAGAATCTGCTTGCAATGCAGGAGACCCAAGTTTGAACCCTGGGTCTAGAAGATCCCTTGGAGAAGGGAATGTCAACCCATTCCAGTATTCTTGTCTGGAGAATCCCATGAACAGAGGCACCTAGGGGGTACAGTCCATAGGGTCACAAAGAGTCTAACATGACTGAGAACTAACAAGGGTGTACATAATAGCATAATACTGAGGAACAATCCAGAATATATGTTATTTTTAAAGCTGTTCCTCCAAGTTGTGATCCTCCAAGTGAGGATCACAGACTTCCTGAAATAAATCACAAGAGGTACTTGTGAAAAATGTAGACTCTTGTCCCATCGTTGAATAGAATCTCTGACTGTATGATTCAGAAACAGGCTTTATTAACCATCTCTGTAGATGACTTTTGGACAAAATCGACTTGAGAGCCAATGGTTGATGGCTTCAATCAGGAAAGAGTTATATCACTTGCCTGAACTTTGGAGTGTGTCCAGTTAAAATATACTCTTTATTTTCTGAAAAAGAAGCAAAAATCCCTAAAAGCACAGAAAGCGAACCAGAGATCAGAGAAGGATAACCAGACTGACTGACCCTCTGCTTCCATTTAACTCTAACCAGAGCGTTTTTATTTGTGGTGGGAATGTCTTTGCTTTGGACTATACCAAGGAAATAACTGTGAGAATAGTATAGAACCACCTTTATATTTTTTCCCTTATGGTCTATCTAGGCTCCTCCATCCATGGGATTCTCTAGGCAAGAATACTGGAGTGGGTTGCCATTTCCTTCTCCAGGGGATCTTCCCAACCCAGGGACTGAACCCAGGTCTCCTGCATTGCAGGCAGATGCTTTAACCTCTGAGCCACCAGGGAAGCCCAAACAATGGCATACTTTTGCTCAAAGATCACAGGGATNTTCTTAATATCTTCTGCTTCTGTTAGGTCTAGACCATTTCTGTCCTTTATCGAGCCCATCTTTGCATGAAATGTTCCCTTGGTGTCTCTAATTTTCTTGAAGAGATCTCTAGTCTTTCCCATTCTGTTCTTTTCCTCTATTTCTTTGCATTGATCGCTGAAGAAGGCTTTCTTATCTCTTCTTGCTATTCTTTGGAACTCTGCATTCAGATGCTTGTATCTTTCCTTTTCTCCTTTGCTTTTCACCTCTCTTCTTTTCACAGCTATTTGTAAGGCCTCCCCAGACAGCCATTTTGCTTTTTTGCATTTCTTTTCCATGGGGATGGTCTTGATCCCTGTCTCCTGTGCAATGTCATGAACCTCTGTCCATAGATCATAGTTGGTAGAGACGGAGATAAGTGACAGGATGGATAGATATATGATAGATAATAGAGGTAGGTGGAGAGGTAGATACTTGGATAGATGATAGATAAATAATAGAGGAAATGTCAGTTAACGGCAATCACTGTGAGGAAAGTGAAGCAGGGGTGTGAGGGTAGGGTGAGAGATGTGTGGGAAGATGACGGGGCATGATGAAGGCTACCAAGATGCTCAGTGAAAACAAATAACCAAGAGATTGTCTTAGTTTAGGTTTGTTCAAACTCGATCCTAAGACACGTTTTGGCGAGTTGATCCTGGGAATAATGATGAGGGAACGGGGAGGCAGGAAGTAGACCCCAGTGAAAGAGGTGTCACCATGGCAACGGGGCTCACTCCCCCTCAGAGGGTCTCTGTGGGGCATCCCCCGGGGTGGTCACACAGCGTGCCGAGGAAGGCAGGGTGGTGATCCACACACACTGGTCCTCACGGTGGGAGAAGATGGAGAGGCTGGCGGTTTTCATCCAGAGCGGTGATGGATGGCCTCTCAGAAAAAGTGACACCTGAGCAGAAACCCGGAGAAGCGGGAGAGCCCACCATGAAGGAGCCTGGAGTGTCCAGGCAGAGGATTTTACAGCACGTCTAGTCTGCTTGGTGCAGGAAGCCACGCACACCCCAAAAACCAGAGACCGCCCTCACGCCAAGGATGTGGGAGGCCACTGGTGGGCTCAGTACTGTCCAGGCAGCCAGGAGGTCATGTGGGCAAAGAGGGTACGAGGCGGGGTGCCAGCAGGGCTGGCCACAGGAGGCCCGTGAACCTTGGAGGTGACCATGGGAGCCAGGTGGAGAGTCGGGGACACAGAACGATTAAGCAGAGGCTCAGGATGGGGAGAGGACGCGGCATTTGTGAGGAGCTGGAGTGAGGGCAGGTCCTGGGACCCGGAGGTGAGAGAATGGGCAATGAGCTGAGCGAGGAGTTGAGATCATTGTGGCTGAGACTGTGGAGCCATTTAAACAGAACAGATGCTCTCCCACGCAGACCACATTAAGGGTGAGTGGGGACTTCCTCAGTGGTCCAGTGGCTAAAACTCCACGCTCCCAATGCAGGCGGCCCAGATTCAATCCCTGGTCAGGGAACTAGGAATTCTGCTTGCCACAACTAAAGATCCCTCATACCACTACTAAGACCCAGTGCAGCCTCAATACCAACCCGACTTGACCTTGATTTTGAGTTTTGAGGCCGTGGAACCTGAGCACAGAGGAAGATGGGGGAGGGGCCTAGGCCTCCTGTTGAAGCAGAAATTCACCACCGGTCACTGCATCCTCCCACAGGCCCCTGCTGGGCAGCGTCCACTTCCTGCTCCTGGTCTTCCTGAAGGTGCCCCTGCTCCTGGGCATGCTCGGTGCCGTCCTCTGGGTCAACAGGCCTCAGCGGGCAGTTTGTGGGGAGACAGAACCAGTCTGATCAAGACAACCTGCAGCCCCGCCCCACCGCCATCAATATCCTGTCCAGAGACATAGCCGCTCAGACTAGAGAAGAACGTCTGAACTAGAACTTCATGTCGCTTTTCACCTTATAGCCAGAGACTCGATTAAAAAAAAAACTTTAAAAAGTTTAATGAAATATATCACATATACTAGTGTCTATATGATGTTTACCTGCCTGGTGCTTGGCTGAGGAGAACCTGGAAGAGCGTTTCACAAGGGCACCCAGAACGCCTCATTCCCAAGGAGGGAGTCCCAGGCATAGCACGGCTCGTCAGGGGACTCCAGGGCCTGATATTCTGCCGTCTCGCCCACCTGCGTTCCTTTCCCCCAGGCATAGATTCTCAACTCTTCAGTCACTCACCAAATACAAAGTGGCCTGGCATGTTTCTAGGTGTCAGGGAGAGAGCAATCATTAAAACATGGGTTTATATTCTAATGGGAGTTAAAAAAAATAAAGATATAACACTGGTTTATAATAAGCGTTGTGGGGACTTCTCTGGCGTTGTGGGGACTTCTTTGGTGGTCCAGTGGTTAAGACTTCGCCTTCCAATACAGGGGGTGAGGGTTTGATCCCTGGTCAGGAAGCTAAGAATCCACACGCATGGCCAAAAAACCAAAACATAAACAACAGAAGCAGTGTTGTAACAAATTCAATAAGCACGTTAAAAATGGTTCGCATAAAAAAATAAAAAGCATTATAGAGAAAAAAACAGACCAGAATTCAGAGGGTGGGGTGACAGGAGGGCAGAGACCACCTCTCAGATGAGAGCCTCCGGCTGGCTGGGGGTGAAGGTGGACAGGCTGGACAAAGGCAAAGGCCTGGGTCAAGAAGGAGCAGGGCCTGTAAGGACCCTCTCTCTCCAGCTGGGTGATCTCCTTTAAGTCAACCGCATGACAGTCTCCATGAAATAGAGCCTCTTGCTCTCTGGGAGGTGGGAGCTCGGGCAGAGGTGCAGTTTACCTCGTTGGGACCCAGCCCCCATGTCTGAGCCCCAGGTCAGTCGGAAGCCTTGCTGGGTGGATGTGGCACCTCTATCTCTTGACCTCAAGGGCAAAAATAGAAGGTAACCACTCGGGCTTCCCAGGTGGTGCTAGTGGTAAAGAACCCGCCTGCAATGCAGGAGACATAAGAGATGCAGGTTCGATCCCTGGGTCGGGAAGATCCCCTGGAGGAGGGCACGGCAATCCAGTCCAGTATTCTTGTCTGGAGAATCCCATGGACAGAGGAGCCTGGTGGGCTATAGTCCACGGGGTCGCAAAGAGTCGGACGACTGAGGCAAGTCGGCACACACCAGGGCACACTTGTGGCAGTTCTTCAGCCCACCACCAGATGGTGCTAGTGGCCGCTTGCCGAGCTTCACTCCTTCAACACATGAACAATTCTCTTAACAGGATTGCCTCTCAGCTGCTGAATCTGACCCTAGCCATCATGAGTATCAGAACAAGACCCGTTGCATCCTGACAGCCGTTCCTCTCCAGGCTGAGTCCTACAGCCCCTTCCCTCTCGTCAGCCTGAGCTGTCTGAGTAGGGGTCACCTTCCCACCCTGGGACCGACCAGACACGGACCCAGACATCCAGGGGTTCCAGGGCCAGGGCTCAAGGTGCAACCAGGGGTCTGGGGCCCAGTGGGCAGTTCGGGCTGGAGTTGATCAAGGTCCTAAAGACCCGTTCCCCAGGGAAGGGCTAGACCCAGGTAAGAAAGATAAGGACACGTCTGATTCCAGTCCAGGATTCAGCTTCCCTGAGCAGCAGCTCCCGAATTACTCTTCCGGATTTCTTTCTCTCTGGGAGGAGTGGAGAGACCCAGCGCCCCCTCCTGGACATGTCTGCTCGCTTGGAACTCGAAGTGGTGACGACTGTCAGTTTCCTTGTATTGCCCGTGAGTGAGGGAAGCTGTTATTCCTATCAAACCACCAGTAGATGTGTAAGTGAGCGGACCCTATGGGGCCTTCCCGGGGTGGGGGTGTGTGGGGGGTGGTCAGGCCTTCCCCCTTATTTCCTGCTTTAGCTCCTCTCTGAAGTACCTAGGTAATAGTATTTGAGGCACATTTCCCGCGCTGTTTTGCAGAGGTGGAAACCCACCACCAGAGGGGAGATGCTGACTACTTGACCATGAGCACCGGGCCCCAGGCCTCCTGGAGCCTCAGGACTGGTGGACGGAACTCCTGTGACACCCCCTGCTCCCTCACCAGCCGATCAGAGGATCATGTGGGACCCGGCGACCACCCCCGCCCCCGACCTGGCTTTTAAAAGTGCTTTGCTGAAGTCTTTCAGGGAGCTCAAGTCTTTCTAGGCCTCCTCTTGCAACGAAACTTCCTTTCCTCTGGACTCCGGTGTTCCAGTTTGTTTGGCCTCACTGTGCATCGGGCACACAAACTTGCATCAGCAAATTAAGTTTTGACCCAGTAGTCATTTTATAGCCCAATTAATTCTACTTTATGGCCATGTGTGTAATAGAAAGTCAATTTGTGAACTTGGCACATTTAAAATACACTGCCATTTTTATAATCTTTTGGCATCACTGCTTTTTTTGAGACTCTAAGAGCTTCAAAAAATAAAAGGCTTTGAATAAAAGCCTTTGACTGTGTGGATCACAATGAACCGTGGAAAATTCTGAAAGAGATGGGAATACCAGACCATCTAANCCTTCTCCAGGGGATCTTCCCAACCCAGGGACTGAACCCAGGTCTCCTGCATTGCAGGCAGATGCTTTAACCTCTGAGCCACCAGGGAAGCCCAAACAATGGCATACTTTTGCTCAAAGATCACAGGGATAGAAATGTTGTCATAGGATGGGAAAATGTCTTCTTGGCCAGAAAACAAGGATAAAAGAACTCCTGGTGGAAGTGTTCATTGGTGTAACTGCCATAGAGAGCAGTGTGGTGAAATCTTGAAAAATTGTTCCTTGTGCTTTGGAAATTCCATAATCAGTTACATTTCTAGGTAAATTGTTCTTAATATACATGAGTAGATCTCAAAATAGCTGATGTTGAATAAGACTCAGTGTGGTACCTCTTATAACAATCACCCAAGAAACAGATGGGTTTTATTGTAGACAAATTGTTGCAAGTTGGGCAGGAGGCTAAACTCATGTGGCTATCACATGGGACAGTCAGGATCCCACCCAGGCAGGCACCCTTGCTGGGAACCCCTAGTCTAGACTGCCTCCGATGGTATCCTTGCATGCCTGTGTGCTAAGTCTCTCAGTCATATCGACTCTTTGTGACTCTACAGACTGTAGTCTGCCAGGCTCTTCTGTCCATGAGGTTCTTCAGGCAAGAATAGGGAGTGGGATACATGCTCACTTCCAGGGAATCTTCCCGATCCAGGGATCAAACCCTCTTCTCTTACGTTTCCTGCATTGGTCAGGCAGGTTCTTTACCACTAGCACCACCTGGGAAGCTCAGTGGTATCTTTATTAGCACTGAATTGTGTCCTCCCCAAAATCCATATGCTGAAATCCTAACCCCAATACGTCTCACAATGAGACTGTATTTAAAGACAGGGTCTTTTAAGAGATAAAGTTTCATTTTGTTGTAGGGGTGGGCACTGATCCAGTATGATTGGTGTGCTTTCAAGGAAAAGGAGAGACACTAGGGATGTATGTGCACAGAGGAAAGGCCACCTGGGAACACAGAGAAGTCAGTCAGACCCAAGCCAAGGAGGGAGACTTCAATGTATGCCAAAACCAATACAGTATTGTAAAGTAAAATAAAGTAAAAATAAAAATTTAAAAAAGAAAGAAAGAAAAACCAAACCTGCTGACACTTTTTTCTTGAACTTTCCGCCTCTAGAATTATGGTAAAATAAATGTGTTATTTGAGCCATCTAGCTATGGTATTTTNAACCAATACAGTATTGTAAAGTAAAATAAAGTAAAAATAAAAATTTAAAAAAGAAAGAAAGAAAAACCAAACCTGCTGACACTTTTTTCTTGAACTTTCCGCCTCTAGAATTATGGTAAAATAAATGTGTTATTTGAGCCATCTAGCTATGGTATTTTGTTTGGTAGCCATACAAACTGTAGGTATATAATAGAGATACTTAAAAAGATAAACATAGATTCTCTATTAGTAATGAGCTATAAGAAACACACCTAATAACCAACTACAGGAAGAGTCAGAGGAAGGCAGTATGTTGATGTGCTGGAGCCCTATGATGGTGGTAAGCAGGATGGGCTAGAGCTTGATGCAATAATATGAGTAGATCTCAAAAACCATGTTAAATGAAGAATGATATATCAAGTATGAAACCATTTATGTGACTTTAAAACATGCTAACCCAACACACTTGTATAAATCAGTGTAAACACATGATATGATTTTTCCATATCATGTGGGATTGCTCCAAGAGATAAGAAAGAAATGCATCCTGGCATGCAGGACAAGCAGGAGTTGTAGCTTACTTGGCAGAATAAAGTTTGCCAGATATATTAAGTAATAGAAGATGTCTTTAAACATATGTGAAATATTAATAGTTGCCATTCTGGGCTGTGGTTATGCAAGCCTTTTTATTTCTTAAACTCAACATAGTCTTAGAAAAAGAATATTCTAATTCAGAGTTCCTCAACCTCCAGGATCTAATGCCTAATGATCTGAGGTGGAGCTGACGCCATAATAATAGAAACAAAGTGCACAGTAAATGTAATGTGCTTGAATCATCCTGAAACCATCACCCCCACCCTGCTCCGTGGAAAAATTGTCTTCCACAAAACCGGTCCCCAGTGCCAAATGGTTAGATTCTAAGAATCTAAGTGGTGTTAGATAAGAGTGGTTCAGACATTCCTGAGGAGACATGAAACATACAGGCTTGGTCTCTCTGGTAGTCTGTGGTGTAAAATATGCAAGTGCTCAGAATAATGCCCAGTACATTTCTAGCCTTCTACTATGGATTTGCTCCTAGGATTATTATAACATAGTTATCCTGGGATTAGAAATAATACATGAAAAACATGTGGCACTCAATTGGGATTTTATAAGCGACAACTCTGCAGCCCTAATTAAGAATACTGAATGATTTGAGAAAGACAGAGAGGAAAGTTGGCTGTAAAATTAATATGAGCCATCATGGATCCAAAAGATCTGGATGAACCCTCTTTCCCAGGCCTTAAACTCTGTTCTCATCTTTTAATCAGGCTTTTCCAGATGTATGGCATTAACTCTCTTGCTGTCCTCAAAGTTGCCTTTCACACATGAAAATGACATCAGTCTCTGTTACCAAAAAAAAGAGGTTCAAAATCCCCAGATGAGAATGTACTGATCCAAGCAGTCCATGTTGGATCCTTCTGGGATTAGTTTGAGGTGCTGCAAGTTGTTGAAAGCTGATAAGTCTTTCTGAGAAGTCGTCATTTACAATGCCCCTGTGGCCTGGCAGAGTCAATGCAGCCTTCAGCAGCCCCTAATTATCTCCTGGAAGTAGTCTGAGCTCAGGGATAACTGGACTGACTAAGAACACACAAAGAGGTAAGGCTGCTAATTACCCCCAAAGAGCATTTTTGGCTTCTTGTTGGTGTGGCTGAACTATATGCCAGACCTTACTCTGGCATTCTTCCGTGTGACCTGCTGATCCAAAGTTCAATCCCCAGATTTAAATGCATGGATCAATGGGAGATTAAAAGAAATCCAGATAGAAACACAGTTGGAGATTCCAAGTTCAGATAACAATGAATTTATCCTCCTGTAGACCTCCAATCCATTCTACACACATTCTGCTAGTAACTTAAAAATGACACGGATAAAATTTTGAAGCCCAGCATTATCACATACAGAGAAGAGTGAAGCGGTTGAAACAGATGCTGTAGCCAAACTATCTGCTTTGCGGTCTGCATCTCGGTCCCTTGCCACACAGCTGTGGAATATTTATCCAACATATTGATTCTTCAGTTTACTTCTAAGAAACACAAGGATAGTCAAATAGCTAGTTTCTGGGATTGTTATACATCTTCATGACAAAAAAATCACCTAGAACACTGCTAGGTGTTCAAATTCTATATGAGTGTTAGCTTTTGTTGTTATTATTATATGAAATCTAGAAAAATGGTATCAGTGAACCTCTTTGGGGGGCAGGAATAGAGATGCAGATGTAGAAATGGACTTGCGGACCCAGCGGGGGAAGGATAGGGTAGGATGAATTGAGAAAGTAACATTGACATACATACACTACCATGTGGAAAATAGCTAGCTAGTGGGAAGCCGCTGTATAGCACAGGGAGTCCAGTCTGGGGCTCTGTGATGATCCAGAGGGGAGGGACGAGGGGAGGGAATGGCGGCTCAAGAGGGAGAATATATGTATATATATATCACTTCAGTTCGGTTGCTCAGTTGTGTCCAACTCTTTGTGACCCCATGGGCTGCAGCACGCCAGGCGTCCCTGTCCATCACCAACTCCTGGAGTTCACCCAAACTCATGTCCATTGAGTCAGTGATGCCATCCAACCATCAAATCCTCTGTCATCCCCTTCTTCTCCCACCTATAATCTTTCCAAGCATCAGTGTATTTTCAANCCAGGCGTCCCTGTCCATCACCAACTCCTGGAGTTCACCCAAACTCATGTCCATTGAGTCAGTGATGCCATCCAACCATCAAATCCTCTGTCATCCCCTTCTTCTCCCACCTATAATCTTTCCAAGCATCAGTGTATTTTCAAATGTGTCAGCTCTTCATATCAGGTGGCCAAAGTATTGGAGTTTCAGCTTCAACATCAGTCCTTCCAATTAATATTCAGGGCTAATCTCCTTTGGATGGACTGGTTTGATCTCCCTGCAGTCCAAGGGACTCTCAAGAGTCTTCTCCAATACCGTAGTTCAAAAGCATCAATTCTTCAGTGCTCAACTTTCTTTATAGTCCAACTCTCACATCCCTACATGACTATTGGAAAAACTATAGCCTTGACTAGACAGACCTTTGTTGACAAAGTAATGTCTCTTCTTTTTAATATGCTGCTTAGGTTGGTCATAACTTTCCTACCAAGGAGTAAGTGTCCTTTAATTTCAAATTCCATGGCTGCAGTCACCATTTGCAGTGCTTTTGAAGGCCCAAAAAATAAAGTCAGCCACTGTTTACACTGTTTCCCCATCTATTTGCCATGAAGTGATGGAGCAGATGCCATTATCTTAGTTTTCTAAATGTTGAACTTTAAGCCAATTTTTTCACTCTCCTCTTTCACTTTCATCAAGAGGCTCTTTAGTTCTTTTTCATTTTCAGCCATAAGGGTGGTGTCATCTGCATATCTGGGGTTATTGATATTTCTCCCGGCAATCTTGCTTCCAGCTTGGGCTTCAGTTGGCCCAGCATTTTGCTTGATGTATATAAGTTAAATAAGCAGGATGACAATATACAGCCTTGACGTTCTCCTTTTCCTATTTGGAACCAGTCTGTTGTTCCATGTCCAGTTGCTGGACATGGAACTAACTGTTGCTTCCTGACCTGCATACAGATTTCTCAGGAAGCAGGTCAGGTGGTCTGATATTCTCATCTCTTTCAGAATTTTCCACAGTTTGCAGTGATCCATACAGTCAAAGGCTTTAGTATAGTCAGTAAAGCAGAAATAGGTGTTTTTCTGGAACTCTCTTGCTTTTTCAATGATCCAGCGGATTTTGGCAATTTGATTTCTGGTTCCTCTGCCTTTTCTAAAACCAGCTTGAACATCAGGAAGTNTCCTTGGAAGAAAATCTATGACAAAGTTAGATAGCATATTGAAGAGGAAACGTTGCTTTGCTGACAAAGGTCCACATAGTCAAAGCTATGGTTATTCCAGGAGTCATGTATGGATGTGAGAGTGAACCATAAAGAAGGCTGAGCACTGAAGAATCAATACTTTCTAATTGTGCTGGAGAAGATTCTTGAGAGCCCCTTGGTCAGCAAGGAGATCCAACCAGTCAATCCTAAAGGAAATCAGTCTGAATATTCATTGGAAGGACTGATGCTGAAGCTCCACTACTTTGTCTACCTGATGTGAAGAGCTGATTTATTGGACAGGATCCTGATGCTGGGCAAGATTGAGGGCAGAGGGAGAAAAGGGTGACAGAGGATGAGATAGTTTAATGGCATCACCAACTCAATGGACATGAGTTTGAGCAAGCTCCAGGAGATTGTGAAGGACAGGGAAGCCTAGTGTGCTGCAGTCCATGTGGTCACAAAGAGTCAGAAATGACACAGCAACTGAACAATGACCATAACAAAATTCTCCATGTGGGCTTTAATGAAATAGTGAGAGATGATGATGACATGTAGAGAGATTATGTCATGTGGCTTTCCCCGAATTCCTGCCTAACACGTCTGTCATAGAGAGCAGTAGGTTATTTTGAAATGAGATTTATGTGAACGTGATAGAGACCTAACTGTTTCTTGCCTTACTAGTCCATTCATCTCTTTAATAAGTAACCTTATAACTTGTCCAGGTTTCACATTTGGTTCACTAATTTCTAATTTGGAGACTCCATGTTCAATCTTCTTCTGCAAGTTGGGAAAATAATTTCTTATCTCTCATCTTACTGCACTATTTTGTTTTTACCGAATCGTCCAAGTTTACTGACATTATTTCAGATATTTTAAAAAATCTTGGCATATTCTTGGTGTGACCCTTGTGAAAAAAAGTACTTCAAGCTAGGGTCCACTAGTTAGTATATTTTCACTTATCTTTGAACCCAGTATCCTTGTTCTATCACTTATATAGCAACAAGTATCTACTTTATGGAACTCAGACGTATATACTATAGAAACAGGTGTTTTACTTTTCCCTTTGTCAGCTTTTAACACTGCCCGTGAGATCAAATCACATTCATTATTTTGATAGTTACATGCACTGAAGAAAACTTTAAAAAGGTGTTTTTATTAATCAAATTATTATTTTGAGTAAGGAAGGCACTACTTTTTAAAATTAATTACACATATAGTTAACTTTGAAATGTTTTTGATCTCTTTTTAATTTTTCTGCATCAGCATTTCCCCAGTGCTCTGCAATTTATAACCTGAATGAATAAAGGTTAACTTTATTAGGTCATCTTTAAGTATACTCGTAGAGGTACTATTTTTTATCAGTGTAAATTTTCTTTTATTCATTTAACAAAAATATGTAATGCATAATTAGTCACCTAAGCACATAAATAGCTGCAAAGGAAATCCTGTATTGCTTCATGTTTTACCAGCTGTTTTTCTTTACACAAAAATCTGATCACTTTCTCATTATTATTATAATTTCAATAATCATTTCAATTAAAATTCAGTCATAGCACCATGTTTGTGTAGTTAATTGTCCTAAGCACTGAATTATAGCAAGGGATATTTATACATTTCATTTACATTCCTTCTTTATTTATATTTGAAAACATCGCACAGCCTCTTGAATTTCCAGGGTAAAACTAAACATGAGATGGCATCTGAAGAGACAGTTTGCTGAGTCTGACTCTCAGAGAACCACCACAGTTTAGCATTACAATGTTATTTTTTGAGTTTCTCTAGTCTGGCTAGCATCAATCTCATGTTAGATGCTTCCCTGTCACTAGCGAAAGTGATTCTTATAACTCTCCCAAGGTGACATAAGTGGGGACTCAGGATCAGAAACGTCCATGCTTTCAGTTTCAGAGATTAACTCTGTAATAAATTCTGCTGACTGATGCATTGTCCAGTTTCTTGAAGTTATCTTTGACATAAGGAGGAAATAAGCACCTGCCTACCACCTGGCTTTCCCCTAGCAGCATGTTCCACACAGGTTCATGTACTTTCTGCTTTTTAACTTGAAAACAGAGGAGACGCACTAAGTGGCTGATGGGCTGGCTTTTCTAGGGCTAGGGAAAGTCAGTGCGAATTCAGAATAGCAAACTTCAGAAGCCATTTCAATCCCTTATACGTTTCATCATTGGGTTTGTGGAGAGTCTGACTGAAGCCTTTAATCTGAGTGCTGTCTCATATACATAAATCCTCCCTCGGGGAATGGGTTCTTTTCCTAGAAATATTTTGTATTATGTCTTCCCATTCAGGACCAAGTACCTGTTGGCTTCCATTGTGACTGTTCACTCAATGTGATGCTTATGATCTTTTCCAGGGAAAACCACCAAGGAAGGCTAACAAAAACACATCAGTTTCAAGTGTGTCCCTAGGATGCTCAATGCTGGTGTCTTAGGAAAAGCTTTTGTAGCAAACTGATAAACATTCTATTGTATTCAAATGAAGGTAGCCAAAGGCTTCCCAGATGACTCAGTGATTTAAAAAAAAAAAAAAAATCTGCACTGTAGAAGCTGCAGGAAATAGGATTTCAATCCCTGGGTCAGGAAAATCTCCTGGAGGAGGAAATGGCAACCTGCTCCAGTATTCTTGTCTGAAAAATCCCATGGACAGAGGAGCCTGGCGAGCTACAGTCTATGGGGTTGCAGAGTTGGATATGACCAAGCACAGATGCAGCCAAATAAAAGAGTTAGACATTGTCAAGAGAATGTCACGTGGAATCTTTAAATTAAACTACATGACCCCACACAGATCAAAAGTTCCTCTTTCTATCCTCTTTATCTTTCATAACTATTCCTTTCTTTGTCCTCCCAGGCCTTCATCAACACAGGAAGTTTTGAAATGGATTCTTTTCAATAACCACAAATGAACACAATTTTATGTCTATGCCAGGGAAATCTCATTTAAATCAGAAACTGCATGAGAGAGAATATACAAAACATAATACAACATTGGCTCATTATTTCTGATGCTATTGTTTCCATACAACTTTTCCCTGAGAGTTTAGATTTTTGGAGTTTTTCAAATTCTAATTGACTCCTAACATCTTCCTTAGGCTCAACAATGCACTTAAATGTGCAATTTTTTTCACAATTAGAGATAATCCAATCCGAGTGCTGTTTTCATGGTTTCTGTTGGTTTGTTTAATTGTACCCAAGCCCCAAAACAAATTAAATCCCTCCATATTCCACATCAGTCAAGCCAAATAAAGGTAGTCAAATATAACACTAGTTGATTCAAAACATCCTCTCTTTAAATTGCACACATTTTTTACTTCCCTAGTGGTCCAGTGGTTTGGACTCTGTGTCTCGACTGCAGGGGGCTCAGGTTCCATTCCTGGTCTGGGAACTAAGATCCCACATGCTGCATAGGAGTGCCAAAATGTAATAAATAAATAATAAAATAAAATTGCACAGATTTTATTTAATCTTTGCAGAGATCCTCTGAAGTGAGCATTTTTCTCCAGATTTTAAAGAGAAACTGCCATAGTCTCAGAGAATTGAAACAGCTTAGACAGATTCTGACATACCTAACAGTCTGAGACAGAATTTGAATCCACGTTTTCAGACCTGTAGAGGGCCTGTTCCCTCTAGCACATATCTAGCTTGGGAGCATTTATAGTATCAGCTAACCAGAGCAAGTAATGCTGTTCTCTTTGTGGCTAGAATGACTGAGGGTCTTGTGTAATTCTGAATGAATGTATCTGCCAAAGGATCCCTCCATTTAGATAAACTCCTGCACTTATTTACTACATGGCTTTAAATGGGGCTGCTTGATGTTCTTAATGAGTGAGTGTGGGTGACTTTGTGTTGGAAGAAAGGGCTGAAATCATTTCCCATCAACTGCGAACATAGCCAATCAGGCCTGAAATCCTTGTTATCAAAAGCTATGTACATTACAAATCATTTACATTTATTCTGGAGTAATGGGAGGTGAGAAGTTGTGTGTGTCTGTGTGTTTCCTGGCACAAGCAAGGAGAGTAGGAAAGGCATTGCGGTTCCTATTCGTCTTCACAAATAAACTGCTGACCTCCAAGGGAAGGCTCTCTCTCATATGAACCCTCCACCCTTGGGTAGTTTGGGGTAAGGCGTTAAAGGGCATCACTCAAGCTCAATCTCACGGCTACCACCGGACTAGGGATCACCGATGAATGAGCCAGCACTTGAATGTTTAGCAGGCTGTGACGACTTTGCACGGAAATAGGAGAATTTATTACCAGCCTGCCACGTCCGTGCCTGCCCTGCCCGCTTTTGCTCTCGTTCCCTCCCAATGTCTACTCCCACTCCATCTGACAGTCAAACCTCTTCTGGTCCCGCACTTCCCCTCCCCCGCGGAGAACTGAGGGTCTAAACTGTCACGGAGTCCTGGCCGATCATTTTTCAAGAGCAGTGGGACTAAAGCTGATGCCTCCGTCCAGGATATTTTTAAAAATACATATATTTTAACTATTTCATGAATGGCGATGCTTTCCGCGCGACCTTGCTACGAGAGGGCTGAAGGGTGTCCGATTTGTGTGCTGTGGAATTTCTGCAGCCCCCAAAGTATGGGAGGCAAAAAAAGGGAAAAGGAGGCAAAGGGAAAAGCAGCGGTCGCGAGAGCCTGGGAGGAGAGGAAGGAGGAGAGACTGGGAAGCGGAGCATCAGGCGGACAGGCTGTGCCAGCCAATCAGAGGCGCGCTCGGGAGCTGCAGCCGCGGAGCCGTGGAGCCTGGCTCGCAGGAGCGCGGAGCCAGCCCGGGGCTCTCCGAGGACCAGCGCGGCGAGCGCGAGCACCGGCAAAGTCCCCTCTATGATGCTCGTAAATTAAGTTCCTTTCCACCACTTAGGGCAAAGTCAACCAAGGTAAGGCTTCCGTGAATGGCACTTTACCATGGAGTGACATTAAGATTTTTGCAGTGGGGCTGAGTCCAAACAATATTTGGTGAAATCTGCCTCTCCGGGTTGCTTTCACAGGATCTGCCACGAATGGGAAAGTTGGAGCTGATGCTTCCTGAGCCTTAGCGCTAGTATGCATTTGAAAAAAAAAAAAAAAAAAAATTTTTTTTCTCCCTTAACCAGGAGCGTTGCCATAAAGCCTATGGGATGTGAGTGGGATAACGCAGCTGGGTCTGTGTTTATGTTTATCTGTGGATGATGTGCTGTTATCTGTCTCGCCCCTGAAGAAGTTGGAAGGATACTTCGCAGGGCGCATTTGAATCGTGATGACATTAAAATAAGCTGTCATTTATGTCTGTCTGTAAAAGTGAGGGAAAGCGTTGTCAGAACAGAAACGGGGATGTTGAAATTGAAATTTCTGTAGTGCTTCTTAATTATTGCCTTTCCAGTTATCCTCTGTAATTACACAATATCCACTGAAACTGCAGCAAGGCAAGGCTCATTTTCTCTTTTCCCTCTTTCGTTCTTCCCCGCACCTGCCCCCCGCCCCCCTGGCCATGAAATGCTTATTAAAGCTTAAGATGAAACTTTTTTCTTCTTTTAAAGGGCACTATAAATGATGCATGAAAAGGAATTAGGTAGGCTCCTGCGCTCAGCAAAACACTTTATTTAGTACAGGCCCTTTTGTTTGTTAACTCTGATTCATTTAACTTCCTGAACCTGACTTGTTTGAGTTTGGAAATAACAATTATTTCGTCTTAATGTTCATGTCTTAAAAACAAGGTAAAATTATGCCTTATGCATGTTTGCATATGAGTGTGTATGTGTGGTGCGTGCAGATGTGGAATTAGGAGGATCAGTCATGTAACAGGTGAAAGATAAAATTGTATTGTCTAATTATTAAAGTATTTCCTTATATCCATGCCTGCTGTATTTAAAGAACTTTCAGATTAATCAAGAGTACATCTCCTTGCTATTTCCCTGCTAAAAATGTAGAAATACTAAAGTGAAAATCTTAGCTAAAATTATTCTGGTTTTTGGTTTGCTCAGGTGATGGCATCACTGCTTCGAGCTGAGAGAGACAGATCACAGAAAGATTTTATTATGCAGCCAAAAAAAAAAAAATCCTATAGGCTCTGACTGTGTTTTGGAACCTTTATTTTCCACTCTGGGATCACCCACAGATTTTTCAAAGCAGGGGGCTTTCCTTATGCAGTAATTGTCTGCCTCTGTTTCAGTGGACTTGTCTTACCAGAGAAAATACATAATTCTGAATCAAGAGTTAGAGGTACAGACTAGATCTTGTATGTATCTTGTTGAGAGGAGAGAGGCAGGATGTGATGTTGGTAGAGAATTAGTTCTATAGTCTAATGCTCTGGTTCAGGAACCAATCATCACTGGTTTCTTTCAAGCCTTCTGTTATAGGTTAAATTTCAGACTTCCTGAGGATAAATTAACCTAGTAAAGCTCAACCCATTTCTTCCGTTAATAAGCCATTCATTTAATGGACCTTGTTAGAAGAATGTGCCATAAAACATAATGATGATGCTTTTTTACAGAGGTAGCTAACTTAAAGGGAAGAAAAACATAAAATGATACCAATGGCCAAGTTTGATTTTCTACGTTGACAACGATGGGAGGTAGAAAAATGAGAATTTGCTATTTTAGATGCAACAAAAATGCCCACTTAAAGATAACCCAGTAGCAAAGGGAATATAATTGTAGAGTAAAGGTAGCTAACAGGAAACTCTAGCTGTAACTCTATCCAGGGAATGTTAAAAGTAATTAGCTACAAAAACTGTTAGCATGATTGATAGCCACCAGTGCTTGATCAAAATCTGTATATAAAGAATATTGGAAATTATTATTTCTTCTGATGTGCTGTTTGTTTGGATGGATAAATTGGAAGCATGAGAATGAATGAATCACTTGGTTCAAGTTTATAAATTCTTTATGTGAAGGGTGTTATATATAGTAAATATAAAATACTATTCATTCGGCTTTTATAAACATCATTCTTATGCTTTTGTTGATTTTATGGTCTGTAAGATATAAACCACGTGTTCACAAGCTTGTGTGCCCCCCTTGTTGTGTATTTGACTTAATGATTAGAAGACTGAAGTATACCTTCTCTTATGCAACCTGATATAGCTGTTCTTTAGAATCTAAACATGCATGTACACTTCAGCAGAACTAGGAGAGCACATTGAACTTATTGACCTGGAAAAATTTACTAATCTCAAGTGCATGTATCTAATGCAGTGCAGTTGAGTAAAAAGTGAGAGAAAGAGATTGAGAGATTTAAGATAGAGCCTGTGTAAGGTGCCCTTTCTCTTAAAAAAAAAAAAATAAGTAGAGGACTTTTGACTCCTTGGTTTGCTTAATTATGTGCCTTTCTTGTAGTTGTATTACACATGTCTGTGAGAGCTTTTTAACCCTGGTGCTATTGATATTTGAGGCTATGCAATTTTAGGATGGAAGAGTTTTCTTGTGTATTGTAGAATCCCTAGTAGTATCTCTGTTTTCTAGCCACTAGATGCCAGTAGCAGCACCCCCAGATTGTTTGCCAGTAGCAGCACCCCCAAACTGTGGCAACCAAAAATATCTCAAGAAGTTGCCCTGGAGTCGGGGGCAAAGCTGCACTCCTCTTCCATTGGAATTGTCAGTTTATGTGTTCTACAATGATCCTTCTTCTCTTGCTTTGAACAAATTTCAGCTGTGTTTTGTTGGGTCCCTAACAGAAAATTGTGGAACAGCTTATCAGTATTATTATTTATTTTCTGTGAACTGAGTATCTAGGTTGTATTTCCTGTCATATGCTAACATTTGTGGGAATAGGAAGAAATAAAGGCTGAGAAAAGGAAGTAGATATTGAGTTTAAAGACACATTTCATTTAAATTCACTATTTTTAGATGAGTATTTTGAATATGTTTATGCTGGGCTGTCAGGAGGGGACTTATACCCTAGTAAGTCCATGTGCTTCGAGTAGTTTATAATTCTCAAGATTTGGAAGTAAAAGGAAAGCATTTTGATTTGAAGAACATAGTTCTTCACTGGTGATGGTATACATTTAGCATGATGGAAAGAAGTACCAGGCATGATGATCTGAAGACATTGCAGAAATTGAATCCTGGCATGGATTACTCAGGTCACATGTCCCCTGCATAGAGGCCATTTTTCTTCATCTGCAAAAGGGGATATGAATAGGCATGGGAACTAAATAATATAAAGTATCAAAATGGGTTGTAATTTATGAAGGTGTGCATCAGTGTTGGTAAATTATCATTCTTTCAATTTCTTCTGTGATGTATTTGTTGAACACTGACTCAGCACGTTAAATATTCCAGCTATTCTAGAGGAGTTAAAAATCATCTGTAAGAAATGGTGGTATTAGCTCTTAGAATTTTTTTTCATGGATGAAATAGAACATCTCCATTTTGAAATATGTAATTTATATTGTGGATAAACTCTCAATTTCCTCTCTTATTTATAGGGCTTCCCTGGTGGTTCAGATGGTAAAGAATCTGCTTTCAGTGCAGGAGACTGGCTATGTTCCATGGGTGGGGAAGATCCCCTGGAGAAAGGAATGGCAACCCACTCCAGTAATCTTGCCTGGAGAATTCCATGGACAAAGAAGCCTGGCAGGCTATAGTCCATGGGTTCTCAAAGAGTCAGACAAGCACTTTCCCCAAATAATCCACATTTATAATTTGTTTAAAAATACAGAAGTGTAAAAACATAGAATATACCTTGAAATCTACTCTTCAATGATACCATTATTACCAGTTCGAAATATATTTTTAAGTGATTTTTAAATGAATAGATTAACATAGTGTCTACATGTAATTAAGACATTAATATAAATTTAAAGTTAAGTGGGTAGTTGTGGAGAGATGCACACATTTGTATAAGCATATGTACAAAAATATATGTTTAGATAAAATAAACACAGTTTATATAATACCCAACTAATTTTATAGGCTGTCTCTTGCATATGAGTATATAGAGAATTCATAAGTATTTAACAAGAGTACCATTATGTACAGATCTGATGTTTAAATCTAGTTCAATGTTAGGCATACACATGTGTGTACAGCTTTCTTGTCTCATTAGGTTGGGAGAATTTCAGACTGGTTGATGTTCCTGCCATATTGATTTTTATTCATTGTGACTATTGCATATTATGGCATAGATGTAGTATCATTCATTTCAGCAATGAGTTATTAAATATTTTTAAGAGAAGAATAAAGAGAGAGCCAACACAAATTAAATAATTTGGTATTGCTATCCTGCTGATAGTGAATTTTTGACTTTTATGTTCAGTTCATCTTCTAAGAACAGATTTCAGGGGAATTAAGTGGACAGTGGGGAAATGTTGGAGCAGGAATTAATAGAAGAGTAACATTTGGGTTTTTGTACTGTCACATACCTAGGTGTCGCTTATATAGATATCAGAAAATATTCTGATATGTAAACTTCTACACTGCTAGGCTACATCAATTTAAGAAACTTGTTTATAATCTGAGAATAAAATAAACAAAACTTGATCCCTAAAAGTACTTGACTGAAATGTTTGAAAAAGAAAATATTTCACTTATCTGAGCTCCCCAGGACTGTATTATTTAATATTTTGTTTGTACTGCATGGAATATGATAGATGAATTTATATTAAAATGAATTTGGGCTTTGCAAATGCCTCCCCTGAAAAGAGGAATTCAACTGTGTAGTTGATTCATTCATTTTATGTATAGCTGGTCATAAGGATCTTCAAATAGATATTTATTATAATATTTTGGCTTTTAGGATTAATATATGACTTGTATGTGATTATATACAATCCCAGGTGACTGGAAATTTCACTTGATCTGATAATTTCAGTCTACCTAATGCCAACAGTATTTTAAATAAAAATATCTAGATGGTATGAGTGGTAAAGAGCTTACCTTCCAATGTAGGAGATGTAAGAGACGCAGATTCAATTGCAGGGTCAGAAAGATCCTCTAGAGCAGGAAATGGCAAACCACTGAGGTATTCATGTCTGAAAATCCCATGGACAGAGGAGCCTTGCAGGTTATGGTCCATAGGGTTACAAAGAGTCAGACATGGTGGAAACAAATTAGTATATGAAGATTAAACTCACAGCTATCCATGGGATTTAAAAGAAGACAGGATGCCATTTTAACCTATTGAATCATCATATTACAAAAATTTTTGAACCCAGTTCTGGCAAGCATATGATAAAAACTTTTATTTATAGTTGTTCCTAGTGTAAGTGAAGATTATGCAATGGTCTTGAAAACAATTTGCAATCCTTGACAGTAAAAGGAAAATGCAGATTCTCTTGCATCCACTTTCCTGGAAGCAAATGAACCAAATGAACCAAACTATCCCAAATGAACCAAACTATCCCCAAATGAAAAAATCCGTCAAGAGTTTAAAAGTAATTTAAGAATGTGAATACATCTAAATAATGATTTGTTTATGGAAACTCACATAATATTAAACTAGATACAAAATTTTATGTGCATCCTGATTTTTAAAGGGATTTCAAAACAATCAATTTAGTTAGATACTGTATTAAGACACTAATGTATATCCCTTTGACTTTTCTTTATTGTTTATATTATCTATATTTTAAAAATTATATGTAATTAGTACATTCCAGCTGCAATGCACAATATAATTTGAACAAACCATGAAAACATAAAGGCTATTTTGGTTGCATGCAGTTGTGTTGATTTTTCTTGTAGAATCTGCTTTTATTGGCTGAGTGAAACAATTTAACTTAACCATAGTTGAGAAAGCCTTGTGGTATTGATTGAAAACTAAATCATTTCTGAATGTCTGTTTAATAGGATTTTCAGTTCTGATGACTGGAATACTGTTTTCTTAAAGGTTTATCATATCTTTAAAGCAAAAAAAAAAAAAAGCTCAAATTTGATTCCATTTTTGCCATACTAAATTTATTTGTGGAGATTATATTCTTTTTGAGAAGAGAGATGGTAAACAAGGGAACTTATATTACTCGTGGAACATGATTATTGTTAAGGGGAAAGNTTAAAAAAAAAAAAAAAAAAAAAGCTCAAATTTGATTCCATTTTTGCCATACTAAATTTATTTGTGGAGATTATATTCTTTTTGAGAAGAGAGATGGTAAACAAGGGAACTTATATTACTTGTGGAACATGATTATTGTTAAGGGGAAAGTGGGAAGTGAATTGAGGAATAAAATTTTTGAAGAGATGAGTAAGTAGTAGTTTGATATTTTAGCTGTAATGGCTAGGAATCCCTTCCTTACTGAGAAGGTGTCTTTGAATAAAGCCTTGGAAGAAGTAGTTGTTCATTCGCCAAGTCATGTCTGACTCTTTGCGACTCCAAGGACTGCAGCACACCAGGCTTCCCTGTCCTTCACTATCTCCCGCAGTTTGCTCAAACTTGTGTTCATTGAGTCAGTGATGCCATCCAACCATCTCATCTTCTGTTACCCCCTTCACTTCCTGCACTTAGTCTTTCCCAGCATCAGAGTCTTTTCCAGTGAGTCAGCTTTTTGCATCAGGTGGCCAAATGATTGGAGCTTCAGCTTAAGCCTCAGTCCTTCCAATGAATATTTAGGGTTGACTTCCTTTAGGATTGACTGGTTTGATCTCCTCACTGTCCAAGGGACTCTCAAGAGTCTTCTCCAATGCCACAATTCTGAAAGTGTCAATATTTTCAGGCCTCAGCTTTTTTTATGGTCCAGCTCTCATATGAATATGAACAAACCATATTCTAGGGAAGGTGAGAAGCAAACAAAAAAACAAAAAACACAAAAGTCCTGGGACAGGAACCTGCCTGACCCATTGCCAGAATAGCAAAAAGGCCAGCATAACAGGAGGGAAGTCACAGAAACGGAGCAGAGGAGGAGATACTGGTCAGAGAGATGGGAAACCAGAACTTATGCGTAAATCCTATGGATTGGTCTAAGTTCCTAGGGTTTTTCCTGGGAGATTTGGCTGGCATTAAATATCCCTGATCAGAAAAGTAACATGATCTGATGACTTTATTACATTGTTTGACAAATAATGATTAAAAGTGAGGATGGAATTAAGGTTATTCATCAGCTGAATTTCAGGAAGAAACTGACTGCTGTGTTGGAGTCAGACTACAAGGGAGCAGGACAGAAATAGGGCAGTTGTGAAGCTATTTCAGTCATTGGAAGAGAGTGAAAACAGTAGGGGTCAAGAGGAGAGGAGAGGTTGGATTCCAGATTTACCTTGAGATTGAAACTGATGGGACTTGATATTATATAAGATGTGGAGGTGGACAGTGAGCATAAATTTGATTTGCTATATCCTGGGCTATAAGGAGGCTGGAGTTGTCTCTTAAGAAGGAAAAGAATGGGCGGAACAGATTTTTGTGGAGGAAGGAGGGCAGACAGCAGATAGGAAGAGCTGAGTTTTATACATTTTTAGATTGAAATGCACAAGTGCATATGTCCTGGAGTCAGTTGATTACACTGGTGTGAAGTTCAGAAAAGAGCTATCTCCTCAGGTAGGAAATCAAGAGTCATGAGTCCACTGACTTCATTTAAAGTGGAAAGACTAAATGTGGATGAAAAGATGAAAAACTCACAGACCAGGAGGTGTACCAGCTCCACACTGATAGATTGGAGAAATGAAGAAAACCCAACACAAGTATTTGAGAACCAGTAGCTGGAGACAAAGGAAGAGAGTCCTGTGTGTAAATGGTCTTGAAATCCAGAAGATGTACTTCAAGGAAGAGACTGTCTTGGAAAACATTTTAAATTATTGAATATAAACATCCAGGCACATGTAGGCACAAATCTAACTTTTTCATTTGAATAGTTTTATTTTAGACATAAAGAATTCATTTCCTTAATGAAAAAAATTTTTTTCTTTGAAAGACTTTACTCATTATAGGTGTTTACTTTTTTCAAAGTTATCTATTTATAGGAGTCATTTTAGGTTCAATGTGAACCTGATGTTAGAAACAACTGGAGAAAGTTTCTTGGTGTCACAAAAGCAGATATTGACACAAATTTATTGGTTTAATTACCTGTGGATTTTATTCATTAATATAGTCCTTCTAATATTTTTGTAGCCTTACTTAATTTTGGGCTTCCTTTGTGGCTTAGCTGGTAAAGAGTCCACCTGCAATGTGGGAGACCTAGGATAATCCCTAGGTTGGAACGTTCCTCTTGAGAAGGGAGCAGCTACCCACTCCAGTATTCTGGCCTGGAGAATTCCATGGACTGTGTTGTCCATGGAGTCGTGAAGAGTCAGACACAACTGAGTGACTTTCACTTTACTTAATTGTGATATTAGAGTTGCTTTCTTTCAGGACCTGATAAATTTGCAACATAAAATGTATCTCATCTATTGATAACTAGAAATGTTACTTCTTGAAAACTCAAATTATTCTAAATTGCAATACAAAAGAATAGATGTGAAGGGTTTCCTATTGCTGATATTCCAATTAAGAAACTGTTTTTACTTTGCCATGTTACTAGTAATATATGTGCAGCCTTTGAAGTGTGGGAGAAATATATTAAGAACTAAGATATAAATCTTTGGTTTCAGCTGCAAGTATGAGGTAACTATAATGTTGTGAAACTGATCTTTAAGCAAAAATGCAAGATGATTATATTACTGATTATATCAACGATGATGATGCCAATTAAAGCATTCTTTCACATAGCTATTCCAACACACACACACACAAACACAGCTTCATGACTTTAGGGTCACATTCTGTTTCTTAATCAAACTGATCATTTGTTTAGATTAGCTAGTGCTTTATCAACCAAGTTCCACTTAGAATGTTTATCATCTCAGCTAAACTAAGTGAGGTAGCTTCTGAAACCCTGAATACTCTTTGGAAGAGCTGATACTGAAACTGAAGGTCCAATACTCTGGCCACCTCATGCAAACAGCTGATTCATTGAAAAAGACCCTGGTGCTGGGAAAGACTGAAGGCAGTAGGAGAAGAGGATGACAGAAGATGAGATGGTTGGATGGCATCACAGATTCAGTGGACATGAACTTGGGTAATTTCCAGGAGACAGTGAGGGACAGGGAAGTCTGGGGTGCTGTAGTCATGGAGTCGCAAAGAGTCAGACAGGACTTGGTGACTAAACAACAATAACTTCTGCAACAGTTTTATAAGAGAATTCGCAACAATGCATGGAGTAGTTTAAATGATACATAAGGGCTGTATGTGACTACACTGAAGGCTAATGTGATAATAGAACAATGGTCCCCAAAAAGTGAAGGTCCCAATTCCTGGAATCTGTGTGTATGCTATGACATGTCAAAGGAGGATGAAGTGTACAGATGAAATTAGGATGGACAATTAAACTATGCTAATATAAGGAGATAATCTTGGTTTATCAGGATCAGGTAGGCCTAATGTCATCCTAAAAGAATATAAAAGAGAAAGGCTAGGCAGATAGGAGGTTAGAATGACAACATGTGAAAAGGAATCAATCTGATATTGCTGGTTGGAACATGGAGAAGGAAGACCAAGTATAGAGTGATTTGGGAACTGTCTAGAAACTGGAAAATACAAGATTTCTCCTTTACAGACTCTGGAGAGGAATGGAGCCACGTTGAAACCTTAATTTTTAGCTTGATTGTGGCTCATTTCAGACTCCTGGCCTGACCTTTATCAGACTTCTGACCTATAGAACTGTAAGATAGTAACTTTCTTGTTAGAAGCCAATAAATTGGTGCTACTTTGTTATAGAACCAATAGGAAATGAATACAGCTAGCCCTAGAAGGGATATTAAGTTGTGCCTTTTGTCAATGACCCATCATGCAAATTTTTCTGAGAATAAAGATATATAATAAAATTGAATATGTAATATTAATAATATTAATTTGAGACTAGTATACTGTCCAACATTAAACTAATTAAATGATCATGAAATCGAACCTGAAGTATGTTTCTTAAAACAAAATTTAAGACTGAAAATTCTTAATGCAAGTAAATAATATATCCAACTAAGTATATACCTTCTTGTCCCCAGTAAGTATGTTGTGCTTCTGTTAATGTGAGTTTACTGGACTTTGGATTCCTGTGTCCAGATATGGTTTTAAAAGTATTGCCCAGCACCCAGTGCAAACACTAATGTACAAATATAGTAAAATGTAGACTCTACAGCAAGATAAACAAATGACAGTCTCCCATTTTTACTTTTGCAGTATGGGAAATATTTACTAAACTTTTTAGCAATTAAAAAAAGGCAAAGTTAATTAAGGTAGAACATTCTACAGCTTAGAAGGTAAAAGATATAACATGGTACAATTAACAAAGATGGTTTTAAAATGAAAAACAAACAAACAAACAAAAAAAACTTGTGGTCTTCTGACCTAGATACTTTTTAAGTAGCTAGATACTTTTTAAGTAAGTGGATGTTGCTTACCTTTTTCAGAACTGTTATATAGGGAAAAAGTACCCTCCCAATTTGAATGGCTCTTTCTTATGTTTAAAGCATAGCATTTATATAAATGTTCATAGAATACTGTTAAACAAATTTCAAATATATAGAAAATAAATGAAGTAAAGCAAATTACCTAATAATATTTGGTGGATTACAATCTTATTTCAGTCTTTAAAATGTACATGGATATTGTTTGCTCACATCAGCTTACAGAAGCCCTCTTTAACATGTGGTTCTAATAGTGGCAGTATGACCCCTTGGGGCTCAGGAGCCACACAAGGGTAGGGGGAGAACCTTAACTCCCGCATTGCAGGTGGATTCTTTACCAGTTGAGCCACCAGGGAAGCCCAAGAATACTGGAGTGGGTAGCTTATCTCTTTTCCAGTGTATATTCCCCACCTAGGAACTGAACCAGGGTCTCCTGTATTGCAGCCAGATTCTTTACCAACCGAGCTAGCAAGGAAGCCCCAAATTGCACACCAAGTCTCTCCTAATCTGGGCAGTTGGTGATGTTGGAGCTTGGAATAAAAACTGTCCATCTGAGCTTCCAAATTCTGGATCCCAGTTCCCTGATCTGCTCCTAAAGGCTCCCAGAGGAAGGAGCTAATCTGAGTTACATGTCTAGCCCTGTCACATAATCAGGTGACATTTCCTTCTGTGTCTTTTGTTTCTCTGATTCATTATATTCATTCTGTTAATTCCTTAAGTGGTGGGTACTCCGCATAACCAATCAAGTGACCAAGATGACCACTGTGTTGCTTTCTTCAGTCTCTACTCAGCTGACGTATCAAAAAGTTATAACTCTCTATGCATCTGTACTTCCTCTATATACCTATAAGACATATATATTGACATATGTACAATACCTTTTTACTTGATAATAGATCATTAAAAGGGCTTCCACAGTGGCTCAAAAGGTAAAGAATCTTCCTGAAAAGCAGGAGACCCAGGTTTGATCCCTGGGTTGGGAATATCCACTAGAGGAGGAAATGGCAACCCACTCCAGTATTTTTGCCTGGATAATCCCTGTGGACAAAGGAGCCTAGTGGGCTACAGTCCATGCAGTCACAAACAGTCGGACATGGCTGAGTGACTAACCCTTAGATCATTAAAATCTCTACAAATCAATCCAACAATCTGATTCTTCCTTGTATTTAGTGTTTGTTTCTCCTTGTTTCAGCTCTGCTTCTTATTTCCTGCCCCATTGCATCTCTTTGTCAGTCTTCAATCTTGTTCCTTCTAATTTGTATTTGTTCTTATATTAATTAACTTGGACAGTCATAGCAAAATTCACGGACTGTGTGTTTTAAACAACAGAAATTTGTTTCTCTCAGTTTTAGAGGCTAGGGAGTCCAAAATCAAGATGCTAGCCAATTCAATTCCTTGCTGAAGTCTTCCTGACTTATAGACTGACACTTTCTTGGTGTTTCCTCACTTTTCTAGGGAAGGAGGGAGAGAGAGAAAGGAAGAGAGCAGGTATAAGCTAGCATGTGAGATCTCTGCTGTCTCTTCTTACAAGGTCACTCCTCCCGTCATGAAGTCCTCACTGTCATGAGCTCACTTAAACAGAATTACCTTCCAAGGGCCCCATCTCTAAATACTTTTTTGTTAAGGGTTTGGGCTTCAGTGTAAGAGTGTTTGGAACACACAATTCAGACCACAGAAGCCCCTTCTTCTGTTTCCCTATTTTCAACTTTTGTTATATTTCCAAACATTCTACTAGGGATTCACAGGTGACTCAAATAATAAGGAACCTGCCTCCACTGTGGGAGATCTGGGTTCAGTCCCTGTGTCAGGAAGATTCTCTGGAGAAGGAAATGGCTACCCACTCCATTATTCTTGCCTGGAGAATCCCATGGACAGAGGAGCCTGGCAGGCTACAGTCCATGGGGTAACAAACAGTCGGACATGATTGAGCAACTCACACTTCAGTTCAAACATCCTACTTCTTCCCTCTGCAATTCCTGACTCTACCAGTCACTCCTCAGGTCTCCTACAATCCTCATTCACCTCTTTTTCCAGGTCACCATATGTGGCCATAAAGAATATATCTGAATACTGTAGCATTTTCTGAAATTCTGCAGTACTACAGACTTAGTCTACACTCCTTCCCTGAAATGTTTCTGATGGCAGTGTCAACTGGAAAATAAAAAAAGCACAGCCTAAATGCTGAGAGTTAGGTTTTACATGGTTAGAATTTTAGGACTCGAGCCCAGGAAGCAGCATCTCTATTTCATTTCACAACAGTCATCACCTGAGTTGGTTATTCAGGGTAGTTTAAAGGCCATGACTATTGCAGGACTACTATGTTCACTCTGTACTATAAATTGATGGAACAAAATATTGTAGAATGTAGAAATTATATAAATGTTTATATGCAGAATAATAGAATAATATTAGGTTGGCAAAAACATTCATTTGAAAGAAAACCCAAGTGAAAAAACCCAAATGAACTTTCTGGCCAATCCTATATATATATNAGTTGACCTGCAGGGGTGGGCAGTACTGGTGGAGAAGGGACAGTGGAGGGGCCCTCCGGGTCCCGTCTCTGCAAGCCTCCTCTTTAACGGACACGCACGAACACGGCCTCCCGCATCCCAAGAGGAGGGTCAGCGGTGCAGCTCTGCCTGCCAGGCGGGAGCCCCTGAGACGAGCCCGGTACCCCAAGCCTGCAGAGCATTGCTCTAGGAGTGCACCTTGTGGGTGTTCTGTGCATCTGACTGGCGCCGCACACCTCTTCACTTATGGAAGCCGGAGAGAGAAACAGAATCCCAGCACAGCCGGGGACGGGCACCTGCCTCAACCCACCACAGAGCAGCTGGCGACCTGGGTCTGTGACACTCCCGCCGTGTGGACACCTCCCCTCAGACCACTGGGTCCTGGTTTCCTCAGCTACGAGGGTGGCTGCCCAGGCCATATCCTTGTGAAGATGGAGGCTGGAGGAGTCTTCTGCAAACTCCAAGCTGGAGGCTGGAGAAGCAGCAGCTGGCCAAGAGCTCCAGGAGGTCTGAGCCACTTCCAGAGTCAAGCTCATACAGAATCGCATGAAATTTTGGGTTTCCCTGGTGGCTCAGATGATAAAGAATCTGCCTGCAGTGCAGGAGACCCTGGTTCAACCCTGGGTTCAAACCTGGGTTGGGAAGATCCCCTGGAGAAGGAAACAGCCAACCCCCTCCAGTATTCTTGCCTGGACAATTCCATGGACAGAGGAGCCTGGCGGGCTACAGTCCAAGGGATCACAAACACGACTGAGTGACTAACACACTTCCCAACAAAGCTACACTCATATTACCTTAATGAGCAATGACAATCAGGCTCAGAAAGGGTGAAGTATTTTCTCAGGAGTATAAAAGCCTGCGTGTGAGTCACGTTTCTGCTGCGATAATGTTTTGTAACAAACCGCCCTCCTAGCCAGTGGTTTAGGAGGACCCCTCCTTTTCCTGGCTCTCGGGGCTGCAGGCAGGCTGGAGGCGCTGCTCCTGGTCCATGTGTGGTCAGCCAGCTCCGTGCCTCTGGGACCCGTGTCTACTGGGTGCACCTTTCTTACAGCAGATGACAGCCCAGGGTCTAATACTGTGTCCTGTCTGCTAATATCCACTGGCCAAACCCATTTGATGGCCTGACTAGTCAGCAGCAACAATCAGATAAACTAGCTCTTGCATTGGTTTGGAGCAGTGCAAACTGGGCATGATTCCAAACACAGGCAGGAAAAGAACTGGGACGAGAGNCATTCTCCCAAATCATCTCACCCTCTCCCTCTCCCTCAGAGGCCAAAAGTCCGTTTTATACGTCTGTGTCTCTTTTGTTGTCTCACATACAGGGTCATCATTACTATCTTTCTAAATTCCATATATATGTGTCAGTATACTGTGTTGGTGTTTTTCTTTCTGGCTTACTTCACTCTGTATAATTTACTTGGTAATAAAAGGGAAAAAATTATAAAATGGCAAGAATCAATAGCACATGAATATCCCTGGTTTGAAATTGTTGAAGCACAAGTCACCCTTTCAGATGAAATGCTTTCACTGATTTCAAAGGTGGCTCATGTGTGACTATGTAGATATGTCACAGTTAGGAATAGCTGTTTTCTCTGAGAAAGCATCTCACTCCATTTCCTGACCAATGTAAGGAGGATTTCAGGTGTATGCAGAAAGTATTTTTAACACACTGGCGGTTCAGATGGTAAAGAATCTCCTGCAACTCAGGAGACGTGTATTCAATCCCTGGGTTGAGAAAATCCCCTGGAGGAGAGCAAGGTAACCCACTCCAGTATTCTTTCCTGGAGAATACCCATAGACAGCGGAGCCTGGTGGGTACAGTCCATGGGTTCGCAGAGTCGGACATGACTGAGTGACTAAGCACATTTTAACACAATTTTGGTATTAGTATTCTGGAAGTGTTGACTCTTACTGAGGGTAAAAATCCTGGCTTTCAGAAAGAAGTAAACTAGGATACTCTGTTGGCATCCATATATCCATTCTTTTACTAAAAGAAAGGCCAACCATTTAAATGAAAAAGCAACACATTAACTCACTGAAAAGATTAGATTGTTCAAATCAATAAACTCTACAAGAATAGTTTATTCTTAGCTAATATGTGCTAATGTCTCCATTCACAACAAAACATTCTTTGAAGAAACTTTACTTTCCTAGACATATGATATTTACAATAACAGTTGCTTCAATTCAGATTGTGTTTAGTTGTTATTGATTTCTCTGCTCTATCTAAATACTCAACTCAGAGCCTGACCTTCAGATGTTTATCAAAGTACACATTTCTCCTGGAAAATCCACAGTTTGCTTTTCTGCATATTAAGTTTTCATCTAATATCAAGGCAGGCTTCCCAGGTGGTCCTAGGATAAAGAATCCTCCTGCCAATGCAGGAGACACAAGAGAGGTGGGTTCTATCCCTGGGTCAGGAGGATCCCCTGGGGTAGGAAATGGCAACCCATTCCAGTATTCTTGCCTGGAAAATTCCATGGACAGAGGAGTCTCATGAGCTACAAGTCCATGAAGCTGCAGAGAGCCAGACACAACTGGGTGACTAAGCAGCAGCAGCAGCAATACTAGTACATTTTCTGTAATTAATAAATTATGATAAGAGAATCAGAAAATAACAGTTTTATAAAACATAAGAGTATATTTTGGTAAATATATTTCAGTGACTAAAAAGAACAAATTTAATGTAATTTTCATAGATAAAATGACATTTCAGAGAAATTATCTAATGTATACTTTGAGCTCAGATTTTAATTATTGATGTATTTCAATTATATAATTTACCATTCATAATTTATTTATATGTGCCTAGTTGTGTTAACTGGAAATCTCTGAAAGCTCTGGAGGTTGAGCAGATATTTTTAACTTTGTTTCATATAAGAGGAATCTGATGTCACACAACTTCACAAACTTGCCCAACAGAGCAGCCTTTGCAGCCACTGAATCAGAGTGGAGTGTCCCATTCCATCTGTCAGGCCTCTTTACCAACCAGCCTCCATACCCCCTTGACCCTTAATCTTAGCTGATGGTCTTGTCTTACATTGTACTTCTAGAATTTCTGAAATCTGTGGGACAGTTTTTATCTCAGATCTCTCCCACCAAATCTGTACATGAAATGGTATCTATATTCCAGTCACTTTACTCTGCTGAAATTATAGTACTGGAAAAGCCCTGCTATTACCCACACCTTGCTCTCAGGATTCCTTTCCCAGACCCTCCCAACTTCTCCCCTTAATTGACTGCATCATCAAATGATTCCTTCCTAATGGGTCTTCCCATGAATGTGACTCTCATCTTTCAAAAAACATCCCAGGACCCTGCATTCTGCTCAGATGTAACTACTTCAATCATCTCAGCAAATGATACCACCATTTCCACAAATCAGAAGACTGACAGAGCTTCACTACACTTTCCTCATCCCTACCCTTCACATCACTACCAAGTTCTATGGTTTCTTCTCCTAAAACCAGTTTAAAATGTGTGTACTACTTTCATCTCTGCTCCCACCACACTAGTTCAAATCAACTTGATCTCATCTATAGTGATTTCCTCTGGTCTGCTGGCATCAGCAAATGTCCTTCACAAATCATTAATTAGATATCAACTGGCAGGAACTTCTTAGAAATATTAATCAGTAGATGTCATTCTTTGTTTTCAAAATCTTTCAGTGAATCCCAATTTTAAGTATAATAAAAGACTAAACTTTTGTCATGGTCTCTAAAATTCTATGTGATCTCATCCAACGTCTCCTGCCTTGATCCCACCTCTACATCCCAGCTACGCTTTCATGTGTTTCCCTCCTTAAGTATTTGGAACCTTCTTCATGAGTGTGTGCTCAGTTGCTTTAGTCGTGTCCAACTCTTTCTGACCCCTTGAACTGTAGCCTGCCAGGCTCCTCTGTCCGTGAGGACTCTCCAGGCAAGAATACTGGAGTGGGTTGCCATTTCCTTCTCTGCTGAGCCTTCTTCAGGGCCGTTGAATGTATTGTTATTCCTTTTGTCTGAAATGTCCTTCCCTCATATTTTTCTACCACTCCCTCTTTATCTGTCATGGTTAATCTAATCCTATTAAAAGCAATGCTCTTATCCCTACAGCATGTTCTTCAATGATAATATTATGAGTTTTTCTTTTTTTCTCACCTCCAACTGGACTGTAAACCCTACTTTAATGAGAGAATTTTCTGCTCATTCACCTTTGCTTTCCCAGTGTTTAAAATATTGCCTGGCACATAGCCCAGAATATATCCAAGAAAATATAAAATACATATATTCATAGACTAAAATTGAAACAAGTTAGACTTATAAAAAGTGAATGGTTTAAAATTTTAATTGAGATATATCATATAGAGGTAATATTACACAAGCTATAAGTGTACAGATGTCTGTGTGTTAGTCACTCAGTCATGTCCCACTCTTTGCAACCCCATGAACTGTAGCCCACCAGGCTCCTCTGTCCATGGAATTCTCCAGGCAAGAATACTGGAGTAGATTGCCAAGCCCTTCTCCAAGTGTACAGATAACTAACTATAATTGATGTACCGATAACTAGCTATAATTGAACATACACAGGTAACTACTACCTATATCAAACAGAATAAATAGAGTCAGTATAATTTACACTAAAAAATAAAGTTGACTTCATTNAGATTGCCAAGCCCTTCTCCAAGTGTACAGATAACTAACTATAATTGATGTACCGATAACTAGCTATAATTGAACATACACAGGTAACTACTACCTATATCAAACAGAATAAATAGTCAGTATAATTTACACTAAAAAATAAAGTTGACTTCATTTATTACCAGAAAAAAAAAAAAAAAAACAGACTATTATGTACATTCCAGAAGCCTGCCTAGTGTACTGTCATGGTCCTTCCCCATTTGCAGATATAGCCTCATTTTTTATGACTTCTTATAATATAGATTAATTTTGTCTTTTTTATCTACTTATGATTCTATAAATAGATATGATAATATATCTAACATAAAAAATGTGTTCTATTTATGATTCTGTAAGTAGAATCCACAGTACTATTCCATTGTGTTTGACTTCTCAACATTCAATTTAGTTCCTCTTTCAGTTATGTCTGATTCTTTGTGATCCCATGGACTGCAGCATGCCAGGCTTCCCTGTCTATCACCAACTCCCGGAGCTTGCTCAAACTCATGTCCCTCGAGTTGATGATGCCGTCCAACCATTTCATTCTCTGTTGTTCCCTTCTCCTCTTGCCTTCAAACTTTCCTGGCATCAGAGTCTTTTCCAATGAGTCCTTTTTTTTTTTTTTTTGCATCAGGTGGCCAAAGTATTGGAGCTTCAACTTCAGCGTCAGTCCTGTCAATGAATATTCAGGTCTGATTTCCTTTAGGATTGACTGGCTTGATCTCCTTGTAGTCTAAGGGACTCTTAAGTCTTCTCCAATACCACAGTTTAAAAGCATCAGTTCTTCAGTACTCAGCTTTGTTTATAATCCAACTCGCATATCCATACAAGACTACTGGAAAAACTGTAACTTTGACTAGATGGACCTTTTTCAGCAAAGTAATGTCTCTACTTTTTAATATGGTGTTTAGGTTTGTCATAGCTTTTCTTCCAAGGAGTAAGTATCTGTTAATATCATGGGTGCAGTCAGCATCTGCAGTGATTTTGGATCCTAAGAAAATAAAGCCTGACACTGTTTCCATTTTTTTCCCATCTACTTGCCATGAAGTGATGAGACCAGATGCCATGATCTTAATTTTTTGAATGTTGAGTTTTAAACCAGCTTTTTTTCAACATTACTTTTGTGAAAAAACATCCATTTTTTTGAGTGAATCAGTATTTTACTAAGTTTTTGCTGTAGATTATTCCATTGTATGGATAGACCATATTATCCATTCTACCATTCAAGGACATTTGGACTTTTTCCAATTATTAACTATTAAGAAACAGCAGTGAATATCCCCATATTTGACTTATGGAGATCATTTTTGTGCCCTGTTGTTGGGTATATACAAAATAGAGAATGCTGTGTTTTAGGATATGCATATGTTTACCACTAATGAATACAGCCAAATACTTTTCCAGAGTGGTTGTACTAATTTATACTTTATACTTATCATTCTATGATATTTATTAATGTTATTGTTAGCCTTGTTAATTTTAGACATGTTGGCATATACAAAGGGAATTCTCATTGTGTTTTTCCTCAAGCTATATTTTTAATACTTAAAACTACAGTACAGGTGAAAGAATAATGCATTTAATATTTGTGCCCTACAAGTGAATTCATCAGTTGTTTCACTTGCTATATTTGTTTATTGATAACTAACCATCTTTATTTTCCTGAATATTTGAAAATAATTTCTAAGCATTAGATGCAGACTTAATGATGGAAAACAGAAAGGCTTTCTGAATTTATAGATTTGGACATTTTGATAATCTATGAACATTTTCCTGACAATTTTCTAAGTAGAAGCAATATAAATACAGTATACTATATATTTAGGATGCTAGAAAAACAAATTACGCTTTGCAACATGTGAGGATAATGTATGAATTATAAGGATAATGTATGAATTATAAGAACAAAGACCATGCTGAAAATAAGCAATCTCATTCATTTTGTTCATCATCTTTAAAACATGAATCAGTCTTGAAATACTGTTTGTAGATAATGCTCCCATAGGGACACAAGAGGAATAAATAACACTTTTCTTTGTATCATCCCTTATTAATGAGTATAAGTATAGTTATTTACCAACAAAACATGGTAGTTTGGATGCAAAAGGCAAATATTTGCATTTATTTTTACCTTTAAATCTTTCTTTTGTTATACTTTTGGAATATTGGACACAACCAAGTAGTCTTTCCATGCTTTCTTATGAAGGAAGTTCTGAGACTATATTTAAACTCTGCTTCCAACCAGATACTGTTTTTCTTTTTTTCTTTCCCTAATTATGAGTAATGTGTGTAATTAATCCCTATACAGCAGCCATGGAATAAATGAAAAACTACAAACCATTCTTGTGAAATACTGGTTTAGTACCTATAGTAGGAAACATTTATTTGTAAGGTACTTACTTATGAATAAGCACTTTCCATATTTGTTGTGTTATACATGCTGAATGCCAAATATTTTAATTTATTTTTGTCTGATGAACTCATCTAATTAGTAAACATACTTGGTTTCAATTTGATGAGTTATCTCATCAAATTTAAAATTGTCATGTTAAAATAGGGAAGACTTATGCTCTAGCAGTTAGTAATGAATATGGAATCACTGTACAAAGTTAATAAACAATTTCATTTTCTTATAAAATAGAATCACTAAAAATCTGTGTTTAGTATGTCTAACTCTTCAGTATAAAAGGTGTCTCCTTTATATGTATGTATCAAGTTATCATCACTGGAAATTCTAGTCGGGCTGTATTCATTCTACTTTAAATTATCAAATTGATCTTTTATGGCTGTACAAACAATACTTTATATGCTAATATATATTTCAAGTGTAAAAAAAATTTAAAGTGTAAATAAATATTAAAAATTATTTTCCTTGCTAAGAATCTCATAAAATTTTATTATGAAGTGTATTCCTATGAGCCTAGTGAGCTTGCTGCTGCTACTGCTAAGTCACTTCAGTCGTGTCTGACTCTGTGTGACCCCATAGATGGCAGCCCACCAGGCTCCCCGTCCCTGGGATTCTCCAGGCAAGATCACTGGAGTGGGTTGCCGTTTCCTTCTCCAATGCATGAAGCTTAAGTGTTTTAATTTTCATTCAGTTAACTCTTTTATGACTGGCTTCATTTTATTCACAAAATTATATAACATTTTAAATGGCAAAATAATATATTACTTATTTAATACTTGAGATAATATTAGAGGATTTCCTGTGCTATATGCCACTTTACTTGATTATTTATATTTTAAAATTTGGATTTTCTTTTCACTTATGATATTAAATGAAACTGCTTATGCAAAAGCATATCTTGGGACAGAAGAACATCCTATCTTACTGGTAAATTTAACTGAAATTTCCAAATGCATATTGATTATTAATTCATTCTAAGTATAAAGTCTGTTGGACTATATTATTATTACTAATTTGAAGGGAAAATACTTTTTCACTTTTGTGAGGTTTTGTTACTTATTTATAGTTTATGATATTATTTGCTCATTGATTTGCTTTTTCCTTTCTACTTCATTTTGAGTCCCTTTAATTCTTGTCAGTTCGAATCTGTAGGATCTCAGATGCCCCAGTGTTCTTTTAATGACCATTTGCTTCTGTCTTCTCAGTCCCTTGTTCAGCTCATCAACTTTCATGGGTATCACTCATGTAATTTTATGTCTCCATGTATCTAGCTCTGTCCTTTAACCTCTGATCTGATCTTTTACATCCAGCAATGAACAGACTTTCTCCCCTAGATGGTCTTGGCCTTTCTCTCAAACTAATTAGGTATATAACACAATTAGACTTTTANCATGTAATTTTATGTCTCCATGTATCTAGCTCTGTCCTTTAACCTCTGATCTGATCTTTTACATCCAGCAATGAACAGACTTTCTCCCCTAGATGGTCTTGGCCTTTCTCTCAAACTAATTAGGTATATAACACAATTAGACTTTTAAATACTCACAGTAGTCTGCTGCTGCTGTTGCTAAGTCACTTCAGTCGTGTCCGACTCTGTGCGACCCCATAGACGGCAGCCCACAAGGCTCCCCCATCCCTGGGATTCTCCAGGCAAGAACACTGGAGTGGGTTGCCATTTCCTTCTCCTAGGATGCCTCTTTTGTGGTCCAAGAGTTCTGATTTATCTTTAGAGTGAAAGTCACTCAGTTGTGTCCCAGTGCCAGGATACTGGAGTGGGAAGCCTTTACCTTCTCCAGGGGATCTTCCCAATCCAGGGATCAAACCTAGGTCTCCTGCATGGCAGGTGGATTCTTTATCAGCTGAGCCATAAGGGAGGCGTAAGAATACTGGAGTGGGTAGCCTGTCCCTTCCCCACATATCTTCCTGACCCAGGAATTGAACCGGCATCTCTTGCATTGCAGGCAGATTCTTTACGAACTGAACTATCAGGGAAGACCATCTTTATGACTTAAATATCTTTATCATTTTTATATCTTAATAACTTAAATATATATCTTTATAACTTAAATATAAATAACATGTGCTCTTCCTTTTTTTTAAATTTTTCTGAGACCAATGTAATATAAAAAGTATGCAATTTAGAATTAGGCAAACATTATTTTAAGCTTGATTACATTAATATTTGTATCATCACAGGCACATTATTTAATTTTCTGTGTATAAAATATGTACCACACTAGCTGAAAGTATTAAAATGTTCTTGCACAGAACACAGTGTTAAGTATAGAGAAGGCACTCAGTGAAAAGTGGGTCTTCATCATTTCTATTCCAGCAATTTAACCATTCAATTTTTCTATGTGTAACATTGGCCACCCAATGATTCTTGTAAAGTGAGAAATCTGAAATAAATAATAGTTGAATATTCCTTTTCTGATATGTTTCAAATTTATTATTTTATTATTAATGTACCTTGAGAAAACCATTTTTTTTTTAAATTTCACTATCACTGGTGAATATTCTTAATCTCTCCTATTTGGTTTACAATAGCTTTTGTAGCATTTATTCTCCTTTTCTTTTATCGTTATATTTTCATACTTGTTGTGTTTTTCTTTTACAACCAAGTATTCTACAAACTGCTTGGGGGCAAACATCACATTATGCATTTTGCCTGCATGCTTTCCCTGGTTTGTTCTTGAATATGTTATGTGGATGATATACATTTTTATTGGTTGGTTTGGAATTAGTAAATCCAATTTCATTTTGACATTTAGGGCTGAAGCATACTCAGTATAATTATACTTTTTTGTTTTTAGGTGTATTCTAATATCCTTTATTTTAAAACCAACTCTTTCAAAAATGTGAGAATATGTTGAAACTATTTTAATGTAGCTTATCAGAGCTACTAATTAAATGCATTGCCTACATTTTTTTGATTATTGGTTATATGTGTATAGAGTTTCCAGGCTCAGTGGGTAAAGAATCCATCTGCAATGTAGAGACATAAGAGAAGTGAGTTCGATCCCTGGGTTGGAAAGATCTGGATCAGGGCATGGCAACCCACTTCAGTATTCTTGCCTGGAGAACCTCATGGACAGAGGAGCCTTATTTTCTCTCAAATTACCATATTTTTAATGATTAAAGATTATAAGAGCAAATAATATTTATAAATGACATATGTTTTTCTCTGAGCAAGAGCATTATTTGATGTATTACTTATGTCTCATCATAAATAAATTGGTGGCTCAGTAGGAAGCAGTCTGCCTGCCAGTGTCAGGAAGATCACTGGAAGAAGGAAATGGCAACCCACTCCAGTAGTTTTACCTGGGGAATCCAATGGACAGAGGAGCCTGGGGGGTAGAGTCCAAGGGGTGCCAGAGTCGGAATGACTTAGCAACTTGTGCAACAGCACAAATAAATAAAATAATATGAACAGAACAACTGCCCAGAAATATCTACATAATGTTTTAACGACCAGTCACCTCCAGTTATGTACCCAGTTTCAAAAGTGATATTTTTATTGTCGTTCCTTTAACATATAAGTCAAAGAACATGTAGTAGTTCAAAGTCATAAAATAAAATTAATTTATTTTCCTTCCTGAAAACACATTGCTTTTTTTTTTTTTCTTTAATGACAGCCACATACCATCTGTTCAGTATTTACTATTGGTTGTTGTCATTGTGCAAAAAGGAAATAAAGCCCTGTATTCCATATACTGTGCTCACACCTTCTCTGTCATGTAAATGTCACAGAGATGGATAGTGCTCTTTATTGACATGAACAGACAAGTCATTTGGAAATTCTGTTTTGTCTAGTAATGTTCTCTTCCCCACAACCATGTAGCCCCTTTCCCTTTTTCTAGCCATTTGCTCTTTTTCTTCCTCTCCGTAAACTTAACCACATGGGAAAATACAGCCTATGGAACAGTGCAATTGGTGATAACCTGTATAGCTAACCTGTACAGACTAACAAATCTGCTTAGTGAAAATGATCTAAAAAGTCAATTCCATAATCCTAGCTCAGGGATTCAACTTCAGTAGGCCCTTCGCTGCTACATGAAAGTGAAAGTCACGCGGTTGTGTCTGACTCTTCGAGTGTCGTGGGCTACACAGTCCAGGGAAGTCTCTAGGTCAGAATACTGGAGTGGGTAGCCTTTCCCTTCTCCAGGGTATCTTCCCAACCCAGGGATTGAACCCAGGTCTCCCGCACTGCAGGCGGTTTCTTTACCAGCTGAGCCACAAGGGAAGTACTTGCTACTATATGTAGTGCTGTTTATTTTAGTCTCATTAAAGTTGTTTTTATTGTGTTCATCTGTATTAGGATAATTTGCTATAAGATTTGCAATATATACTAAAACCACAAACAGTCTTAAAATATTGTGTATGTAGCAGAGTTCAATTAGCCAATAAAGCTGGTCCTGGATGGGTTGTTTTTGTTTCTGTATTGGAAGATTTTCATTACTGATTGACATGATTGACTCTTTACTCCTTATTGGTCAGTTCAGAATTTTTTCCAGATTCAGTCTTAAAAGATTTTGCTTCTGGAAATTTAAACACTTCTACTTTGTCCCATTCATTGCTATACGATTATTCATAGTAGTTGCTTATGATCTTGTATATGTCTGTAGAGTCAGCTGTTATGTCTGTTGTTTAATTTCTAACTTTATTTCTTTGAAACTTCTATTTTCCCCCTTAGTCTAGTTAAAATTTGTCAATTTATCTTTTTGAAAACCAATTATTAATTCCTCTGATCCTATTATTATTATCTGATCTCTTGCATTTATTTCTACTCTGATCTTTATTACATCCTTCCCTTTGCTAATGTTAAGCTTAATTTGTTCTTCTTTTTCTAGTTCCTAGAGGTTAGGTTGTTTACTTGAGATCTAATTGTTTAATAGTTTCTCTTGCTTGTCATAATTGTGGAGAAAATCCTTGTATCAGCCCACCTTATATGCCCACAAAGACATAGATGTTTTTACACTTGTTCACTTATAATAAAATAGGACTTGTTATTTTTTGTAAATTTTCAGAGGATTGGAGTTTCAATTTTTATAGAATAGTTTATAGCATTAAGGTATGCTTACCTTATTCACTTATATTTAACTTTATGTAAAGTAATACAATTTTATTTTTTAAGGTAAGTGTAGAAAAATCACTTGAGCCCACCACTCAAAGATAATTTCTATAAACACTGTAAATATTCTTCAAAGAACATATAAGTAAAATGACTTTATTATGTTGCATATTGCACATTGACATGTGTTTTAAGTACTTTGGCACGAAATAACACATCATTGGATATTCTAAATAGCCTTAAATATTTCAAAATAATGTAATTAAATGCTTTTGTATATTGCAGAGATATATGAAAATACATTTATCCAAGCTACTACATCTGGATCTTTAGTTTATTGCTATTGCCAAAATTGCTTTGGTCATTTTTGTTCATGTTTTTTTTTTGCATTTCTAGTTATTTCCCTGGCTTAATTCCTATGATGAAATTACCCAGAACACATCAACATTTTTTAGGATTTAAATATTTAGTTCTGCAGTTCAGTTCCATTTAGTCACTCAGTCGTGTACAACTCTTTGCAACCCCATGAATCACAGCACGCCAGGCCTCCCTGTCCATCACCAACCACCGGCATTTACCCACACTCATGTCCATCAAGTCGGTGATGCCATCCAGCCATCTCATCCTCTGTCGTCCCCTTCTCCTCCTGCCCCCAATCCCTCCCAGCATCAGGGTCTTTTCCAATGAGTCAACTCTTAGCATGAGGTGGCCAAAGNGGCATTTACCCACACTCATGTCCATCAAGTCGGTGATGCCATCCAGCCATCTCATCCTCTGTCGTCCCCTTCTCCTCCTGCCCCCAATCCCTCCCAGCATCAAGGTCTTTTCCAATGAGTCAACTCTTAGCATGAGGTGGCCAAAGTATTGGAGATTTAGCTTTAGCATCAGTCCTTCCAAAGAAAACCCAGGACTGACCTCCTTTAGAATGGACCGGTTGGATCTCCTTGCAGTCCAAGGGACTCTCAAGAGTCTTCTCCAACACTATTGTTCAAAGGCATCTATATAGTTCTAGATTATACTTAACAAATTTTTTTCAAGTTAATTTCAACTTCTCTGCATGACTAAATAATTCTGTGCTGTCATTAAGTACTGAACTGGCTGAATACATTTTCTAAAACAGCATATGGAAATATTCTTGATATGTTCTCTTTTGATTTTCTGTAATACAGCTCTGAAAAATGTTAGTCAAAGAGAGACTTCATAATCAGTAAAAAATTCTGGGAACTACTTTCTGTCTTTGTCTTTCATACCAGCAGTGTCTTTCTTTTATACCTTAAAGTAAAAGATTAGATTAAAATAAAAGCCACTTAATGAGTTTTACCCTCCTCTTTTTAAAAATGCATAGAATAACATATGAAAATATGTTGTAGAAGTGCAAGAAACAAAGTGGTTTGTTAACAAGTTCATAAAGGAACATATAGTAAACTCATGGTTTTATGTGAAAAATTATGTGATCTAAATGAATGAACAAGAATGTAGGGATTGACCTGTCCACATGAACGGTGCTTTTAAGGCTTATTTTTGTTGTCTGTTCTTTTTATCTTTTTATATCTCTTAATAGCAGTAATCTGGGTCAAATTTAAACTTAAAAAATAAATGGTAAAAGTCTAATATCCAAGGAAATACAATGTGTTCCTTTGTGTTTATAGTGAGTCATAAAAGGGAGAGGATAAAAAGCTCAAGAATATCTTTCCTTGGTAAATTTAGTGAGCAGTCATTTCATTTTGAATGGATCATGTATGATGGATACTTTAAATAGTGTTTCTCTGAGACTTACATGTTACATGGAATCTCCTTAAGATGTTCTTGGAAAATATACAGTAATAAGATTTGACATAGAGTTTGATATCACCAGAATAAATTTGTCAAATAATCTTTAAAAATGAACTGTATGAAATTTTTTTGCTTTTTGTAACTTATGCATTTACCATTTTCTAGATTTACTATTTACTAATTATGTATAATTAATTTATCCATTAAATACATATTATCAATTATGTTATATGATATGCTCTTTTCAAATTAATTTATTAAATGTTTATAAATAGCAAATGTGACTTGAAAATATATTTCCATCTTTGAAAACTAGAATCTGATGCTTATGTGTAAGACACAGAGACAGATAAAGGTAACAGAATATTTCATAAGTAAATAATTTACATAAATAATCTCACATATAGCATTTATCCTTCAATAAAGGAGATTTCACATTCAAAGTTAAAGTGGATATCCTAGAATTATGACAGTTTTGGAGAAATCAAAATCTTACCTCTTCAAACAAAATAATAATATACTGGGAATTAATTACAAAAGGATAGATCATAGAAAACTGAATGGAATATAATGGAATATTTATAATGCCATGGGAGGGAAATTAATATAAACTAAAATTTTTTGAGAAAAATATTGCTGATTATAAAGATTGGTTATATTTGAAAAACTATAACCAACTCTCAAAGGGATTAATACATGAGACTAATAAAATATTTACTAAAGTCTTAATGAAGGACTGACAATTTTATTATGCTATCATTAAAAAAATGGAAAACCTCATAATCTATAATCATTATTATAAAATGACTTTATTATATAAATAATGTGTAGAAACATTAAATGAATCAAAAAGACAGTAGGAAACAAGTAAAACAAAGACTATAATTGCAAAGAATGTAACCACTATGAATTCTGTTCTTGCATATAATTGATGGTATAAAATATGCCAAGATGAGATATTTCTCCAAGTTTAAATCTGAAACAAAATCCAGCTCTAGTTGCATTGTGTTGAAGTGTGTGTGTTAGTTGCTCAGTCACGTTTCACTCTTTGTGATCCTATTAACGGTAGCTCTCCAGGCTCCTCTGTCCATGGAATTCTGCAGGCAAGAATACTTGAGTGGATGCCCATTTCCTTTCGGAGGGGATCTTCCCAACCAAAGAATCAAACCTGGTTCTTCTGCATGGCAGGCAGGTTCTTACCATCTGAGGTTCTTACCAGGAAAGACCCATGTGTTGTAGTGGCCACCCTCCTATGATGGCACTTTCTATTGGTGTTAACCATTTAGAATGCAGTTTCACAATATATGATAAAAGTGATTCAGTGCATATATCCTATGTTCACCCTCTCCAAGAAACTGCCCTAAATATGGAAAATATGTTTAAGACACATGTAATTACAATAACTATAAACAATTAAAATAATCTAAATGTTATTTCACATTGTTTAAATAAATGTTAGATAAAACATTTCATCACAGTCAAAAGTAGGTTTCTTAGATTACAAACAGAAAAATAAATGGGAAAATTAATATTTCCAAATTTTAAATAGTGTATAATTTTTTGCTGTTTAGTCACTCAGTTGTGTCTGACTCATTGTGACTCCATGGACTGCAGCATTCCCTGTCCTTCACTATCTTCTGGAGTTTGTGCAAACTCAGATGCATTCAACTACTGACCAAATCCAACCATCTCATTCTCCGTTGCGCCCTTCTCCTTCTGCCCTCAACCTTTCCTAGCATTAGGGGTTTTTCCAATCATTCGGCTTTTCACATCAGGTGGCCAAAGCTTTAGACTTTCAGCTTCGGGGTCAGTCCTTCCAATGAATATTCAGAATTAATTTCCTTTAGGATTGACTGGTTTGGTCTCCTTGCTTTCCAAGGGACTCAAGAATGTCTCTAGCACCACAATTTGAAAGCATCAATTCTTTGGTGCTCAGCCTTCTTTATGGTCCATTCTCACATTCATACATGACTACTGGAAAAACCATAGCTTTGACTAGATGGACCTTTGTTGGCAAAGTGATGTCTGCTTTTTAATATACTGGCTAAATTTGCTACAACTTTTCTTCCAAGGAGGAATTGCCTTTTAATTTCTTGGCTGCAGTNACTACTGGAAAAACCATAGCTTTGACTAGATGGACCTTTGTTGGCAAAGTGATGTCTGCTTTTTAATATACTGGCTAAATTTGCTACAACTTTTCTTCCAAGGAGGAATTGCCTTTTAATTTCTTGGCTGCAGTCACCATCTGCAGTGATTTTGGAGACCAAGAAAATAAAATCTCTATCCGTTTCCATTTTCCCCCAATCTATGTCATTAAGTGATGGAACTGGATGCCATAATCTTAGTTTTCTGAAAGCTGGGGTTTAAGCCAGCTTTTTCCTCTCCTCTTTCATCTTCACCAATAAACTCTTTAGTTTTTTATCCCTTTTGCCATCATGGTAGTGTCATCTTCATATCTGGGATTGTTGGTATTTCTCCTGGAAATCTGATTCCAGCCTGTGATTTATTCAGCCTGGCATTTTGCATGATGTACTCTGCATAGAAGTTAAATAAGCAGGGTGACAATAAACAGTCTTGACATACTCCTTTCCCATTTTGAACTAGTCCTTTTTTCCATGTCCAGTTCTAAATGTTACTTCTAACCTTGCAAATAGACTTCTCAGGAGGCAGATAATGTGGTCTGGTATTCCTGTCATTTTAAGAATTTTCCATAGTTTNTCTTGACATACTCCTTTCCCATTTTGAACTAGTCCTTTTTTCCATGTCCAGTTCTAAATGTTACTTCTAACCTTGCAAATAGACTTCTCAGGAGGCAGATAATGTGGTCTGGTATTCCTGTCATTTTAAGAATTTTCCATAGTTTGTGACTGCAAGGAGATCCAACCAGTCCATTCTGAAGGAGATCAGCCCTGGGATTTCTTTGGAAGGAATGATGCTAAAGCTGAAACTCCAGTACTTTGGCTACCTCATGTGAAGAGTTGACTCATTGGAAAAGACTCTAATGCTGGGAGGGATTGGGGGCAGGAGGAGAAGGGGACGACATAGGATGAGATGGCTGGATGGCATCATTGACTCAATGGACATCACTGACTCGTGAGTCTGAGTGATCTGGGAGTTGGTGATGGACAGGGAAGCCTGGCGTGCTGCAATTCATGGGGCCGTGAAGAGTTGGACATGACTGAGTGACTGAACTGAACTGTTGTGATCTACACAGTCAAAGGCTTTAGTGTAGTCAATAAAGCAGGAAGTAGATGTGTTCCTGGAATTATCATGCTTAACATATGATCCTGTGGAGGGTAGCAATTTGATCTCTGGTTCTCTGCCTTTTCTAAATCCAGCTTGAACATCTGTAAGTTCTTGGTTTATGTATTGTTGAAGCCTGGCTTGAAGGATTTTGAGCATTACCTTGCTAGTGTGTGATGTGAGCTCAATTGTGTATTATTTTGAGTATTCTTTGGCATTACCCTTCTTTGAGACTGGAATGAAAACTGACATTTTCCAGTCCTGGAAAATCCAGTCCAGTCCAGTCCTGTGCCACTGTTGAGTTTTCCAAATTTGCTAGCATTTTGATGCAGCACTTTAACAGCATCATCTTTTTGGATTTGAAATAGCTCAGTCTGAACTTCATCGTAGCTTTGTTTGTAATAATACTTCCCAAGGCCCACCTGACTTCACACTCCAGGATATCTGGCTCTACTTGAGTGACCACACCATCATGGTTATCTGAGTCATTAAGCTCTTTTTATATAGTTCTTCTGTTTATTATTGCCATCTCTTCTTAATCTCTTCTGCTTCTGTTAGGTTCTTACTCTTTCTATCCTTTATTGTGTACATCCTTGCATAAAATGTTCCCTTGACATCTCTGATTTTCTAGAAGAGTTCTCTAGTGTTTCCAATTCTATTGTTTTCCTCTATTTCTTTGCATTGGTCATTTAAGAAGGCTTTGTTATCTCTGCTTGCTATTCTTTGGAACTCTGCATCCAGTTGGGTATATCTTTCCTTTTCTCCTTTGCCTTTCATTTCTCCTCTTTTCTCAGCTACTTATAAGACCTTGTCAGACAACCATTTTGCCTTGTTGCATTTTTTTTTCCCCTTTGGGATGATTTTGGTCACCACCGCCTGTACAGTGTTATGAACCTCCCTCCATAGATCTTTTTTATTCATTCAGTCAGTATTCCTTGGTGCCAATCGTTTCTTGTATGTGTCTGGCAGTAAGAGCATGTGAGTAAGACTGGAAAGTCCTAAACCCTCACCTCAGATAGCTTACAGTCCAGTTTTGAGGCTTACTCATGATAAGTCATGAGTCATAGGGGTAATTACCCAGGGTCTTTATTCAGTAGCTCGACGTAATTCCAGGTCACTAGGTTAAGTGTCTGTTCTAGGAGAAGACAATGGCAATCCACTCCATTACTCTTGCCTGGAAAATCCCATGGATGGAGGAGCCTGGTAGGCTGTGATCGATGGGGTTGTGAAGAGTCTGACACGACTGAGTGACTTCGCTTTCACTTTCAGGCATTGGAGAAGGAAATGGCAACCCACTCCAGTGTTCTTGCCTGGAGAATCCCAGGGATGGGGGAGCCTGGTGGGCTGCCGTCTATGGGGTCATGCAGAGTCAGACACGACTGAAGTGACTTAGCAGCAGCAGCAGCAGCAGGTGAAGTATCTGTTCTAGTCTGGTCATTTAGAGATTCAGGTTACCTGAAGCTCTGTCACAGTCAACATAAGACTTCATTCAACTTGGATGTCTCTATCCAGTCAACAGATAAGAAACAGGATTAAATATTCCCAAACAGAAAATGCAGTGAGCTGGCAAATATCATATGGCCATTTCTAAATGCAAAGCAGGCTGACAAAAGTAGTTTAGTTGTGAGCCCAGGAAAAGCAGAACAATACTTATTTCTACAAGATTTTTATGAAGACCTATATATCTACTATGGCTTCCTTGCTGCCTCAGTGGTAATATCCACCTATAATGCAGGAATTGAGGGTTCAATCCCTGGGCCAGGAAGATTCCCTGGAGAAGGAAATGGCAACCCACTCCAATATTCTTGCCTTAGAAATTCCATGGACAGAGAAGCCTGGCAAGCTATAGTGCAAAGCGCCACAAGAGTCAGACGTGATTTAGCAACTAAACCACCACCAAAAATATGTCTACTATCCTTTATCTTAAAATGGATTCATCAAGGACATGTTTAAGCCTCATAATCATTGATATTTTTCCAGTTTCAGTTAGCCACAGATCATATTATAATAGAAAATATGTCCTTAATAAAAGCAAAGATTACATTTTCTCAGATAAATCATATCATTTAACTCTGGAAATAAGTAGTCTTCTATACAATAGAGGACTTCCCTTGTGGCTAGGCTGGTAAAGAATCAGCCTGCATTGCAGGAGACCTGGGTTCGATCCCTGGGTTGGGAAGGTCCCCTGGAGAAGGGAAATGCTACCCACTCCAGTATCTGGCCTGGAGAATTCCATGGACTGTATAGTCCATGGGGTCACAAAGAATCTGATGAATGAGCAACTTTCACTTCAGTATATAACAGATGATGGAAGAAAAGAAAAAAAATAGTCATTTCAGATGCATAAGGTAATACTGATGTCACCTCTTAAATACATTACAGGTATGATTTTATCTAAAAATCAAATACTGGATTATTGATGTTTTGTTAACTATTTTTGTGTATAGCCAATCTTTGATATCTAAATTAAAAATATATATAACTAAAACAACCCCTTATATCTAAATAGGAACACTTAATTCTTAGCTGGTTACAATGGGCGTGTTATTTAAAACTTTTAAAAGGGTATGCAAAGTTATCTCAAGATGTTAAATAAGCCATGATATATATATACACACACACACACATATATAAATAAACACATATAAAGAAAATGTTTGTAACAGATAAAGTGTTGTTGTTCAGTCACTAAGTCATGTTTGACTCTTTATGACACCATGAGCTATAGCACACCAGGCTCCCCTGTCCTTCACTATCTCCTGGAGTTTGCTCAAACTCATGTTAATTGAGTCTGTGATGCTAACTAGCCATCTTATCCTCTGCCACCCCTTCTCCTTTTGCCTTCAATCTTTCCCAGTATCAGGTCTTTTTAATGAGTCAGCTCTTCACATCAATTGTCCAATTTCAGAAAAATTAATTACCCACATTAAAGTATTTTTGTATACACACGTTTCACATAGATATTCCATGGTTCACATATTTTGTATTTGTTTCATGTGTGTATTTCATATATTTGTATGTTTCACAAATATGAATTCCCAGAGGTCTGAATCACTAGGAAAGTACAAAAATAATTTTCAGTGACTCTCTTTTCCATCTTCATCAAATTAAATTCAGATTCTTTAGTGCTGACATCTCCTTAAAATGGTCTATGAAAATAGTTAAATATACTTGATTTCTGTAGCATGAGAAACACAGAAAGAGATTTCTCAACATTTTGCCAAACTGAGGAACAGATTTTATTTTTACCCAGAATATTCCAGATACTTATTAGGGTAAAAATAGACCTAATTAAAAGGGGTAGTACAGTTAACTATATAGACATGTAAAATTTACTTTACAAATAAGTCAGATTTTATCCACCTTTATTCCTTGAGATTTTACTAAGGTATTGTTAGTTCACAGTTTTCTGCTCTTCAAATTCTTAAATGAATTATGCATGACAACTCAAAACAAGAAGAGTTGAAGTGTGAAAACCTCTGAGAAGGATTAATACCCATGAACAATCTAAGGATAAAGCTGCACAATATTCTCTAATCTATATCAATCTTTATCATATTTGTTAAAGTTAGGAAGCTCTATGATGTTTAATGACAAAAATGGTTCACGATTCACTTCCAAATATGGAAGATATATGAAAAAAATGCCCAATATTTTGTCAGCATTGGTCTCTATTGCACTGCAAATGAAATACAAGGGCTCTACTAACTTTCATTAAGAAGTTTCAAAGAGAGACTGAAAGTTCCCTGAGGCTGGGGATTAGGTCTTTAATCCTACCCTTGTATCCTTAATGCCTGACACATGCCAGGAACTTGTTATTAGCTGAATAAATGCATTAAAAAATGACAAAAATGTAGAAGAAATGAAAATAGTCCATATAACATATTGAGAGCCTGTTAGGATGATCCTAGGAATCCCCATTAACATATATATGGAATATAGAAAAATGGTACACATGAACTTATTTCCAGGATAGGAATAGAGACACAGATGTTGAGAATGGACATGTGAACACAGCAGAGGACGGGAGAGTGGGACAAATTAAGAGAGTAGGGTTGACATGTAGACACCACCACGTGTAAAATATTATAGGTAGTTAGTGGGAGGCTGCTATACAGTACAGGGAGCTGAGCTTGTTGCTCTTCCTGACCTAGAGGGGTGGTATGTGGGGAACTTGAGGGAGGCTCAAGAGGGAGGGGATATATGTATATGCATAGCTGATTCACTTTGTTGTATAGCAGAAACCAACACAACATTGTAACACAGTTATGCTCCAACAAAAAGAAAAAAATAAAAGCACTCTTACTCTCAACTCTTAATGGAGTTTACTTGAATCAGCTTGTGCAGGTTTGGGGAGACTGAGAATAACAAATAAGACATAAACTTATGGGTGATGCTCTATATTATACTATGTTTTGTTGTTGCATTTTATGAAGATTGTTTAAATTTCTAAAACAGTATGAATGCAGCATCACTTTGTTAGGTCATTTGCAATAGTGTCCTGAGGAATATCACTAACCATTCTGCTAGGCATCCTGACTGCCATGATTTCCTCTTGTACCACTGAATAATTTACTGTTGTTTGATTAACTCAACAATATCTGTATCTGGTCTTCCTGTTATGCTGAAGCTACTGTTTAAAGGTTTTTTAATATATTGGTTACACAGAAAGAAAAGAGAAATTATATGTATATATATAGTTCTTCCTTATAATCGTATTTTACTAAAACAAAATATAAAATATGCCAGGTTTTATACTAAACACTAAATAATTTCACAGTAATTATTCCTTATTCCTACTATAAAATAATTGTTAAACACATTGTTAACTATTTGATGAGGAGTTCAAAGGGAGAATAATTTAATACCAAATGATTTCTTAGTGTCCATAACTTGAAATCCAACCAATACCAAATATAAACCATCACTAAATATTGCATGACACTTTACTGGAGATCCTGTGCAGAAATTTATAGGGAGGCTTACATTCTGGCAGACTACAGTCCTGCCAGAATCCTCTGTCTGTGGACTTCTGAGGCAAGAATACTGGAATGGCTTGCCATTCCCTTCTCCAGGGGGTCTTCCCGACCCAGGAATTGAACCCACCTCTCTTTCACTGCAGGTAGATTCTTTACCTTCTGAGTGTTAGTAAGTATGAAAAGAGTTAGCTAAGGTTCATTTCAGTTTGGTATCTAAATCTCACAGATGATTATCTTTCAGCTGAAGAAAGAAACCTATATTTCCAAGAATATCTTTTGATACTTTTCTCTCAATTTAAATAAAACCTAGTTCATAAAAGCTAATTTTTCCTTACAAGTATACCTCAGTAAGGAGAAGGCAATGGCAACCCACTCCAGTACTCTTGCCTGGAGAATCCCATGGACAGAGGAGCCTGGTAGGCTGCAGTCCATGGGGTCGCGAAGAGTCAGACATGACTGAGCGATTTCACTTTCACTTTTAACTTTCATGCATTGGAGAAGGAAATGGCAACCCACTCCAGTGTTCTTGCCGGGAGAATCCCAGGGACGGGGGAACCTGGCGGGCTGAACCTGGTGGCTGAATCGTCTCTGGGGTCGCACAGAGTCGGACATGACTGAAGTGACTTAGGAGGATACCTCAGTAATGTAAATAAAAATATTATATAACCATTTTTCAACTGGTATAGCATGCTGCTTGAGTACCCAGTTTTTAATTGTAAAAATGCCCCTTAATGTGTTCAGAATTTGAAATTTTGAGAAAAATTAATAAGAATATCCATGCATCAGTATCTGAAGCTTTGTATTGTTCTTATAGTGAAATGTATATCTTTACCATTTGTAGTGAAATATATATCATTACCACTGGCATATTGTTGTTTGGAGAATGTTGCACCAGCAAATTTGGAAAACTCAGCAGCGGCCATAGGACTGGAAAAGATCAGTTTTCATTCCAATTCCAAAGAAAGGCAATGCCAAAGAATGTTCATAGTACCTCACAATTGCACTCATATCACACACTGGAGAAGTAATGCTCAAAATTCTCTAAGCCAGGCTTCAACAGTACATGGACTGAGAATTTTCAGATGTTCAAGCTGTATTTGGAAAAGGCAGAGGAACCAGAGATCAAATTGCCAACGTCTGTTGGATTATCAAGAAAACAAGAGAGTTCCAGTAAAACATCTACTTCTGCTTCATTGACTACTCTAAAGCCTTTTACTATGTGACCACAACAAACTGTGGAAAATTCTTAAAGAGATGGGAATAAAGAGACTACCTTATCTGCCTTCTGAGAAATCTGTATGGAAGTTTAGAAGCAACAGTTAGAACTGGACATGGAACAATGGACTGGTTCCAAATTGGGAAAGGAGTACATCAAGGCTGTATATTATCACCTTTTTTATTTAAGTTATATTCAGAGTATGTCATTCCAAATGCCAGACTGGATGAAGCACAAACTGGAATCAAGATTTCAGGAAGAAATATCAATAACCTCAGATATGCAAATGATACCAACCTTATCACAGAAAGCAAAGAGGATCTCAACAGCCTCTTGATGAAAGTGAAAGAGGAGAGTGAAAAAGTTGACTTAAAACCCAGCATTCAGAAACTAAGTTTATGGCCTCCAGTCCCATCACTTCATGGCAAATAGATGGGGAAACAATGAAAATAGTGACAGACTATTTTCTTGGGCTCCAAAATCGCTACGGATGGTGACTGCAACCATGAAATTAAAAGACACTTGCTCCTTGAAAGAAAAGCTGTGAGAAACCTAGAGAGCATATTAAAAAACAGAGATATCACTTTACTGACAAAGGTCTGTATAGTCATAGCTATGATTTTTCCAGTAGTCATGTATGGATGTGAGAGTTGGACCATAAAAAAGTTCAGCGCCTTGTGGTATTGGAGAAGACTCTTGAGAGTCCCTTGGATTGCAAGGAGATAAACCAGTCAGTCCTAAAGGAAATTAGTCCTGAATATTCATTGACAGGACTTATGCTGAAGCTGAAACTCCAACACTTTGGCCACCTGATGTGAAGAGCTGACTCACTGGAAAAGACCCTGATGCTGGGAAAGGCTGAAGGCAGAGGAGAAGGGGATGACAGAGGATGAGATGGTTGGATGGCATCACCAACTCAATGGACATGAGTTTGAATAAACTCTGGGAGTGGGTGATGGGCAAGGAGGCCTGGTGTGCTGCAGTCCTTGGGGTCACAGAGAGCTGGACATGACTGAGTGACTAAAATGAACTGATCCTGTTCAGCAAATTTATTTACTGGAGGAATAGATCCATGATCCTTGTGTGCACTACTGTGCAATACAGCTACTCCTCAGGGATTTTTAGACATTTGCAGCTTATTGTTTTTTCTGTTAATTCTTAAATTTTCTCTTATTCTACTCTAATTTTTCAACTTTGTTCCTACCATCTATACTTCTGTTAAGTTCTTTAGTAGCTGGTGAATTTCATTATACATAATAAAATATGTGTTGCTAATTCTCTTGTGTTCAGGCTCACCTGGCCACACTATCCTATTTAAATTTAAGAGCAAGACTTACCTTTTTACCCATCCTCTTAGAATTTTTAAAATCGGTCTAAATCAACACAAGCACAGATTAAAATTAATTCGTAGTACAGAGGTGGATAAAATTTAAACTATCTCACCAGTTTCACCAGTCAATGAGATTGCTAAAATCATTACAATTATTAAGATAGGCATTTTGCTTTGCATTTTGGTCTTTTGTTGCTTCTTGTTTTGGTTGATACAGTTTTCAAATGTGTGCTCTTGTTTTGGTTGATACAGTTTTCAAATGTGTGTGTATTTTTAAAAATTGAAAAAAAAATAGAAAAAATATATATGAATTTAGAACATATTCTATTTGTTTTCTAGAAATCTATTCAGATTGATCATCTTTGTGTCTTCTTTCTGCTATATTTTTTATTTTTTAATTAACTTATTTATTTTAATTGGAGGCTAATTACTTTACAATATTGTAGTGGTTTTTGCCATACATTGACATGAATCAGCCACGGGTGTACATGTGTCCCTCATTCTGAACCCCCTCCCACCTCCCTCCCCATCCTGTTCCTCAGGATTGTCCCTGTGCACCAAGTTTGAGTGTGCTGTTTCATTCATCGAACTTATTTTGTGTTGTTCCAACATGTTTATGAATTAAGGATGTATTCAGTATAAACCTCTAGAAATTTATCTATGGTTGTGCTGGGCTGTCTGCTAAATATGACAGCCCAATGTAACATAATTCTATTGTATGTTATTATAAACTTTAATCTCCAATTATGGTTCAAAATGTCTCGCTTTTCTCTCAGTTTTCATATCAGATACACGTTTTTAGGACTTTAATCTTAATTGCTGTTCTCTTCATAGTACTAATACCTATAGCCATGGAACTGGACAAACAAAAATCAGTTTAATTCTGTTTCCAGTCTTTTTGCTTCTTATTTTTCTAAAATTTATTATATTAAGAAATAATCAGTGTAGTAAATAATAATTGATAGTTATTTGAAAAGCAATATATGTCATTTATATATATACATCAATTCAGAATCACAAATGATTCAAATGCTAGTTTTAGGTGGTATATTTAGCCTGTTTACTAAGTGCAGATAATGTAGTAGAGCCTGAAATGAATGCAAGGATGTGGTAGAGTCAAATTCTATGAATTCATTGATTATCCTCTCCTAAAAAAAGAGACTTTAAAGTGAGAGCTATGATTTCAATATTTTTTTTACTTTTAAAACCCTCTTCAACTTGTTTTGTTTAAAAGATTTCCCTTTTCCTAAGAATAATTAGAACTCCAGTAATTATATTGATTATGTTTTCCATTTAACACCCCCCCCCCCACCCTCCCCAACTGCACTTACTGTAGAGACAAAAATCAAAGGAGTCAAACGTTTCCATATTTTGACTATACTCTAATGCTCCAATTCTGCTTTGGTGGCAAGACATAAAGCCATGTCAGTATGACATGAAGCAACATACTGATTTTCCATGCTATTTTCAAGTCTGCAAAATAATCTACACCATTAAATCTACTTCAGGAAACAAGCTATATATCACTATGTCAAGGCTAAGGATCTGTCTCTTATACACATCTGAAAAGCTGTGAGAAACCTAGAGAGCATATTAAAAAACAGAGATATCACTTTACTGACAAAGGTCTGTATAGTCATAGCTATGATTTTTCCAGTAGTCATGTATGGATGTGAGAGTTGGACCATAAAAAAGTTCAGCGCCTTGTGGTATTGGAGAAGACTCTTGAGAGTCCCTTGGATTGCAAGGAGATAAACCAGTCAGTCCTAAAGGAAATTAGTCCTGAATATTCATTGACAGGACTTATGCTGAAGCTGAAACTCCAACACTTTGGCCACCTGATGTGAAGAGCTGACTCACTGGAAAAGACCCTGATGCTGGGAAAGGCTGAAGGCAGAGGAGAAGGGGATGACAGAGGATGAGATGGTTGGATGGCATCACCAACTCAATGGACATGAGTTTGAATAAACTCTGGGAGTGGGTGATGGGCAAGGAGGCCTGGTGTGCTGCAGTCCTTGGGGTCACAGAGAGCTGGACATGACTGAGTGACTAAAATGAACTGATCCTGTTCAGCAAATTTATTTACTGGAGGAATAGATCCATGATCCTTGTGTGCACTACTGTGCAATACAGCTACTCCTCAGGGATTTTTAGACATTTGCAGCTTATTGTTTTTTCTGTTAATTCTTAAATTTTCTCTTATTCTACTCTAATTTTTCAACTTTGTTCCTACCATCTATACTTCTGTTAAGTTCTTTAGTAGCTGGTGAATTTCATTATACATAATAAAATATGTGTTGCTAATTCTCTTGTGTTCAGGCTCACCTGGCCACACTATCCTATTTAAATTTAAGAGCAAGACTTACCTTTTTACCCATCCTCTTAGAATTTTTAAAATCGGTCTAAATCAACACAAGCACAGATTAAAATTAATTCGTAGTACAGAGGTGGATAAAATTTAAACTATCTCACCAGTTTCACCAGTCAATGAGATTGCTAAAATCATTACAATTATTAAGATAGGCATTTTGCTTTGCATTTTGGTCTTTTGTTGCTTCTTGTTTTGGTTGATACAGTTTTCAAATGTGTGCTCTTGTTTTGGTTGATACAGTTTTCAAATGTGTGTGTATTTTTAAAAATTGAAAAAAAAATAGAAAAAATATATATGAATTTAGAACATATTCTATTTGTTTTCTAGAAATCTATTCAGATTGATCATCTTTGTGTCTTCTTTCTGCTATATTTTTTATTTTTTAATTAACTTATTTATTTTAATTGGAGGCTAATTACTTTACAATATTGTAGTGGTTTTTGCCATACATTGACATGAATCAGCCACGGGTGTACATGTGTCCCTCATTCTGAACCCCCTCCCACCTCCCTCCCCATCCTGTTCCTCAGGATTGTCCCTGTGCACCAAGTTTGAGTGTGCTGTTTCATTCATCGAACTTATTTTGTGTTGTTCCAACATGTTTATGAATTAAGGATGTATTCAGTATAAACCTCTAGAAATTTATCTATGGTTGTGCTGGGCTGTCTGCTAAATATGACAGCCCAATGTAACATAATTCTATTGTATGTTATTATAAACTTTAATCTCCAATTATGGTTCAAAATGTCTCGCTTTTCTCTCAGTTTTCATATCAGATACACGTTTTTAGGACTTTAATCTTAATTGCTGTTCTCTTCATAGTACTAATACCTATAGCCATGGAACTGGACAAACAAAAATCAGTTTAATTCTGTTTCCAGTCTTTTTGCTTCTTATTTTTCTAAAATTTATTATATTAAGAAATAATCAGTGTAGTAAATAATAATTGATAGTTATTTGAAAAGCAATATATGTCATTTATATATATACATCAATTCAGAATCACAAATGATTCAAATGCTAGTTTTAGGTGGTATANATTTCAAGATTTGTATGGAAATACAAAAAACCTCGAATAGCCAAAGCAACCTTGAGAAAGAAGAATGGAACTGGAGGAATCAACTTGCCTGACTTTAGGCTCTACTACAAAGCCACAGTCATTAAGACAGTATGGTACTGGCACAAAGACAGAAATATAGATCAGTGGAACAAAATAGAAAGCCTGGAGATAAATCCACACACCTATGGACACCTTATCTTCGACAAAGGAGGCAAGAATATACAATGGAGTAAAGACAATCTCTTTAATAAGTGCTTCTGGGAAAACTGGTCAACCACTTGTAAAAAAATAATATCCTTAAAAAATTATTTTATAAAAAGTTAAAGCAAGATTACTAGTCTCCATATTAATAAATTTTGAAAATTGCCAGCTTAGTAAATGGCAATGGAGCTGTCCAAAACTTTTTGGCATTTGTTGCATAGTCACTCAAAACTTGTAAAAAATATGGGAGCTATTCTTTTTGCGAGTACCACAGGAGTACATAATATAAATAGAAGAAGAAATTACTAGATGTAAATCAATACATTTTTATATCATAGAAATGTGCAATATAAGTAGTTTATGTTATTAAAAATCCTCTTTATCTGGATAGGACAATTTCTGGTTCACAAATTAATGGAAAATTTGAGATTGTCCTAAATTTTACCAACGTGATTATTAATAGTATACCATTCCATAATTTGAATTTGACAGCTTTGCTTTTCAGTATATAAATAAGTATTTTCTCCCAGGGATGGAAAGAAAGTATGTTAGTTCCAGTCTCTTTTTAAAAGACAAAGTGCTTTTCTAGCCTTATTACTTTATTTTATAATTAGTGCATATACAGTTACAAATATAATTATGGGAGATTCTATGAAAAATTAAGCCTCCACTTCTTATGCTCAGTAATAATTTTTTAAAAATTAGACACTTTTTCATCACTGATGCAGTGGTAAAGGCAGATTTGAAGCTAAGCTATTCTGGGCTATAAACAAAGAAAATTGATGTATCTATCCAAATTAAAGACAAAAAATATAATAAACAGAATGGCCTTATTGGTTATTTATAATTTTAAGAAAGTTAACATTTTTATTAAATTTCATGAGTGTTGTTTATTTCATGGATCATATTCAAAGCTATGATATCTATTGCTAGGAGATCTAAAGCAGGGAAGAGGAAAAATTAACTCTTGGATTCTTGTTCAAAAACTTTTTTCAAATAAATTTTGCTAGCAAATATTTTGATTTTCATTGCAAAAAAATATGATTTTCATTTATGAGTTATTAAGTGAACTTGTTTTTACCTGAAAATAATATTAATATCTTTACAAATTTACTTTCTTGATGTACAGCAAGAGGCTCTTCCATTTTAGTTCTAATTCTGACTTTTTAAAAATTTATAAAGAAGGCATGCTCAAAATGCATTTATGTACGTTAAAAATCAAATTCATCTTTTCTATCTACTGGTGAATTTTTTATGAGAACACGTTCTTATATAGAGTATCTTTATAAATTTAAAAGGCATGTAATAGACAAGATGGTTTATTTTTTCCTGAAAATTTTGATCAATATCATCTAAGACACCTAGATATACACTTTGTGACCTGAGAATGATTTTAGAAACGTATTATATGAAAATTCAGTTTTCTAAAGTATTGTATATGGTATTTTAAAAATAATGAACTTCACCTTTTTCTCAAGTGCTCACGGAACCTTTTCCAGGATAGATCACATACTGGGCCATAAATCTAACCTCAATAAATTAAAAAAAATCGAAATCATTCCAAGCATCTTTTCTGACCATAATGCACTCAGATTAGATCTCAATTACAGGAGGAAAACTCTTAAAAATCCCAACATTTGGAGGCTGAACAACACACTTCTGAATAACCAACAAATCACAGAAGAAATCAAAAAAGAAATCAAAATATGCATAGAAACGAATGAAAATGAAAACACAACTACCCAAAACCTGTGGGA
>SJYV01003767.1:220814-256651 GCA_006410875.1 Neotragus pygmaeus
AAAATCAAATTCATCTTTTCTATCTACTGGTGAATTTTTTATGAGAACACGTTCTTATATAGAGTATCTTTATAAATTTAAAAGGCATGTAATAGACAAGATGGTTTATTTTTTCCTGAAAATTTTGATCAATACCATCTAAGAACACCTAGATATACACTCTATGACCTGAAAATGATTTTAGAAACGTATTATATGAAAATTCAGTTTTCTAAAGTATTGTATATGGTATTTTAAAAATATATTCTACAAGAATAGTAGAAGGGAATATTCTTAATTTTTAAATAATTTTTGCAGTTTACTTCACTAATTTTTATTTAATTTTTTAAATCTTAAAGTGGAACTATAAAATTATGTATATTTTAGAACATAGAGTACATTGTGTGATAATGCATGTAACTAGTGAAATTTGGAATTTTTATTTAATATTTAATCTAAAATAGTGTATGTAATAATGTTACTAGTAATTATTAAGCTAGATTTGATTTCTCAGTCAGAAAGGATATAGTCCAAACAACCTAAATAAAGGTAAACCATGGCAACAGAGTAAGTTCTCTGTAACGGAGCATCACTTGGTCCTCAATCTCTCAGACTTCTTTCTTCCTTTTGTCATATTGTTCCACAGTGTTCCACATTACCTGTGTTTCACTGCTGCATGGTATGTGCCCTATAAATTGAGTTATTTTTAAGCAGTGCCTATCCAAATTAGAGTCTAGTATCCAGTGTTTAAATGTAGAAGGCTGCTGGAACTTTCTTGTTCTTCAGGACCATAACATCTCAAATCGTCTTATTTCTCTAACTCCTCTTTAAAAAATAAGAAAATAGTATAAGCAGTGTGCCCTATCCATAGTGAAGACAGGTATCATTTGGTTATATTTTTCTTGAAGTTTGATGGGCGTGTGTTTTGGAGTGTGTGTATGTTACTCTGTGTGTGTGTGTATCAGCCAGTGTGCATGAATGTATGATTTTATGTTTATGCATATTGTCTTGCTATATAGAATCGTATTTGCAACCCAAATAATTAAAAAGCAGGATTCTAATANTAGGTATCATTTGGTTATATTTTTCTTGAAGTTTGATGGGCGTGTGTTTTGGAGTGTGTGTATGTTAGTCTGTGTGTGTGTGTGTGTATCAGCCAGTGTGCATCATATTTGCAACCCAAATAATTAAAAAGCAGGATTCGAATATGCATTTATATATAGCCTATATTGGACGCCAGGCCCCTCTGTCCATGAAATTTTCCAGGCAGGAACAGTGGAGTGGGTTGCCATTTCCTACTGCAGTGGGTTGCCATCTTCCTGACCCAGGGATTGAACCCATGTCTTTCGTGTCTCCTGCATTGGTAGGCAAATTCTTCCCAACCTGGGAAGCCCCTTACATTATTCAGACTCTCTCTTTCTGTTATTAGCATTCAGTTTAACTCCATTCAGCCATCGTTCCTCACACACATCAAACTTGTAGATAAATCATAACTTCATTACCCCCTTCACGCTTCGATGCTAATTTCTTTTTAAGAATGCCAGTTCTTAGTACTTTGGAAGTGCTCAAGGGAAATTATAAAATAGAGTGAAAACTGCTGTGTAACCNGTTCCTCACACACATCAAACTTGTAGATAAATCATAACTTCATTACCCCCTTCACGCTTCGATGCTAATTTCTTTTTAAGAATGCCAGTTCTTAGTACTTTGGAAGTGCTCAAGGGAAATTATAAAACAGAGTGAAAACTACTGTGTAACCAAGTAAATGAACAATAAGTGTCCAGAACTAACCTTTTTCTGTAACTATGATTATATTATTACAGAAGACTCTTCCTAATACTTAATTCTTCAAATTTCTGATCCTCAGCAGTCTAACTGTGGACATTTAGAACCTTGGTCTTGCTATTTTCTAAACTTCTAAGATGTTTTAAACTAACCAAGTAATCCAAAAATTATCTTGATATTTTAGTTTTCAAAGAATTATCACTTTATAGTAAAATATCAATATATTTTGTGCTTCCTTGGTAGCTCAGCTGGTAAAGAATCTGCCCGCAATACAAGAGACCCTGGTTCAGTTCCTGGGTCAGGAAGAACCACTGGAGAAGCGATAGGCTATTCACTCCAGTTTATTTAATTACTTGAAAATAGCATACATGGTGTTATTGATACTTAAGAGTACTACCCTCTGAAACATATCTGAAGGTAAATCATAATAATCACAGTCTCTGTATACAGTTGTTATTATTATGTCTGTATTTATTGGTAACATATTGGTGACATATTTGATAGTTTCTGCATTTTATTTTTGAATATTTTAACATGAAAGGAATTCTGTTTTTACATGCTAAGTAAACTCAACATATATATGTGGAGATTTCAATAGGGAGTGCATTAAAGGTGGTTTAAGTGCCATTTCATTTATAATTTCAAGGACTCCATTGCAAACATCTATATTATTCCAGAGCCCCATTTTTTCTTAATAAAATATCCAATAGGCAATATCCAATATGTGGCATATGTGTGGTACTGATTAACTTCATTATACTGAAAAGATTAAAGTAGCTATTTGACAATTTTTTAACAGGAGTGTAGAGCATGTTTTTATTAATCATGTTTTTGTATTACTTCCACACTTTTAGATAAGGGGCTATAGTGTTAAAAAACAAAATTCATACAGCAGTTCAGGCTAAAGGAGTTTCTGTATGAATTTTCCCAATTGCTTTCTTCAACATTTTGTACAAATTTTTAGGCAGAAAAACAAACCTCATATATAATTCATTCCTTTAAAAAAAATAAAAGAAATGCCCTTTAACTTTCACTTGGCTGGCATTTCTTGTTGAAAAACAAAGCTGGAAAAAAAAAAAAAAGGAAAAGAATCTGTTGCTGTTTTTATGCCTAAGGGGAGATGTTTAAAACTAGCAAGGCAACAATGACTCAAAACAAATTTAAAGCAAAATTTGAATGAACTGCCTGACATGGAGAACAAAAGCATTTGGGGGGTTACTTAAAATAACATAACTAGAGTTGAAAGTGTCATAGGTTTGACATACTATGTAGCATCACACTAAGTACATATTGATTGTCTAAATATGAGTTTCCATCACAGTGATTATATAACATATATGGGATCAATAGCAACTGGAAAATAATAACCCTCCCAATTATACCATTTAGAATAGCAATGGTAACAGACATGATTAAACAATCAGAAGGGGGAAAAGTCATCAATAGAAACAAGCACAGAGAAGATATCCATAAAGAGAGTTTTTGACTGTCCTTAAAATCTAGCTCAGTGTTTATGAATAACAGATAGGTTAATAGTCTTTCCTTTCCTTAGTTGAATATACTCTCTAAGTAGCCTAACCTAACTAAAAATGCCTATAGAAAACATAGGGCTCCCCAGGTGGGTCAGTGGGAAAGAATCCACCTGCAATGAAGGAGACCCAGGTTCAATCCCTGGGTCGGGAAGTTACCCTGGAGGAGGAAATGGCAACCCACTCCAATATTCTTGCCTGGAAAATCCCATGGAGAGAGGAGTCTGGTGGGCTACAGTTCATGGGGTTGCAAAGAAAGTCAGACACAATTTAGGAGCTAAACAGCAACACCTCTCTGCCAATGAACTATGAGAGCTCTTAAAGTTTTTCTGAAGGGTGTTCCCTTCTAAAGGCAAAGAATAGAAAAAGGATACTCCCTAACATAACGACGTCATTTCTGCTTCTCCACTTCAAGTGATATTTACAGATAAAGACCTACTCAGAGGCCCAGAAAACACATTAGCTGTGTATTCAAAGTTCTTTATGCATGGGAAAACATGCTAAGTAAGTTCATGAGGAAAATATAGACCCTGTTGTTTTCTTCCCCACTCCTTGCATGTGTTTGTGCTAAATCCCTTCAGTTGTGTCCGACTCTGCAACCTCATGGACTGTAGCTCGCCAAGCTCCTCTGTCCATGAGATGTCCATGGAATTCTCCAAGAAAATGGGAGTGGGTTGCCATGCCCTCCTCCAGGGGATCTTCCTAACCCAAGGATGAAACCTGCATCTTTTATATCTCCTGTGTTAGCAGGCGGGTTCTTTATCACAAACACCACCTGAAAAGCCCTCCCCACTTTTTATTTGGGATTATTTTAAGAAAAAATCCCAAGACAAAGAAAAACCTTTGTCTTGGGATAACATATAATAGAAAAGATCTGAACTTACTCACTTTAAAGGGACTGAAGCTTTTTGATCCTAACATTATTCTGTGCAAAGTTAAAAATACCTAAGCAAAATAAAATCCATGATCTCCATGGTCTAAGCATTTGTTTTTTAGAGAAAAAAATCAGTGCCTATGTAAATAAAAGCATCCTGTGTGTGGCTACCAAATGCTGTTGAGAGGGTGCCTATGATTTCTCTGTATCCATACATCAAATCCACAGTCACATTTTCTCTAATCAGCGTCTCTCCAGTGTGTATTCTCAGTGCATGCAAAAGTCCGTTTTCAGTTATTATGAAATGGAAGTAAAAACAGGCAGTTAAAAAATGCTTAACTATTTCCTCTGTCATGTTTCCGGCTTCACTGTTAACAAAGATTCTTTAGGGAGCTGTTTTCATATGGTTTCATACCTGTTAGAAAGTGAAGGCCAGTGCAAAAATATATCAAAACATTTAGGAAAAGTGGAAGAGGCACTCACTGGGTTAAAACTCATCCTTGGAAGAGGGATGTTTAGGTCTAGAAATCTGAAGTGCATTCAAAAGTTTGTACATAAACTCAGACTTATTGTACCACCACAAAGGGTGAAAAAATAGTACAACACACTGAACTTTTTATAATGTAAATGATATCCCTAAAATCATTCATGTTTTCTGTCTTAAATTCATTTTTTTATTTGTTCATCCTTTTAGCACATTCTTTTAAAATCAATGCTTCTCAGGTGGTGCACTGGTAAAGAATCCTCCTGCCAATGCAGGAGATGCAAAAGACACTGATTTGATCCCTGGGTAGGGAGATCCACTGGAGTAAGAAATGGCAACCTGCTCCAGTATTCTTGCCTGAAAATTTTCATGGACAGGAATGGATAGGACAGGCTACTCTCCTGACAGGCTATTGTCCATGGAGTTGCAAAGAGTCAGACCCCACTGAGTAAGCACACACACACACACACACACACACACAGCCTATCGATTAGAGTTTAACAGTAAGGGAAATAGCCCCTGCTCTCATGGAGACTGAAATTACATGTTTAAAATTCATTACTTAGTTAGATGGAGAAGAAAGTGAGATTAGCAGGCTTGGGAAGTGAAGTGAGGAAGATAAAAATCAAAGATATTGCTTTATATACCTGTAGAAATGACATGTTGGAAATTGAACACTTAAGGATAGATCTACACTTGAGATTTAAAAAAATTGTGAAGTAATAGTATATGTTTGTTCCTTAAAGTCAAGAGAATACATAAGATCTTTTTCCCAGATGATAAAAAATTAAAGAGGTCTAAAAACCAGTCTTCCTCAAAATGTTAAGAATCAAGAGAGGCATCAGAAAGGAGTGTTTTTTGTTTTTTTCTCTTCCATTCCAGACCTGTAAAACTGAGAGAATAAAACTTGACTGTAGATATGTGTTAGCATTTTAACTGAAGTTGACATTATTTTGACAGCTGAAATCACAACTGAGATTAGATTGAGAAGACACAAAATTATCATTGAAGAATCTTGTATTTGAACTAACAGGAATCATTATGTGAAGAATTATGATATTGTAAAATCATTCTTAAATGTAACAACATTAGCAATGTAATTTATCTAAATGCCATACCCCAACTGAATTTGTCACCGTGCTATGTCTAATAATATTTGTCTACTTAGCATTTCAATTTTTGCGCATGCAGTATCTGTTGAGATGTAGTACCTGAACAGCCTTAATCATATGTCTTTCCTCAGATATGGTTTTCATTAGCTTTTTTTTGCAAATATATTTTTCTATTTTATGTGTTTTGAATTGTTTCTGTTATTAAACTAGAGAAACCTCTTGCTGTTGCTGGTAATTTGCTTCAGTTGTGTCCGACTCTGTGCGACCCCATAAACAGGAGCCTACCAGTCTCCCCTGTCCCTGGGATTCTCCAGGCAAGAATACTGGAGTGGGTTGCCATTTTCTTCTCCAATGCATGAAAGTGAAAAGGCAAAGTGAAGTCAGTTGTGTCCGACTCCTAGCGACCCCATGGACTGCAGCCTACCAGGCTCCTCCATCCATGGGATTTGCCAGGCAAGAGTCCTGGAGTGGGTTGCCATTGCCTTCACCAAGAGAAACCCCTTAGGTCTGGATATTTTGTTGGTTTTTGTTTTTGAGCTGTTTAACTTAAAAAAAAAAAAAAAAATGATGGCTGGGGCTTTAACTATATGATGGATCTTGACATGATAGAAGCGAAGCCTGTTTTAGGAGTTTTGTGGTAGACTCATGATTGGTTTCCATGAGGTTTCTTCCCATGGCCAATGCTCTAAACCTCTTGATATCAAGCTGGTCCAAACTATTTGCACTTACTACCTTACCCTTTTATTTCTCTTCTCAAACACAAGCATCCCCAGGAGATTTATGGAGTCCCTCAAATGGTCATAGTTCTTCCTTAATTGATTATGACTATGGTACCGGAAATATTATTGCAGAAAATGTAGGGAGGTTTTCTCTATCATTTTCACATTTCCACAGATTAAGGGTGGGGGCAGTTGTTGTTTTACTCTTGAGTATCCCCCACTCTCTGTTCTTTTTGCATTTTCTTTTACTCCTGTGTTGTCACTCTGATTCTACAGTGTGCATTCATTTATGGAGGATGAAAATTCAACTTATACAAATAAGTTTGGCTGATTCCAGATTTATAGGAAGAATGAAAACAAGAGGTAGAGATTAGGCTACAAAACTCAGCTGCAAGGTTGTCACATTAACACATCAGCATGTAAAGATCAGATATATCAGGACATTTCTTTATTTAAAGATCTTTGCAAATCATACTTATATACCATGCAAATGATTCCCAATTTCTGAGTCTGAGAATCTGAAGAGAACAGTGCTGAGTACTAGGCAAGGCAGTCATTTGTTCATTAATAGACTCATCCATTCATTCATTTCGTAAACAACTTGTAGGGATTCCTAAGTGGCTCAGTGGTAAAGAGTCCACCTGCTAATGCAGGAAACACCAGAGATGCAGGCTCAGTCCCTGGGTCAGGAAGATCCCCTGCAGGAGGAAATGGCAATCCACCCCAGCATTCTTGCCTGGAGAATCCCATGGACAGAGGAGCCTGTTGGGCTAGAGTCCATGGGGTCACAAAAAGTGGGACATGACTGAGCACATACATGAAGGCAAACAACTCACATATACCTACCCTAGTGGAGTTATGAAAGAAAAATAGATTCCTTGCAACAGAGTAACTTATATGTCCTTGTGGAGAGCTAACATATATGTCCCAAAATTAAAAAAAAAAGTTCAGGGATACAAATTGTAAATGCCCAAAAATGTCAAATGGCATTTATAATGCTTCCTTTCAACTTTAGGCTGGTGTCCACTAAATATTCATCTCTACTCTCAGTACCTCTTGTTACAGATGTTCAAGGATCCCTTTTATACAAATATGTTTCCTTTATTTGGAAAAGGAAATAGCAACCCACTCCAGTATTCTTGCCTGGAGAAGGCTACAGTCCATGGGGTTTGCAACGAGTTGGACACAACTGAACAATTAACACTTTATCTCCTTTGTTATCATTTGTTCCCATTTCCACAGAAAATATTTGAGCCAGTTGTATGAGTCATCTTTATTGACACCTGTTGTGTCTATGTGTACGGGACCTTCCTCTGATCATATGTAGTGTGGAGTATTTAGGTGCTATTGAGAGCTATGTCTGATGCCAGACTAAGCTAGATGTGTAAATAACTTGATTCATAAACCTGAATTTTGAGTTGTCAAGTACTGATAAGATGAGTTGGTAACTTATGAGAATGTTTGTCACAAGAGAGAAATTTTTTTTTTTCTTTTCCATGGATCATAGAAAATATGAATGTGAGACCTTAACAAGCCTAGGGACTCCCACTGATTATAAAAAGTTAGAAAGCATCTTTAAAATGCTGAATGACATTCCAAGGAATGTTATGGATACTCGTCATTAAGGATGGACTCCGGTTGTATGTGAGACTGAAATCTGAAAAGCAATAGAAGCAAAGTGCTGGGCTCTCTTTCAACACAGTTTCTGAAATTGCCAGTGACTACATATCTTCTGCTAAACAGCTGGGGGAGTCATTCCCATCCACAAGGCAGTGCATGCATGCTAAGTTGCTTCAGTCGTGTCTAACTTTATGTCACTTTATGGACTGTAGCCTGCCAGGCTCCTCTGTCTATGGGATCCTCCATGCAAAAATACTGGAGTTGCAACGCCCTTGTCCAGGGGATCTTCCCTACCCAGGGGTCAAACCTACATCTCTTACGTCCCCTGCATTAGCAGGCAGGTTTTTGGGTTTTTTTGTTTGTTTTGTTTTGTTTTTACCATTAGTGCCACCCACAAGGCAGTGGTGAGGATTAAATAAAGGAACTCATGGAAGAGCTCTGCAGAGCCTGGCAGCTCAGTGAATAGTCAATAAGTTTATTAACAGATCCTGAGTGACAAGCTTTCTGTTGCAATGAATCAATCTGATAGATGATTCATTGCAACACCAGCTTCAGGCTCTTATCTTCCCAGGCTCAGTGCTGCATCTCTTCCCAGTGTGTTGCTCTTTTGCTATGCTTAGCCATTATTCATTTTTTTTCTTAAAAAATATTCTATCACTTGCATGCAAGTAACGTGTATCTGGGCACACTCCATTCCATGTTCTACAGAACATTTAGGAAAAAGTTCAGTTTTCCATGTGAAATTTATACAGTGTTTGGCAATTGCTAAACCAAATGCAAAAGTAAATAGCCTTGACCATGTCTAAGGGGCCCATCTTTCATCTTGTTTGACAAACTCATATCATTTTTACATAAAGCTTTCTGTGCCAGGCTCTGTTCTAAGTATTTGTTGTTGTTTAGTCACTTAGTTGTGTCCAACTCTTTGCAACCCCACGGACTGCAGCAGGCCAGACTCTTAAGTATTTACCAACATTAATTCATTTATATCAATAATTTCTAGTACTGAAAAAAAAGCAAAACAAATAAAAAACTCAAATGAAAAACTCTTGGTGTGCAGCATATTTAGTAAAATCCAGTTTCAGTAATATCTGTTGTAAATGTTTGGGCACAATTTAATTTAGTCTAAGTGTCTTTGGATTGCAGCCACTGAAAGCCACAGGGGTTCTTTACAAGTAATCTGGACAAGCTTTTGTCCTCCTCACAGTGTTTGAGTATTGCTTGAGCTTCTCCATGGAAATAAATCATGCAACATAGGGCCTGTTGTGCTGTGTCCTTAGAAGCTCTGCATGAGCAAAAAGAAAGTTGTGTAAATAAATAGTTTCATCTCAAAACAAACACAATAAAATAGAATGGATTTAATAGACATGAAATCTCTTATAGGCTTAATGGCCAAATTCTCTATTCAAAGGCTCAGATTCACAATAAAGGAGAATTTAGAAAAGACATGATGTTTCCTGTGTCAGAGACAGGGCAGAGGCTTACAGTATATTTACATGCTCAAAAAAAAGTATGTAAATCATATAAATTATTCAGTATTCTAGGGATAAATGTCTTAAGCATTTCTTCACCCATATCAGATTTGTAATTTTTCCTTTGAAAAAAACTTTTTTACCCACATTCTTGACAAAATTGTATCCTTTGTTAGAAAACAGCTATCCTGCTGTGCTATTCATCAAAATATGATTTTACTAAAATAATATGTGTCAGTAATTTTTCTTATATCCGTTTTCATACTGTGTTTCAGAATCATGTATCTTTAATGCTAAAGGCAATATTTTATTGCTAAGGTGTTGGCTGCATTTATGTATTTAAAGAGTCAATATAAGTTAAGAGTTTAATATCTGGAGAGACTTCCCATCTTGAACTCATACTCTACCAAGCTTTTTGATTTGGGCAAGTTACTTAATCTTTTCTATAAAGTGAGGACAAGAGTCAAATCTGTTACACAGTTTTGTGGGGATGAACAGAGTTATCACATGTCAACTGTTTAGCATGCAACCTGGAACATACTTGGGGAAATAATTCTCTTTGAGTCTCCTGTGTTTCTCTACGTTTTATGAGCAAGAAAGCTTTGACATCCACGTAAAAACCACAGATCAGAGATAAAAGAGAGAGAACCGAATCTCTCTTCAAATAAAAGATTTATTTCCTGAGCAGTATAACAAAGATGATGTCTCCATCCTGGGGAAAGATTGAGAGTGTCTCCTAGGAACTAGAATCTTTAAAAGACTGGGGTTTTCTAAACTTGAGATCCCTTAGTATATGTATGTATGTGCAGCAAATACGTGGTCCCATGGCATCTGTGGGGTAAGAACTAATGTGAACATGAAGCTGATGCCGTCTGCTAAGTAATGATGCCTTGCATCTGAGTTGGGAATTCCATGTCATATGTCACCATTTATAAAAACTCTTAAGTAGGTTAATTTAGCTTTGTCGTTATTTAGCGGCAAAGTCTTATCTGACTCTTTTGTGACCCCATGAACTGTAGCTTTCCAGACTATTCTGTCCCTGAGATTTCCCAGGCAAGAATACTGTAGTGGGTTGCCATTTCCTTCTCCAAGGGATTTTCCATACCCAGGGATGAAACTCTAATCTCCTGTATCTCCTGCATTGGCAGGTGGATTCTTTACCACTGAGTCACCTGGGAAGTCCCTGATTTAGCCTACAAGCAGTGTGAAATCTTAAGCTCTTCAGTTATTGATTACATGGTTAGCACTCAATAATCACTAGTAGTCATTGCTATTATTATATACTCTAAAGAAGTCATTACACAATAAGTACCCTGTATAAAATGCCAAGCTAAAATTCTGAGCACTGTCAAGACCAATAATATGCCAGTTGACTAAAATAATCCTGTAGCAATCTATTTAACATTTGTTTTGCTTTAATGAATGAATTAATTTTTAGGTTAATCAGATTATGGTCTAGCCCATTGGCTTTTTATTTAAATATGGCCTTACTTATGCATATAAAAAAGTTTTCTATTTTGAAAATAAAATTTACTTTTATATCATTTAAAAGAATTAATTTTATTCCTAGCCATAAAAATTTGAAATCCCTAGTCATCTCTCCCCCAGAAGAAAAACACACAAATAAAAATATTAAGAAAATAAATAAAATTTTGAAATTTATTACTTATTTTCATTTTGGTAGCAAAGGCAAACCATATGCTATACCAAGTCTTTTGTAGGCTCATTGTATAGAAAATAAATGAAAGCAGTGAAATACTTCAGAGTCAGTTTTGTTACCTATAATCTGTACAGTCATTCAATTAGAGAAATGAAACTCTTGATTAATAAAAAAGTTAAAAACTAAGGTTTATGAACAAAAATGTTTATCTTATATTAACTTCAGGCTCCAAAGTATCCTTTTGCTTTGCTTTATTCTATTTTTGCAAAACTGAGAAAATTGTGATTACCAAACGTAACTAATTACCTGTCGTCGATGTTTTAAGATCATACTTAGCAAACCCAGGATTCTTTTCAATTAAATGGGGATGGTTGAAGCAGCTTTATTCTGAGGCCAGCACAAAAGTCAGTTTACTTGGAATTAATTTACAGTGAATTAATGGTTGCCCACAGTCTAACTTAGTATAAAATATATTTTGACATTGTATTTTTATGGTAGTTTTAAAAATTATTTAAACTATCTTTCAGATGAAATGAAAAGCAAAGATTTACTGAGTCCCTAGAGCTTCTCCAAGTTTTGGCAGAATACGTTTTGAATAGAGAGAGCCAAGTAGAGCATATGGCAAGTTTTTGAGATGCATTCCCTGTGAGGAGTGTTGGATCTGCCTGCTTTTAGATTCTTAGGTTCTGTAAGAGCTCCTCACTTCTCTTCAGTCACCTCCTCTGTTCTCTTATGCTCACCCAGCTGCTATCATCTATGTTACTTGTTTCCTATGTTTAGCTGGATTCTAACTTTATATTAGATGATTCATAGCAGTCAATAGTGGAGAAGGAAATGGCAACCCACTCCAATATTCTTGCCTGGAGAATCCCAGGGACAGAGGGGATTCAGGTGGGTTGCTGTCTATGGAGTCGTACAGCGACTTAGCATCAGCAGCAGTCAATAGAACTTAAAGTGCTATCACTTTAGAATGTTAGGGTGGGGAAGTAAACAGTGCCAGGGGATATTTTGAAAACAGAGAGTAAACCTNGTCCATGGGAAATAGATGGGAAAACAGTGGAAACAGTGTCAGACTTTATTTTTGGGGGCTCCAAAATCACTGCAGATGGTGCCTGCAGCCATGAAATTAAAAGACACTTACTCCTTGGAAGGAAATTTATGACCAACCTAGACAGCATATTAAAAAGCAGAGACATTACTTTGCCAACAAAGGTCCCTTTCGTCAAGGCTATAGTTTTTCTAGTGGTCATGTATGGATGTGAGAGTTTGACTGTAAAGAAAGCTGAGTGCCAAAGAATTGATGCTTTTGAACTGTGGTGTTGGGGAAGACTCCTGAGAGTCCCTTGGACTGCAAGGAAATCCAACCAGTCCATCCTAAAGGAGATCAGTCCTGGATGTTCACTGGAAGGACTGATGCTGAAGCTGGAACTCCAAAACTTTGGCCACCTGATGCAAGAGCTGACTCATTGGAAAAGACCCTGATGCTGGGAGGGATTGGGGGCAGGAGGAGAAGTGGGTGAGAGAAGATGAGATGGTTGGTTGGCATCACTGACTCAATGGACATGGGTTTGGTTGACCTCCAGGAGCTGGTGATGGACAGAGGCCTGGCGTGCTGTGGCCACAAAGAGTGGGACACAGCTGAGTGACTGAACTGAACTGAACGTAATGGTATGTGAAATCTAGGTTAAATTTCTCTGTTCCCATGAACATACTAGAAAAGGAGATTACTCCAGTGCTCCACAGTTTATATATCCTTCTTTCAAGCTCTTGGTAGAGGGCAATTTGGACAACCCAGTGCTAATAATGAGGCAGGGGTTGTAACTGAGCTGCCATAGTTCTAACCCAGTATATCCACAGTTGTGGGGCCACACCGTTGGAATAGGACATTCAGAGCCTTTGAGCTGGGGATGTGCCCACTTGTGCCTTCGTACACACCACCAAATACATCTACATCATTATTTTTTAAATTAATTTTTATGGGAGTGTAGTTACTTCACAATGCTTTGTTAGTTTCTGTTAACAAGATGTGTATAAGAGACAGTNCTGTCTTTAACGGATAATATTGTTGATACCACTAAGCAAACAGGCACTTGGCCAAGAAGTAGTTGTATGTACCTTCTGGCTCCCAGGAGGAGGCCAAGTGAGTGGCGGGGATTGAGATAAGAGCATCCAGCAGCCTCACCATAGGCTTAGACATGGCTCCTGTGCTTATCTGAATCCAGCCCGCCTGGCAGGGTTATAGCCCCAAGGAATGCTGGAGGACTGGTCTCAAGATGGACTTCAGAGGAAAATAATTCTGTATCTAAATCAGCATTAGGGAATTCAGAAGAAAACTAAGACTAAAGCACCATACTAAAGTATGTGTAAGCACATGCAATATAAACACGTGTACTAGGTTTTACAGAGAAGCAGTATTGCATAGAGATTAAGGGAATGGACTTTGGACTCCAACTTCCTAGTTTCTTTTCTATACTTTAGTTTACTCATTGGTAAATGGAGAATCTTAGTGTTCTCTCTTTCTCTTTCTCTCTCTCTGGGTTGTTCTGAAGGTTAAGTGGCTGTCAGAGGAAAGCTAGTGTTTTTCCTTTTACTGTTGGTATCTGGTCCAGAGTCTGGGAAAAATTCAGTGCACTGGCATTCAGTACACACTCACCAAACACCTACTAGGTGTCAGTCCCTGGGCCAGGCACTAGAACACAGTGATAAATACAACACACTCTCTGCCTTGAAGAATACATAGTCCAGTAAAGGAGAAAGATATGCCAATGGTAGGTTTAATTCTGTGTGAGGCAAAGAATAAGAGATGCAGACATGAGGTTCCAGAGGTAGTAGAGTGAAGGGAGACAGTCCTCTGATTGAAGAATTTATAGGGAAATGGTTTGCATAGATTTTAAATACTCTGCTGGCATTTCAGGTGTAAGTAGGAGTTGAATTGTTAAGAGTGAGAGTAATTAGGGAGAATGAAAGGGTTAAAGTGAAAGTGTTAGTTGCTCAGTTGTGTCTGACTATTTGCAACCCCGTGGACTGTAGTCTGCCAGGCTCCTCTGTCCATTGAATTCTCCAGGCAAGATTACTGGAGTGGGTGGCCATTTCCTGCTCCGGCCTATCTTCTTGACCCAGGGACTGAACCCGGGTCTCCTACAATGCAGACTCTACAATTTAAGCCACCAGGAAATCCCCGAAAGTTTAAAGAAAACAGGTATTGAATGAAGAATGGGGGAGGAAAATATGCTGGTATCTTTCATCCATTTTGTTTGCTCATTTGTTTCTTTGGTTTGGCAGTGAGATTCTTGGTTCTGGAGTATTTCCTGTTTTTAGTCTAAATTTGGCAACAGTTCCATGCTTAATGGAAGCATCATACTGGGAGAATTCCCTCCTATTCTGGGAACTGGCGGCCCAGCTGCATTTGAACTGCCATTTATAGACCACCGGCTTCTCTCTGAAGATGGAGTCTAGACTTGGTCCTTTATTGTGCTTTTGAGATGACCTTCTGGCCAAACCAAATCAAGAAACTGTTTGGATATCAAGTCCAAATTCTTAGCTATTCAGAGTTTCAGTCTTTCAGGAGAAATGAGATTTTAAATCTTTGAGACAACTTACAAATTTCAAAATAAAACCATCTTCTTTGTGGAGGGAGGCTGAAGGATGGGAGTGGCGATTCTCACAATCACCTTTTCTGTTTCTCTTATTCTTTGTCACTTGCCTGACTTTCAACAAACGATCATAGTGAGAACAGATAAAAAAATCACCTCAGTTTCCAATTCATTAAAATTAAATGTGCCACATCTTGCAAGTGAAAATACAATTTTCAGATGAAGAAATGGAAACATTTTTTTCCCTTGTATTTTGCTATTACTGTCCTCACAGTCTCACAGTTGACAGTCTTAACTTTAAAAGGCTCAGATTCACACAGAATGTATTTTGGGAGCATTAGCAATTGGGAGGGAAGCGGGTTTACATAGCATTCTTAGGAGAGCCAGCCTGTGAAGGTCCTCTGAGCTGACTTGAGAACCACACTCCCTGGCTTTAATTTTTAATTGATTTTACTGAAGTATAGTTGATTTACAATGTGTTAGTTTCTGCTGTACAGCAAAGTGATTCAGTTATACACATACATACACTTTTTTTAAAATGTTCTTTTCCATTATGGTCTATTACAGGATATTGAATATAATTCCCTATGCTACAGTAGGACCTGTTGTTTATCCATTCCACATAGAATTCTTTGCATTGTTAATCCCAAATTCCCAGTCTCTTCCTCTCTGATCCCCACACACCCACCTTGGCAGCCACAAGTCTGCTCTCTCTGTCTGTGCGTCTGTTTCTGTTTCATAGATAGGTTCATTTGTGCCATATTTTAGATTGTACACATAAGTGATATCATATGGTATTTGTCTTTCTCTTAATGACATTTCACTCAATACGATAATCTCTAGTTCAACCAGGTTGCTGCAAATGGCATTATTTTCTTTTTTTATGGCTAAGTAATATCCCATCGTATACATGTACCACATCTTCTTTATCCATTCATCTGTCGATGGGCAATTACATCGCTTGCATGTCTTCACTGCTATAAGTAGTGCTGCAGTGAACACTGAGAACACCCCCTTTCTGATGCTCCCAGCCTGGCTGAGTCCAGCTGGCAACCAAAATGTTCATAAGTCACTTTCCCAGTGCGTTTAAATAGAAAATGACATGTATTATTTCTAGGCTGGTCATTGTCTTGTCCCTGCTTGTACTGACTGGCAGAAGGGGAACTCAGAACCATCCATTTTCTTCCCTACATCTTTTCCTCCTCCTAGATTCCCAGTCTTAGTGATGCCACCATCTTCTCTCATGAGAATGTGGGAGTCATCCCACGCTTCTCATTGTCTTTAATTTTTTGTCCTAATTGGTGAGTCTTATTTTTATTCCTTTAACTTTCTTTACATCTCTTCCATTCTTCTCCTTAGTGATTGTATAGCTAAATGGAGGTTTCTAATTGAGAGAAAAAAATTTTCATATCATAGTTCAAAACATTATTCATCTAGATGTCTATAGTAGCCTATCACTGGGTCTTGCTGCCTTTGATCTCATACTTCTATTACAGAGTTACAAAACTGATCCTGCTTTATATTTTAGTATCTCTAAGACCAGTTCTAAACTTCTTAGCACAGCACAGAAGGCCTTCTGTCATTCAGCCTGCCTTCTCACCAACTGTCTTTTTTTCAATTCCCTCACATATATCTCATGCATCAGGCATACTTAACTATGAGCAACTCATCAGATATGCCTTGCAGTTTCTCTTCCTGCCTTGCCTGTGTTCTTCCTGTTATTTGATTTCCCTTTCTCCTCTAATCTCCCTGTCAAACCCCTTTGACTCATCTCTCTATGAATTCATTCTTGAATCACCTGTGTCAGTCACCTTCTGGTAGGAAATAGCTCATTCAAAGTGGGTAACTTGAGGAGAGTTTAATAAAGAGAATATTTACAAAGATGTGAGGCAGGATGTGGGGAAATCACAAAGGAGATAGAGAAGTCAGGACCCTGAGGCTGAAACAGGGCTCCTATTTGTCCCCTCCCAGCACAAGGAAGCTGTTACCTGAACCCAGAGACAAAGGGGACTGTTTGAGATGTGTGGGCATCCCACAGCCACCTACCTGCCCTCTTTGCAGGAAGGGAGTTAAGGGAACAAATACCCTAACCTTACTCTTTTCTCTCCCTTCAGTCTCCTGCCAGCACTCAGCATTGGCTGCAATCAATAGGACTAGGACAGGAGAGGCCAGGGAGCCTTTGACAGAGACTGTATTAGTCAGCCTTCTGCGGCACAGAGGAGGATGAAGGAGATTGAAGCATGAAGCACAGAAGATACCTGGCACCCCACCCAAGCTGAAGTGATCAATTTGTGACCCAGAGAGCCTGGTTCACACTTCTCTTACTGCCTTTATAATGACACTTTGCCATGACTTGTTTGTGCATTTATCTCCTCTATGATATAACCTTTTGGATAGCAAGATACATGTGGGTTTGGGTTTGTATTAATCTTTGTATTCCTGTTGCTTACCACAGCGCCTGCCTTGTAGCCAACACTCCACAAACTCTTACCTAAACAGAATTGGTTTATTCGGAGAACCATGAAGAAAGCGATGGCCCTAGAGGGTAAGAGAACTGACTCTTCCCTCCTTGGGTCTTGGAAGGGAGGGGTCATGCCTTGGNAGCAATACATGAACCATGAACTTCCAGATGTTCAAGCTGGTTTTAGAAAAGGCCGTGGAACCAGAGATCAAATTGCCAACAGTATGTAGGTTGCACAGAATTGGAAAAGATTGAAGCAACTGAGCATGTATGCATAGTTGCTTTAGAGTTGAACAGTTAGACATGATTGAAGTAACTGAGCATGCCCTGATAGTTGCTTTTTGGTGATGTGTTAGTTTCTGCTGTACAGAGAAGTGAATCAGTTATACATATGCTTATACCCCCTCCTTTTTGGATTTCCTGCATATTTAGGTCATGATGGAGCCAATTTTCTGTGCTACACTGTAGGTTCTCATTAGCCTTCTATTTTATACATAGTAGTGAATATACATCAGTTCCAATCTCCCCCAAATTCTAATTCCAAAATTGTAATGAGGGAGGGATAGAGGGAGAGAAAAGAGAGATAACTGAAATATGATGAGAAAGACCAGTGGAATTTTCAAAAGAATATAAAGCAGTCCCTAAAGTGACTAGGAAGTCAAAGGCAGACTTGGGCCAAAAAAAAAAAAAAAAAAAGTCAGTTTTTATTTTTTCCTTAAGAGAAAATATGTTTTAGAGCAGCACCAAAGCTCTTCTCTACCACTAATTTGCTAAGAGGATATTTATTGTCCTAATAGGAACAGATGCCTCTTTCCTTATGGAACTCTATTATGTAGGTCATATAAGTGATTTTTATTAGTTCCCTCAAATAGGAAAAAAAAAGAACAACTAAAACTATAATAGGGAAAAACTAATTTCAGCAATATTACCATGAAAAAAAATTAAGTGACCATCTTCTACTACTGTAGTGCTCATTTTTGGCAGAAAATNTATTAGTTCCCTCAAATAGGAAAAAAAAAGAACAACTAAAACTATAATAGGGAAAAACTAATTTCAGCAATATTACCATGAAAAAAAATTAAGTGACCATCTTCTACTACTGTAGTGCTCATTTTTGGCAGAAAATGGTATTGTATTTGTGTGTATCATCGTTTCTTTCCAGCTATTATGAAATATTGACTTGCTATTTGTTGTTTCTCATGGCAAAAAGTGTTTCCTGAACCCTAAGCAATCCTGTATTGCTATGTGTTCAACTAAGCATAAAATTCAAATTGCTTTTATTGTTTCTGATACTCTCCACTGTCATACTGGCTAGCTATCTACGTTGTTAACTGCTTTTGACAACAACAAATCACACAAAAAATGCCAGAAGATTCAGTACTGTGCATGTAGATATATTTAGATAGATGAAAATATGTAAATATGAAAATAAGCAAACGTATCAATATCATAATAATTGCATTTTCTTACAGGGAGCACGAAGCATGACTGGGTAGAGTACAGAGCTTTATATAATTGATTCGGGACCAGATATTTTACATTTGTCTAAAACTGTAGAAGTGTGTCACAGTATTCCTTTCTTCCCTTCAAACTATACAATTCCATGTTATTTTGCATTTCTTTTGAATTGATTTAGTCATCTGTTTGTTTCCCTCATTCCTGAGTTTAGTAAATTTTGACACAATTTTATAATCTATTATATGATAGAAATGTTCTCAGTATTTTGAGAACTATATTTTAACAAGTTTAAATTGTGCCTGTGTCATTTGCTACCCTACTTTTTCCAGTACCTAAGCAGGTAGTTTTGTTTTGGTCTTTCTTTTTTTTCCTATCCCTTCTCCAGCCCAATCAGTTCATTCCCCATACCTGCTCTAAATCAACAAACTCCTAATCTAATTTAGGAGCGGGAAGAGCCACCAATGAAGGTGATGGCATAGTTTCCTTCTACTGGAATGGGGAAAAAAAAAATGAACATGTTAAGTCAGCTGCTTCTCTAGAATTTCGGATTTATATTGTTTGTCTCCTCTCTGACTCATTTGCAAAGACCCCGATGCTGGGAATGATTGAAGGTGGGAGGAGAAGGGGACGACAGAGGATGAGATGGTTGGATGGCATCACTGACTCAATGGACATGAGTTTGAGTAAACTCTGGGAGTTGGTGATGGACAGGGATGCCTGGCTGCTGCGATTCATGGGGTCACAGAGTCAGACATGACTGAGCAACTGAACTGAACTGAACTCCTCTCTGTCTTAGCTCAGCATCCATTTGCTTTTAGATGGACATCATGTTTAATCTATCTATGTATAAATACCTCTTGAGAATTACTTTCTAATCTTATAGGCGCATACTCCTAGTTTCCTCATACCTTTTCTCACTGCCATTGACACCAATTCTGTAATTTCAGATCCATGTTGCTGGCATGATAGAAGGCTTTTCGGTTTGTTTGATTTCTTTTGTCATTGGTTTTTTGTTATTGTGTTTTGATCTCTTTTAATGACCAGAATCTGGGCAAAGTCAAGGACACTGAAAATCCAGAATCCTGGCAAATCATTAGTATTTTCAATAAAAGTCTTTCTAATTCTACTGTTGCAAGTTTAATGTTTGGTTCTTTCTTTCTTCCCCTCTTTTATACTCCTGCCTTCCCCTCTCTTTCTCATAATCCTTTCTCAAAAACATAAAAGTGACAATTATTTCAGTGGATACATTTTTATTTTTTCCTTTTTTTAGAATCAGAATTTTCATGTGAAGAATGACAAGCATTAGCCTTCCCTTTAATCTTACTATTTCATTTCAATTATTCATATTTTTACATATCCTTGTAATAACGGCTAATAAAATGAAAACCTGATTCTGTTCCAGTATAAAATATAGAAGTATCTTGTGTACTCAGTACATCAATTTTTGCCTTTAAGAAATTGGTGCCTCTTTTCTGTCATTTCACTCAGTTCCTTCTTTCCACAGTGATGGGCAAAAGAAATTGGTTTTCTTTAAAATGTTCATTTTCTTCCTGCCACTTGCCTGACCAAATGTTTCGAAAGCTTCTCACTCTAAGAAAGTCTAAAACCCTTTGATTGCTATTTGCTTCCTCAGGCTCGGGGTTCAGTCTTCCATTTGAGTTATTCTCCTGACTCAGTGTCTTCTTATTGTCGGAAATGTCTGTCCTCCTAGCCTTGCACACCGGGAGCCTGAGCACTGTTAGTGAGCCTCTCGCCCACCACACTGTCCTTGATGCCTTTGGTTCTTCAGACTCACAGACAAGCCTGCGTCTTCACACCATTTTCCAGCATTCTTCCACTCAGAGATGTTATCTTTCTACCATGTCTGCTGCCTGTGAATTCATAACACAGATTGGTTATTAGCAAATGATGCATTTCTTTTCTCACTTGTAAGTGGGATACCATTTCTGGAATGAAGGAGAACATTGACGTAGAAAAGTCAGAACATGCTCTTTAAATTAGGCTTCCAGAAATCATTTAAATTTATTCTGCGAGTTTGACACTCTCCCTTCCCCACTCCAGTTTATATCTGCCCTTCTTCCTGCACTATGGTGATTCTATTTAAGATGACCATGTCCTCTGTTGACTAAATCCATACTCTACAGTTTTCTTATCCCTCCATCTCTCAGAGGCTGACACCCACTTGTTTGTCTCTTCCTTCAAGAAAAATGGATATGAAGTTGCTGCAGGGCACCCTCCCTCACCCCCTGTCCTACAGCTGTTCCTTTGAATACAAAGCTTTTAAACATCGTGGGTCTTGAATAGCTGGGCACTCCGTCTCTTTTTTTCTTACTCTGTGTTCCCTTCTTGAGCATTTTCACACATGCCTATATTTATCTAGAATTAGTGACTCCCAAAGAGTATCTCTAACCCAGATGCCATCTCTGATTTCCAGGGCTGTAAGTCTAGCTGCTTAGATGACCCCACCGACCTAAAACTTAAAAGACATCTCAAGTTCCCCTCCATCTGAATGTGTAGTTACTGCCCCAGACCCACCAACCTAAACAGAGGTTCTTCCTTGACTTTCTTCCTTTGTAGTATCTACTGCCCATGCATGTCATCTAAAAATAACCTTGACAACTCACTCCCTCTTCCTATATATTCAGTTCACCTCTTCTATGACTATTGTTTTAGCTCTGCTGCTGCTGCTGCTAAGTCGCTTCAGTCATGTCCGACTCCGTGTGACCCCATAGACGGCAGCCCACCAGGCTCCCCTGTCCCTGGGATTCTCCAGGCAAGAACACTGGAGTGGGTTGCTGTTTCCTTCTCCAATGCATGAAAGTGAAAAGTGAAAGTGAAGTCACTCAGTTGTGTCCAACCCTCAGCGACCCCCTCAGTTTGCTATAAAAACACATTATAGATTCAATAGTTTAAGCAATAGATATTTACTTCTTAAAGCTCCAGTGACTAGGATGTCTACAGTCAAAGAGCCACAGACTCCATTCCTGATCAGAGTCCTCCTGGATTACAGACATCTGCCTTCTCACTGTATCCTCACAAGCCAAGAGACCAAGCAAACTCTGGTGTCTGTCTCTTCTTATAGCAACTCTAATCTCATCATGAGGGCCCCGTCCTCCTGATTTCATCTAAACCATTTATATCCTGAAGTCTCACTTCCAAATATTATTACAATTGGAGTTAAAGCTTTAAGGGATGAATTTTGGAGGCACACAAACATTTAGTCCATAACGAATATACTAACCCTTCTCTGTATTCACCATCAGCAGCCTTGTTCAAATCACTATCCTGCTTTATCTGGACTCAATCCCCTCCCTCTTCCTTGCTGTAAGAAAACAGATTTTCTTTTTTTAAACAATGCAAGTCTAACCATGACACTCAGCTACCAAATCCCTTTCTATATGTCTCACTTTCTTGGGATAAGAATTCAGAGTTTCATTAGGAGCTGACACCCACTTAGGTCTCCCGCTTCTATTCCCAACTGACTCACCCCTCCCTGACTATTTGCTCTTTCAAGAGGCAGCCACAATGATCTTCTTTCAGTTTCTTTATGCTTGCAGGCATTTGAAGTTTCTCTGTTTTCTGCCTGAAACTTTGCCTCTGCTTCTGATCTGTTTGCTTAGTAGCTGCCTGTGTATCAGTTTAGATAATCATTTCTGTTTCTGGATAGATATCTTTTCCCAGGCCTTCTTTCTAGAATTTAGAGTATTTTAGGGCAATAATTGGAGAAGGGAATGGCAACCCACTCCAGTATTCTTGCCTGGAGAATCCCAGGGACAGAGGAGCCTGGAGGCCTGCCATCTATGGGGTCGCACAAAGTCGGACACCACTGAAGCGACTTAGCAGCAGTAGGGCAATAATTGGTTACATGGTTATTGGGTTATTATCTGTCCTCACCCCACCATCTTGGCTTTAGATACCAAAGACCTGTGTCTTTCTCTGTTTGATGCATTTTCTACTTCCAATTTTTAGGGCACTTAGTGGATGTTGCTTAAATATAATAGTTTTGAATAAACGATTATATCATGTAGTGCCTTCAGGCATATTTGTACTTTTACTTAACTTTTGTAGTACAGCACATTCTTAGAATACTTATTTTGTTTCCCAGTTTCCTTCCCACCATGCTTACAAACTTTAATTAATTATTAATACAAGTAAAGGAGTATCGATTGATTGCCTAGAAATATCTCTGACCATATCCATTTGTGAATCCATAATAAGTGAACATACATACAAGAATGCAACAGTGAGTCAAATTCTAAAGATAGGAAAAGCACATAAATCCCCACCACGTCAGTTCATATTACAGAGCTTAATGGAGCACAGGCTCCCGCCACTGTGTCCGTAAGGAAAATGTGTTTGTTTGCACTCTGGGGTAATCTAAACCTGTACAGAGTTGCTTTGTGTAGGTAGCTGAAACACTTTAAAAGAATGATTATGGTGTTGCTGACTAATTCGGGTTCTAGTTCACTAGGGTATATTTCATGCTATATTGTATTTCCTCAGTAAATGTAAATTATACCAATTTGCAAGCAGCGCTTTTTATATTTCCCCCTTATTACATTCTATTTTGGCCACAGTTACTGAGCAACATGGGGATTGATTTGTTTCCTGAGAGAAAAATAAACTATCTACTTTGTGAAGGTTAACTGATACATTAACAGGGTATAACCAAGAGAGTCCTGACTTTAATTTTGTATTCATAATCCTCCATGAAGAAAATGTGGTACCTTACATGTGACAAAACAGAGATGGAAACAGTCTACAAGAGTTGTGTGGTAGTTTAAAAAATAAAACCACACTTTTTCTAATGCTCCCTTATCAAGATGATGGAGATTGATTTCCCATTCCTTGAGTATAGGCTAGTTTCAGAGACTGAGATCTAATAATAGAATATGGTGAGATTGATGAGATATCATTTGTGAGATCATGACAAAAAGAAAGACTGCAGCTTTCATTCTGGGTCTTTCTTCCTTTCTCCATCTCTCCCTTCTGGATCATTCATTCTTGGGAAATTCAGCTGTCATGACATAAGCCACCTTAAAGAGAAGCCCATGTATCAATGTTCTGGGGACCTCAGTCCAACAAACAGAGAGGAATCAAAGCCTGCAAATGACTCTGTGTGTGGTCATGGAAGTGGATTCTCCAGCCCCAATCAAGCCTTGAGATTAATGGAGGCCCAGCCAAATGTCATCTTGAGAGAGACCCTGAGCTAAAATCAGCCAGTTAAGTCATTACCAAATTCCTGTTTCTTAGAAATTGGGAGATCATAATTGTTGTCTTAGCCTACCAAGTTAGAAGAAAGCTAATATACGTAGGAAGAATACAGAGTTTGGTGATATCACTGCTTGGACGCCCAGATGACACAGATGTTACTCTGTCCCTCAACTTTAGTTTCCCTTCCTCAAATCCAGGATTTATTAATTTGTATCTTGCAGAGTAGTTCTGATGTTTAACTCATATCAAGCATCCTGTATTAATCAAGCAGCTGAGCATACAGAAAATAATAAATAATATGTTGTTTAGTCGCTAAGTCTCTGACTCCATGAAATGGAGAACACCAGTCTTCCCTGTCCTTCACCATTGCCTGAAGTTTGCTCAAACTCATGTCCATTGAATTGGTGATGTTATCCAACCATCTCATCCTCTGCCACTTCCTTCTCCTCTTGCCCGCAAATAGATAGTATATATTATAATTTTTATCTTTGTTAGTATTTATTATTATTTCAAATAATTTATTTTTATGTTAAAATATGTTAACATCAAGGAAATAAAGAATTTAGTTGAAATAATTTGAGTATCTCTTCACAACAGCTTTACCCAACGATGATTTGGGAAGATTGAGGGCAAGAGGAGAAGGGTATAACAGAAGTTTAGATGGTTGGATAGCATCACTGATTCAATGGACATGAATTTGAGCAAATTCCTGGAGATAGTGAAGGACAGGGAAGCCTGGCATACTGCAGTCCATGGGGTCATAAAATGTCAAACATGACTTAGCACCTGAACAACGACAAATATATCTTCCAAACCTGCACAAAATTTAGACAAGCTGAAAAATAGCTACGAATCCAAAGATAGGATGTAAAACATATTCATATCATGGTTAAATATTAGACACTTTTCAGTAAAAAGTAAAGGGGAAAGTATCATCATAAGGTTTATAACTTCAGAATTTCTAACATCTGGAGGTTAGAATTTTTATTTTGGCAGTGCTTAACTTTACACTTGGAATAGCACCCTTGCTCTCCACACCCTTCCGAATAATGCTGAGAAGAGAATGTGTTTTTTTTTTTTTAACTCCTAGTTTCTAAGTAGTTTTAAAAATGTAGATTAAAAACAAAAGTTTATTTTTCTGGAGTTGAGCTGCATAAGTTGCTTGTATATTTTTGAGATTAGTTGTTTGTCAGTTGCTTCATTTGCTATTGTTTTCTCCCATTCAGAAGGCTGTCTTTTCACCTTGCTTATAGTTTCCTTTGTTGTGCAGAAGCTTTTAATTTTAATTAGATCCCATTTGTTTATTTTTGTTTTTATTTCCAGTATTCTGGGAGGTGGATCATTGAGGATCCTACTGTGATTTATGTCGGAGAGTGTTTTGCCTATGTTCTCCTCTAGGAGTTTTATAGTTTCTGGTCTTACATTTAGGTCTTTAATCCATTTTGAGTTTATTTTTGTGTGTGGTGTTAGAAAGTGATCTAGTTTCATTTTTTTACAAGTGGTTGACCAGTTTTCCCAGCACCACTTATTAAAGAGATTGTCTTTACTCCATTGTATATTCTTGCCTCCTTTGTCGAAGATAAGGTGTCCATAGGTGTGTGGATTTATCTCTGGGCTTTCTATTTTGTTCCACTGATCTATATTTCTGTCTTTGTGCCAGTACCATACTGTCTTAATGACTGTGGCTTTGTAGTAGAGCCTGAAGTCAGGCAAGTTGATTCCTCCANGTCACTTCAGTCGTGTCTGACTCTGTGCGACCCCATAGGCGGAGCCCACCAGGCTCCCCCGTCCCTGCGATTCTCCAGGCAAGAACACTGGAGTGGGTTGCCATTTCCTTCTCCAATGCATGAAAGTGAAAAGGGAAAGTGAAGTCGCTCAGTCGTGTCCGACTCCTAGTGACCCATGGACTGCAGCCTACCACGCTCCTCCGTCCATGGGATTTTCCTACATTTCATTTTAGTTTTGTTTGTTTGTTTCCAGTTAGGACTTCTCAGGTGGCACTAGTGGTAAAGAACCACCTGCCTGCCAATGCAGAAGACATAAAAGAAGTGGATTCAATCCATGAGTCAGGAAGATTCTCTGGATAAGAGCATGGCAACCCACTCCAGTATTCTTGTGTGAAGAATCCCATAGACAAAAGATCCTGGAGGGTTACATTCCATGGGGTCACTAAGAGTTGGACGTGATTGAAGTGACATGGCACACATACACACACATTTTAGCTATCTTGGAACTCTTTGATAAATGTGATTTTTAGTTTTTACTGCACTAGAAATATGGTGTCAAAGGTGACTGGTGGGTGAAATGGCAAAAACAAGAAAAAAATGCATGTTATTATCTGTCCATAATAGTCACCATTTACATTGGCTTTGAGGGGAAAAAAAAAAAANAGTAAATTCATTCAATTCAAGGATTACTTTCTTGAGCTTCATAGATATCATTTCAACAACTACTTATTCAACATTTAAAAGTAATATATTATATTTTATACTCAAAATAACGTCCTATACTTAGCAACTTGATACATTTGCTTTAAAGTCTCTGAATGAAGATAAGGAAGAGTTAATCAGAAATGGTTTACTAATTCAAATTTGCCTTTTGTATTTCTCAATGATGTATCCTAGCAACAATGTAGGCTAGTCTTTTCTTTGTATTCTGCTCTTCTTGATAAGGAAATAAAAAGATCTTGGTTCACAAGGCTTATTTACTATCATTATAAAAAGTGCCAGAAATGCCTGATCACTCATTTAACTTATTTTGATGGGAATAAAAGCTAACAGAAGTAATATGACTAAATGTTCAATGGAAGGTGAAAATCAAATGCTTATACATTTCAAAGCAAGATTGTCCGTATTAGAACTCATTAGAACAGTAACAATGAATCTTAGTTTTATACATAAAAACTTTAATTGCAAATGTTTTCCAATGATATAAACATCTTCCATAATCTTAACATAAAGTTATGTGTATACTATGAGAAGTCAGGAGAAAAAGTTATAGTTATTATATATGCTAGTTGCATATTAAGATGAATGTAGACATACCTGAATCTAAAATGGTTTTAAAGAACATTAATATTTTCTAAAATTATATGCTTCTAAAANCATAAAGTTATGTGTATACTATGAGAAGTCAGGAGAAAAAGTTATATTTATTATATATGCTAGTTGCATATTAAGATGAATGTAGACATACCTGAATCTAAAATGGTTTTAAAGAACATTAATATTTTCTAAAATTATATGCTTCTAAAATAAATTTATATAATCTTAGGAACCTTGCTTTCTAACAGCTGAGGGATATTGAAATATATTTTTTGTAATTCTAAAATTTATTCATGTCTTTCCAAATTATTGACAGCTCTTTCTGATAGAGTGCACTGTTTATGCATATTGAAGACATTGGCAACCAGTGGTTAATTGTATGACCTCTTTCCATCTGAGCTGAGATGTCCATTTTTTCCAAGTCAGCAGTGACATAGGGACAATCATTTGAAGTTGTAAATTTAATTATATTTTATCAGCCCTGAATGCTAACACAGAATCTAATATTAAAATATGCTTGCTTGAGAACATGTTTCAAGTCCAAAGTGAAATAAAAATATTCACATCTACTTATTAGATTGAACATTTATGCTAAAAGGCAGATCAGTACAGCGTGTAAGAACAGTCTTTGATGTCATTTGGTCAGACTCAGGTTCACAGCCTGGCTCGGGTCTGTCTCAACCCGAGGTTGTTATTTTGGGCGCATCTCCTCACCTCAGAAACTTCAGCTTTATTAAACACCAAATGAGAAGCATATTAGTACGGAGAAGAGAAATTGGTGTTTTCTACATGTATTGACAGCAGATTGCCTATGACAGCATCTTTCCCAGTAGACTAATAAGATCCATTAGTCAGCAGTTCTGCTGCTGCTGCTGCTAAGTCACTTCAGTCGTGTCTGACTCTGTGCGACCCCATAGGCGGAGCCCACCAGGCTCCCCCGTCCCTGCGATTCTCCAGGCAAGAACACTGGAGTGGGTTGCCATTTCCTTCTCCAATGCATGAAAGTGAAAAGGGAAAGTGAAGTCGCTCAGTCGTGTCCGACTCCTAGTGACCCATGGACTGCAGCCTACCACGCTCCTCCGTCCATGGGATTTTCCTACATTTCATTTTAGTTTTGTTTGTTTGTTTCCAGTTAGGACTTCTCAGGTGGCACTAGTGGTAAAGAACCACCTGCCTGCCAATGCAGAAGACATAAAAGAAGTGGATTCAATCCATGAGTCAGGAAGATTCTCTGGATAAGAGCATGGCAACCCACTCCAGTATTCTTGTGTGAAGAATCCCATAGACAAAAGATCCTGGAGGGTTACATTCCATGGGGTCACTAAGAGTTGGACGTGATTGAAGTGACATGGCACACATACACACACATTTTAGCTATCTTGGAACTCTTTGATAAATGTGATTTTTAGTTTTTACTGCACTAGAAATATGGTGTCAAAGGTGACTGGTGGGTGAAATGGCAAAAACAAGAAAAAAATGCATGTTATTATCTGTCCATAATAGTCACCATTTACATTGGCTTTGAGGGGAAAAAAAAAAAATCTAGTAAAACAGAATGCCTTCTTTGGTTAATATTTTTAATTTCCCTTCATTTAAGCAATTATTGTAACAGAAGACAGACATTATCTCCAGTTGCCATCAGTCTGTATGACTCCTAGCAGATATATCCACCCTCCCTCTCTATCTATACAGGTTGGGGCAGGAAATATATAATGCATTCAGTAATCCCAACAAAATAAGTATGGTATGAGGAGGCCTACTGCTCTCTTTTGTTTTCCTTTTGGGGATAATTACTACTATTTAAAGCTGAAAACGCATATATTGAGTTCTAGGCCATTTTCTCTTCTCTTTTATAAATCAGCATGGGCTTCAGTTCCATCTGTGAGTTCATTCTTGCTATGTCAAAGATACTTCAGGGGTTCACAAAAGAGATTTTTCTCCCCTGTTAATGTATCAGTTAACCTTCACCTGTGGATAGTTTATTTTCTTCTCAGGAAATAGATCAATCCCCATGTTGCTCAGTAATTGTGGCCAGAATAGGATGTAATAAGGGGGAAATATAAAAAGTGCTGCTTACAAATTGGTGTTATTTACATTTATGGAGGAAATACAATATACCATGAAATATATCCTAGGGGACACTAACCCAAATTAGTCAGCAACACCATGATCATTCTTTTAAAGTGTTTCAGCTACCTAGATAAGGACTAGAAATGAATTAATGCTATGATGAATGAACTATTCATGTTGCAAGGCAATGATATATGTGTTAAAAATTAAAGTATCATGATATTATTTTGAGACAGAGACTAATTATTTAAAATAATTCACATTATTTATCTGTCTTTTGGTTGAGATACTGGTATGCAGACATCAATTATTTTATGCTTTAAACACCATATGTGAAAAAAAAATACTTACTCAGTGATTGAGTGATAATGGCCAGTTACTATTTATTTTACAAAATGCCATAATATTAGCTACAGAAAATGTCAAAAAAGATTTCTTGAGTCTAACAATTTATTTATAAATTATCTGCATCTACTATTTTAAATTATATCAGGCAAAATATTCTGAGTTTAGGTTTCATAAATATTATAACGCTTTTTATATGAATTTTTAAAATGTTTATTATATATCAAACACTTATTGCTTCATACATAAATAGTTATTTGTTCAAATTTCAATGAGAAATCCAGATTCCTGAAACTTGAAATTAACCACAACAAATTTAACAGTTATCTCAGAAGCTCACTTTGCTTCTGATACAATTAATGTAAGGGATTCAAATATAAGTAGATAATTTGAAGGATAATTAGTTTGGCTCAAGTTAAGATGAAGAAAGATTTCTTGAAATGAATGAACTAAAATGATTAACAGAAAAATGCATAATTATGTATTTTGTTGTAAGTTTATAAATTTCTTCTTTCTTAAATGATAAACAGTTGAAAAAGTAATTATATAAGAACAAAGTAAAATTTCTACTTTTAGAAATATGATGTTAATTTTAATTAGAGAAAATGATCAACAGTGAATCAAAATATAATGTCCAAGGGTTTATCCAGTGTATTAATAATAACAGTAATTATGCAACTATCATTTATTTAAGATGAAATAATAGTATAGTCAGCACATCTTATAAGATTATTTTATAAATTTTATAGAGGAAATTGTCTTCCAGGAGTTAAGTCAATTTCCGAAGTTACATGTTCATAAATACCGAGTCAGGATTTTTAACCTGCTTTGAGAGTCTGTTTTGATTCCTCCACTTACTCAGATGAAATTTTTGGAAGATTTTACTGATATTTAATGAATGTATTATTCTCAGAGGGGGAAAAGGCATACTTGCACTAAAAAATAATTGCCTGTAAAATCAGTATAGTTGGCCCTTTGAATCCACGAGTTCTGAATCCTCGGATTCAACCAACCACAGCTGGAAAATATTTGGAAAAACAGCTTTCCAGAAAGCTCCAAAAAACAAAACTTGAATTAGCTGTACTCTGGTGACATTTACATAGTATTTATATTGTAGTAGTTACTATAAGTTATCCAGAGATGATTTAAAGTATTCAGGAGGGTGAGGATGGGTTATACACAAAAACACTGTTTTATATGAGACCTGAGCATTTGATGAATTTGGTATCTGAGAGGTAACCTGGAACTGATCCCCCAAGGGACCCCTGTACTAAAGTGTATATTTTTAAACTCAGGAGAACAGGTAAAAGGAATTAAATAATAGTGATCATAATCACATAGTAATATACTACTATTGTCAATAATTAGTATGTGTCCATTCAGCTTTTGTTCCATTATGTAATTTGACTCACCCCACACATAACATTTATAACATGCTATTTCATGTAGCAATGATTTCTCCTCATTTTCCATATAATTAAATATTCATACATCACATCATTTTTATTGGCTCATAAAATGGGCTGTACTCATTTTATTTAAGCAAACTTTTATTAGCTATCATTTTCCCTAAATTTTCAGTTAGCAGCTCTAGGGTAAATCTGTATAAAACCCTGCATTTATATACTCCTTGATTGGAGAAGGAAATGGCAACCCACTCCAGTATTCTTGCCTGGAGAATCCCATGGACAGAGGAGCTTGGTGGGCTGCAGTCCATGAGTTGCAAAGAGTCAGACACGACTGAGTGACTTCACTTTCACTTGATTGGTTTTATAGAATATATTTTGAAATTGGGAATATATTTCCTATATTTTATTATTGATCAATTAGAAAATGTGAAAAATTGAAACATTTTCCCTTACAATAGCAGCAGTGATTGATATACATGTAAAATTAAAGTCATCTCATGAAAAATGCGCATGACATATTAAAAAGGAAAGAAAATCCAAAAAGCTTTTCAGAATGGATTAAATAATGAATAAATACAAATATATAGCATATTTCTGGATGTTATGTAGAATAACAAGTATAAAAACAATTCTGGAATCTATAAATTTAGTGCTATTCCTTTTGTATGTTTTCTGACACTAGAGTTCATGTAGAAGAGAAAGCATAGAAAAATAGCATGTTATTTTTAAATTTATATATATAGATACCCCACTTTAAATTAAATTAAATATATATTATTTATTTAATATATATTAAATTTTACATTATTATATATTAAATTTTACATTATTTAATATATATTAAATTATATATATTATTTTATTTCATTAATAGCAACAGTGATTGAGAGAGAGAGAAAAGAGCAAAAATCTTAAGTACCCAGCTCAATGAATTTTAATTGGGTATAAACTCACTCCTGTTTCCTTCACACAGATTGAAGTAAAAAAAAAAAAAATTGCATCAAAATACCAAAATAATGTTCTGCTCCTACTAAGCACTGCCCACTCTCTTCAAAATAACTAGTTCCTAACTTTTAGCTCCATGACCTAATTTACCATATTTTAAAATTTGTAGAAATATAATTGATTATTATGTATCCATGTAATTTTTTTCCTTGTATGTTCTTTTTAAGTGATTTATTCATGATAGTATATATAATTATAATTATTTTGTAGTTTTTGCTCTATAATATTAGCAGAAACTTAATTATATAAGCATTTTATTATTTAAGCACAAAAGAACATTTGTGTTGTTTCGAGTTTAGAATTTTATGGCTCATATTGCTCTTATCATGTGTATGTATCTTTGGGTGAATATATGTACTCATATTTGTTAGATGCATAAATATGAGTGAAATTACTGGATCATAATGTGTATAATTTAATCATCATTTAATACTCATTGGTCATTTGGATATGCTCTCTTGTGGATACATTCTGTTTCTGCCCATTTCTTTTTTCATAGTAGCTTTTTATTTATTTTGTAGCAACTCTATATAGGAATAATTTATCACATACTACAGGGCAGATATTCCTCCACCCTGGAAGTCTTTCTCTGAATGGTGTTTTTTAAATGATATCTTCTGTTTCTCAATTTTAATGTATTTTGTTTAATATATTTCTTATAAATAACTTGTGTGTGTTGTGTTTAAAATAACTGCATACCCTAAAATCATGAAAATATTCTCCTATTTTTTTTTTTCTTAATAGTTCTTAGTGAAACAACTCTGCCCCTGTCTCATCCATTACAACCCGTCTCTCTAATCTGTGACGACTACTAAGTCTGTTCTCCATCTCTATTTTTCTCAGTTTGGTAATGGTATATGAGTAGAATCATATACTGTATGACTTTGGGGATTGGCTTTTTTCATTCAGCTTAGTTTCCTGGAGATTCATGCAAGTGTTGTGTTTATCAACATCCTGTCCTTATGCCTGAATAGTTTTCCATGCTATAGATGTACCACAGGTGGTGTAACAATTCACCCATTTAAGGAAATCTGTGTTGTTTTTCAGTTCTAGTCTATAACAAGCATCCCTGCTAACAACATGTGTTTACGGGTATTTATTTGTGTGAACATAACTTGCATTTTTCTGGGATCAATGCCCAGGAATGTAATTACCAGGTGGTCTGGAACTGCTGGAGGTTTAGAACTCTGTCATTTAAAATATTAGGTGTTTTAGAGCAGAGAGAAATTCAAATATATGTAATATTTTCCTTAGATAATGTGTGCTAAGTCTCTCCGTCGGGTCCAACTCTTTGCAACCCCATGGACTGTAGCCTGCCAGGCTCCTCTGTCCGTGAGATTCTCTGGGCAAGAATATTGGGATGTATTGCCATTTCCTTCTCCAGACCATCTTCTTGACCCAGGAACTGAACCTGTGGCTTCTGCATTGGCAGGCGGGTTCTTTACCACTAGCACCACCTGTTGCTGCTGCTGCTCAGTCGCTTCAGTCGTGTCAGACTTTTGCGACCCTAAAACTGTAACCCGCCAGGCTCTTCTGTCTATGAGATTCTCCAGGCAATACTGGAGCGGGTTGCCATACCCTCTTCCAGGGCACCTTCCCTACCCAGAGATCAAACCTAGGTTTCTTATTTTACTGCATTGGCAGATGGATTCTTTACCACTAGCACCACCAGGGAAGCCACCTACTTTCTTATAAAAATCATGACCTTAAGAAGATCAAGTTCAGCATTTATGGCTTCTTTTCCCAAGAAATCTCCTTAGATTCCCTGCAAACATACTTTTTTTTTTTTTTTTTTGCAGGGGAGAGGGTATGAGTTTGCATGATACTCTGTGAAAAATCTATCCATTGCAAATAAAATTCCTTCTCCAGGAGAATCTCCTTTTTATTCTCCCATTGCCACTTCTGTTATATGTTTCCCACAAATTCAGCTGACATGCCTCTACTCTGAAAGTGAACACAGTCTGGCCTGAAGCCGAGATATCTACTGCAAAGAATGATTTGTAAATGGACAAACTGACCTAAATGTCCATTAAAATGAAGATATTAAGTGGGCTAACTTAAGCCTAAATATTGTTAATGAGAACAAAGATCCAGAAGCAAATCTTCACCAAAGACAGAATTATCTGTATACATCAAAGAGAAAAATTCACCTTCAGGAACTTTCAGGGCTAAAAGACTAACCTCATCATTCTTCTTGAGCTCCTAAGAAATTCTTCAGGCAAGTGTGACATAGTGATAAATTGCTTTCTGGTGTTTACTAGTATTGGGCAAGTCTGAGAGAAGATAGAAATATTCAGAGGTCAAATGTTACTGACTTTCTGGCTCCCGAGTGTTTGTATGAACAGTTGTGAAAATAAATGGGAATTCATTTTGAAAATGTACAACACACACACAAAAAAAATTCTAAAAATTTTTACAGCTGACAATGCATATACGGTTTCTTAATTTTCTCTAATAATGGAAAATACCTCCATAGTAAGTATAAAAAATAAGTTGCCATATGAGAATTAAAACATTTGTGTTTTAATAATTAAAAAACTCAAGTTATACATGTTGAATTCCTTACCTCCATTTTTGTGGGTGTAGACAAGCTTCACAGGTGGCTCAATAGTAAAGAATCTACCTGCCGCAGGAGGCATAGGTTTGATGCCTGAGTCAGGAAGATCCCCTGGAGAATCCCTTGGAGAATTCTTCCTAGGCAAGAATATCCACTCCAGTATTCTTGCCTAGGAAATCCCATAGACAGAGGAGCCTGGCAGGCTATAGTCCATGGGGTCACAAAGAGTCAGATTCAGATGCTACTTAGCGACTTAACAACAAGCCATGTACTTAATCATAGAGACCTAATATTTTGTCATTTTTCTTAATACTATGTTGTTTTTAATATATCTATTTTTATATTAAATAGGTAATTAGAATAATAAACAGATATCAGATATACTTAATTTATTAAAGTATCTTAAAATTATTACCTATATTCATATAAAACCAGTTTTGTTTAATAATTATATATTAATTACTAATTTATAATTTTATGTGCATACATTGAGATCTATCATTCTTTCACTTAAAAAGAGGTTAGTAAATTTTGTTTTTTAGTAAAAATTAAATAGATACAATTTGAGCATATTAGTGGATTTTCTTTAGTGATTTCTGAATTTTGTATTAATATGCTTTAGGATGATTATTAATTAGAGAATCCTTGCATCTCTCAAGTAGTATTTCAAAATCACTTTTAAAAATACAAGAAATTTATAATAGTTATACAACGCTAAATGAAAATCTTCATGATTCCAGTTTCTGCTGTAAAATAAGAGAATATTTTTTCACCTCTGACCCTTATTATAGAGGTTTTCAATCTAAAATAATGAATTAAAAGTACATAAATGTGTGTTTTAACTACAAGTCATTCCTTACTAAATTTCAACATTATAAACTCCCTGAAACAGAACTCAGCCAAGCATGTGTTGAAGGATTATAACTTCAACAAAGTGAAAGTCGCTCAGTCATCAAACTCTTTGCAACCCCATGGGCTATAAAGTCCATGAAATTCTCCAGGCCAGAATACTGGAGTGGGGAGCCTTTCCCTTCTCCAGGGGATATTCCCAACCGGGGATGGAACCCAGGCCTCCCACATTGCAGGGGAATTCTTTGCCATAAATATTTTCTGTTTTCTAACTAGAATAAGCACGACAGAAGTTCCTTTTGGTTGGGCTTCCCTGGTGGCTCAGTGGTAAAGAATCTGCCTGCCAATGCAGAAGACACAGTTGTGATGCCTGGATTGGGAAGATCCCCTGGAGAAGGAAATGGCAACCCACTCCAGGAACCTACTCCAGCATTTTTGCCTGGGAAATCCCGTGCACAGAAGAACATGGTGGGTTATAGCCCATGGGTTCCTAAAAGAATCGGACATGGCTTTGCAGCTAAACAAGATTCTTTGCATTTGTCCTCTTGCTCATTTTTCCATGAACTTGTAATCTGAGACTTAAATAATGTGTGTGTGTGTG
>SJYV01003767.1:256925-275939 GCA_006410875.1 Neotragus pygmaeus
AAGAAAAACACCAATACAGCATACTGACACATATATATGGAATTTAGAAAGATAGTAATGATGACCCTGTATGTGAGACAACAAAAGGACACAGACATAGAGAATGGACTTTTGGCCTCAGAGGGAGTAGGAGAGGGCGGGATGATCTGGGAGAATGGCATTGAAGCATATATACTATTATGTAAGAAACGAATCACCAGTCTATGTTTGATACAGGATGCAGGATGCTTGGGGCTGGTGTACGGGGATGATCCAGAGAGACGTTGTGGGGTGGGAGGTGGGAGGGGGATTCGGGATTGGGAGCTTGTGTACACCTGTGGTGGATTCATGTCGATGTATGGCAAACCCAATAGAATATTGTAAAGTTAAATTAAAAAATAAATAAATTAATTAATTAAAAAATAAATAAATAACAATACATATCAATACTTAATACCTCACATAATTTTTGCGTGTCAAAAAATCAAGAGCAACTAAATTATTTGGTTTGGCTCAGATTCTTTGATGAGTTCGCCTTTAAGAAATGCTGGCAGGGACTACCATCTTCTGAAATCTTGACTGTGTAGATGCTCATCTACACTCTGCTAGTGCTTGGCTAGAGGCCACAGTTTCTTCCTTTCTGAACTTTTGCTTGAGTGTTGGCATGATACAGTAGTTGACCTGCTCTGGAATGGTTAATGCAAGAGACCACAAGATAGAAGCTTTCTTGAAAGTCACATTCCATAATTTCTATAGTATCTTTACAGTTTATACAGCTTGACCTGCTCAGTATCAGAAGGAAATGCACGGGTACATAAATACCCGTGCATTTATGCATTTGGTCATAGAGGTCATAGGTTGTTTGCATGGAGGTCATAGATCATTTCAGACAATATCCTACCTCAAATGGCCAATTCTGTTAGGAATTTAAGATCATATAACAGACAATTGTTAAGGATAATAGCATTACAAAGAATGTGTCCTTCACAGATGTTTATTTTCAACCACTTTACATCCTTAGAAAGTACATTTAAATGTTATTATTATTTACTATTGAAATATGCCAGAAAGTAGTGATACTGTATATCACAGCATTATATTTCCTTACTAAGGGTAAACTAACATTAACTTTATGTGTGTGTGCAGAGTAGCTTCAATTGTGTCCGATTCTTTGTGACCCGTGGACTATAGCCCATCAAATTCCCCTCTCCATGGGATTCTCCAGGCAAGCATACTGGAGTGGGTTGCCATGCCCTCCTCCAGGGGATCCTCCCGACTCAGGGATCGAACCCACATCTCTTATGTCTCCTGCATCACCAGGGTGGTTCTTTACCACTAGCGCCATCTGGGAAGCCCAAACTAATACTAAGTACAAGACTCTAAAGCTACTCTTGTCCCTTGTATCTCTAAGTAAGTAGACTTATAGTTCTATGAGCATTTTTAGCAATGTCTAAAATGAGTCAGACTGCATCTTCTAACTTTTGGTGAGTTAATCCTTCTTTATTGACTATTATCTCAAATGTACAAATTAAATCTAGCTTTTATTTTGAAGATTATACTCTGTGATAACTACTCACGTGTGCATTTTCTGCTCATCCTGATTTCCCACAAAGTGCTAGAACTAGGGTGGTTCAGATGGTAAAGAATCTGCTTGCATTGTACGTGATACATTTGAACCCTGAGTCAAGAAGATCCTTTGGAAAAGGGAATTGCTATCTACTCCAGTATTCTTAAGCAACTAACACTTTCACTTATACTCTCTGATATCTACTGAATTGTGAATTTTTTACTCAAGCTCATTTCCCACAAAGTGCTAGAAATGAGAGAGAAGTCAGCTGGAAACAGTCAAATGTTAGCAGAGCAGCCCTTTAAGGCATTTCACCTGTGTTAACTCATTTTCTTTCTCCCCTCTTACTAAGAGTCCCTCTCTCCTACTTTGCACCTAGGAAACCCTTTTAAAAATGAAATGTATAATTACATCCCATTCTCTTGGTGAATGTGTGAGTCAATTATAGTAGAAAGCAAGTTTAAATACAATAAGGAGATCAGATCTGCCCAGGCTGGAGTTTTATCTTTTCCAAAGCTGATATTTCTATTCTGAAAACAAAGCATCTGAGCTTTGGGAGAAATTCAAAGGTTATATGAAGCTCACACAAGTCTGATGCTAGAATCTTCTCTATCATCCTTCTGCCAAACATAAGCCAGCCAATGTTAGAGGGAATGTAATACAGAGAATTTCATTTTCTATGAGGGAAACTTGAATAAGTTGTTTTGTGAATTCTTCCTTATTCTGAGTTTTAGAATTATAATATTTTTTCAGTGTGTGTAAATCATTTTTCATTTGTATGTATAACATTAATTTAAAACCATGACAATTCAGATTGGATGTCTTTAGTTTTTATGACTGTTCTCCATAAATTGGAATTATGCTTCTGATCCTGTGTCTTTGATTCAGGAAATTTCCCTCCTATCCTTCAGATTCACCCAGATTGCTCTGTCATTCAAGCGAAGAATTCTGGAAAAAAAAGGAAGAAAGAAAGATATAAAGGATAGTGAAAAGAAAGTGAAAGTCATTCAGTCATGTCCAACTCTTTGCTACCCCATGGACGCTACAGTCCATGGAATTCTCCAGGTCAGAATACTGAAGTAGGTAGCCTTTCCCTTCTCCAGGGGAGCTTCCCAAACCAGGGATTGAACTCAGGTCTTCCACATCGCAGATGGATTCTTTACTAACTGAGCTACCAGGGAAGCCCATAACAAAGGGAAACTATAAAAATCACACATCTCATAATGAAACTGTACTGTCACTTTAATGAGATAGAAGGGTTCATGGCCCGGTAGGCACCAACATATTGAAGACTATGATTTAAAAGAGGAATTAGTAAGAGAATGATGCAGAGAACAGATTTCAAAGGCAATGTCTGCCAGTGACCACGTTAGAAATTTAGAAGGCAGAAAGAATCTTCTGTAAGCTTGGATATTGTGGTCTTGGGTTTCCCAGGTGGTGCTAGTGGTGAAGAACCTGCCAGCCAATGCAGGAGATATAAGAGATACAGATTCTATCCTTGAGTCAGAAAGATCCCCTGGTGGATGGCACAGCAATACNGGGAGATGTGTATAAGAGACAGATATTCCCCTCTCCAAGGGTTACCCCCGGCTCCTGAGAGCAGGAAGAGGTACAGTGACATCTTCCGAAGCCTGGACAACCTCGAGATCTCACTGGGGAACGTGTGAGTCTGAGCCTGAGTCACCCCAAATTCTGCCAGAATCCCTAAATCCCTAACCATTTAGGGTCCCAAAGCCGCTTTAGGAACCTGCAGCTTCTGGATGCACTTACCTAATAACCCGAGAAGCCTAAGAGAGGGCCCTCAACACATCTAAATATCCCCAAATTCAACCCCCTAAATCCACCAGCAACCCCCAGAGTGATCCTAGGGCCCCCACGTATCCTTCTTGTGATGCCCAGAGTGATCCTAGGGCCCCCACGTCGTATCCTTCTTGTGACGCTTGTGACTCCTTAAAACATTGGAGAGCTTTATAATCCTACTCTAAACCCCAAAGTTACCCAGGATCCTTCAAATTCTATCTCAAATTTCATTTAAAAAAAAAAAAAGCTCACTGCCCTCCCTAAAGTCCCATCCCTCAGGACCATCCCTCAGGACCCAGATATGACAGATGTCACAGAGGTGATATCTAGGACCATCCCCAAACTTCCCTGGGGTCCCCAGCACCCTAGGTGGGACAGACTCAGTGGAGGGTGGCATCCTGACTCCCTGACCTCCCAGGACTCTTGAGATGCTGGCTGGAGACCCTGTGATTTCAGGAGACCCGGAACCTGACAAGAACCCCACAGCCACTTTGGTGAGAGACAGAACCCAGGGGACAGGGAGGAGGGACCTCAGAGGAGAGACTGAGGAAGGTGGGGCACTTGCACCGCGTGTTCCTGAATGCTGTCTCTCCCCACCCCTCAGACCAGTGAAACCAGCTGTTGGAGTGGCCCCGCCCCAGAGGATCCTGCACCCCTTACAGGTAGGGGGGCTCTGGGGCCAGAAGCATGGGGGCAGAAAGGAGTCCTTCATCACCAACTGCCTGTTCCATGCACCAGGGGCATGGCAGTGCACACAACAGGCATGAGCCCCTGTCCTCAGGGAGCCCCAGTCTCAGCAGAGAATCAGCGTAAGATAGCAACCTGGATAAATAAAAGCAAGGAGTGTTTGGAGAAGCCATGGCATGTAGAACAGGGTTCACTGGTCTGGTCTGAGGGCTCAGGGAAGTTTCAGAGGTCCACCCATCTGCCCCAGGGGAGGAACTGGACTTGAGGCTCATCCGAACCAAGGGGGGCGTGGATGCAGCCCTGGAGTACGCCAAGACCTGGAGCCGCTATGTCAAGGAGCTGCTGGCCTGGACTGAGAAGAGAGCCAGCTATGGTGAGAGCTCCTTGGGCCCAGTCCCAGGCCCTGCACTGGACCCTGGTGTACTTGCACCATGCTTGACTCAGACCTCTGCTGTCTACCCCCAGAGCTGGAGTTTGCCAAAAGCATTATGAAGATTGCTGAGGCTGGCAAGGTGTCAATCCAGCAGCAGGTAACCCTGAGCAGACACTGGCCCCCAGAGCCCAACCCCTCCAGAATCCCAGCTGGGCCCCCCACCCTTGATCCTCAGCATCCTCTAACACCAGCTGCCTTTCCCCTCCCCCAGAGCCAAATGTCACTGCAATATATCTACCTCCTGTTTCTGGAGCACGACCTCAGCCTAGCAACCCTGGCCATGGAGACACTGGCCCAGCAGAAAAGAGACTATTACCAGGTGAGGAGGGCCTCATACATCGTTTCTCCACAAGCATCCGAGGAGGCATCATTACCATCAGCACCATTGGCTGATGAGGAAGCCGAGACCAGGGATGCTGCGGAACTTGCCCAAGGTCATCCAGCAGAGATTCAAACCAGGCTTCCTGTGGGATTGCAAAACTGTGCTTTTGTTTGTCTGTGGGCCATGGGGCGAGATGCCGAGTGTACTCAGGAAGAGAGCCTTGGCATCTCCAGCTCCAGACCCAAAGGATGGAGGTGACCACGGAGATTCTTTGCAGAGAGGCCACCTGGGTAGGGGAGGGAAGATCTGGGGGAGAAGACCCAGGAGAGAGTGCAGACCCAGAAAAGGGTCCAGAGGGTGAAAGACTTGTGGCCACAGTGAATGGGATGACCAAGCAACCCAGGCAGCATTCCTCATTCCCCATCCTTCCCAGCCCTTGGCTGCCAAACGGACTGAGATTGAGAAGTGGCGGAAAGAGTTCAAGGAGCAGTGGATGAAAGAGCAGAAGCGGATGGTGAGGCCTAGGGTTGGGGCTGGGAAAGCGGGTTGAGGGAGGAGACGAAGAAGCCGGAAGACCCGTCCCTCTTCCGCCCCTAGAACGAGGCGGTACAGGCGCTGCGGCGGGCCCAGCTCCAGTACATGCAGCGCAGCGAGGAGCTGCGGGTTCGCTCCCAGGTATCGCCTGAAGACCTGGCTCTCCAGGCCTCACCAGGCCCCAACAAACATCAGGAGCGGCGGCGGCGCTCTCGAGAAGAGGCCCAGGCCAAGGTGGGAACCCCGGCCCGTGCCCCGCTGCGCTTCGGCGCCCCCAGCCCCATGGATCTCTCCCATATACGCTCCCTGCCTCGGTTTCTCCAGGCGCAGGAGGCAGAAGCGCTGTACCAGGCCTGCGTCAGAGAGGCCAATGCGCGGCAACAGGAACTGGAGGCCGCCAAGCAGCGGATCGTGTCACACGTGCGCAAACTGGTGCTGCAGGGGGACGAAGTGCTGAGGCGGGTGAGACCCTAACCTGACAGCTGCCCGCTCAATAGCACCACCGGGCCTCACTTGCCCCTAGACCGCCTCCGGTGCACCAGGACTCGCTCCCTCTCCCGGGACAGCCAGTTTCCGCCCCCAGACTTCCTTTCTCGTCCCCCCTCAAGGGGTCCTCCCCCGAGGTTGACCCACCCGGGTTCTGATCACACTCCTATGCCAGCAGCAGGCTCGGCCCCTCAGCCACCTCCCACTGCCCTGCCAGGCCCCCAAGCCTGGACCAGCCTGGACGGAGCTCGNTGTATAGTCATAAGGGATTTGATTTAGGTCATACCTGAATGGTCTAGTGGTTTTCTCCTCTAGATCTTATGTATATATCATTAACTAATATAAAATAGTAATCATATGCAATGTGCTTTATTTTCTCTAGATGCTTTTATATTTTCTCTATGATGGTTTTATGACATGGTTTTAATATTTTGTATAGGATCTCACAGTAGTAAGAAAGAAAATGAAATGTCAAGTTAAAATGAGAAGTAGCCTTAAAGGAAAACGCAGTTGCTATGTTAGGCAGTATTTAACAACTTTTCCAATTTTCTAATTTTTCAGGACTGCTTAATTTTCCTTTCATTGGTGTCTCTTCCATTAATAGGTCTCAAGTGTATTTCAGTGGCTCAAGTGCTAAAATCATAAAATGCTGAGTGAAAAATATTTTGTTAATCTTTTTATAACAAAGGATAATCTGAAGCAGGCAACCTTGTGACAGAATTTATTTTGAGTTTTTAGTAGTACATGCCCTCCAACTGTAGCTATAATTTTAACTTCCCATTGACTGTCAGTTGTAAATATAGGAAAAGATGTGCTATTTGCAGAATTCTCCATAAAAGGTTTAAAGATTATACATTTCAACATATTCAGATGACAACCCATGCTTTACTGCACATAAAAATAATCACATATTGAAAATAAAATAAACACTTGATGGACTATAAAGCATGTAGAACAAGTTGTTTTCCTTGAATTATGTCTCAGAAAGGCAAATGAAATTTGAACAATGATGACATAAACAATCGGTTGATACTATATATTGTAATGACATAGCATAATACTAAACAATATAATTACTTTAATACTTTAAAGAGTAAGCACGTTCCTTCAGTAAATTCACCAATTTAGTCTTATATAACTACAGGTTGATATGTATTTTTGCATTTGGAAGTAAAATAGTTACAATATATTTTTGATCTTAAAAACTGAATATTAAACCTATAATTTTTAAGATTCCAGTTCATATGGTATTTTCAAACCCTAGTTAATATTCAAATTGCAATCCTTATATAAAAATATGATATTGACCATATAAGAGTATATTTTTTAATAGCTATGCAACACTGTGAAACAAACAAAAATGATCAATTCCAAAGCAATAATTTGAGTAATAATGGTACCTTGATGTTTGTGTCAATCTTTATGGACTATGTCTGTCATTAGACATAGTAAAATTCCTGTAAATTCTGAAAGTGGCAATAAATAACTGAAAATGTAATACTGGACAAAACATCGATAACCCTTTGTCTAAATCTTAAGAGATATAAGTGCCAAAGTCAGACTTAGAAATCAAATAAATTTTAAATACCTAAGGGAAAGAATGAGGAATTTGTTGGTGTAGTAGATGATCAGTAGATAGTCATTATGTGAGGTCCTCAATGCCCATGACATGGTTTTAGAATATAAACTGTGCTCTCTCTTTTTTTTTTAATATCCTTGAACACTTTAACAATGTAGCAGCATTTTCCACAGTAAGATCTCAAACCTCGCTTTTAAGTAGTTTTTTATTTCATTGGTCAAGACCAACAACTGCAAACATTAGTTTTCAAAACTTAGATTCCGGGGAGGGAGAAAGGAGGGGTTTCAGGATGGGGAAAACGTGTACACCTGTGGCAGATTCATGTTGATGTATGGCAAAACCAATACAATATTGTAAAATAATTAACCTCCAATNTTTTTTTTTTAATATCCTTGAACACTTTAACAATGTAGCAGCATTTTCCACAGTAAGATCTCAAACCTCGCTTTTAAGTAGTTTTTTATTTCATTGGTCAAGACCAACAACTGCAAACATTAGTTTTCAAAACTTAGATTCCGGGGAGGGAGAAAGGAGGGGTTTCAGGATGGGGAAAACGTGTACACCTGTGGCAGATTCATGTTGATGTATGGCAAAACCAATACAATATTGTAAAATAATTAACCTCCAATTAAAATAAATAAATTTATATTTAAAAAATAAAAATAATTCAAAAATATAAATTATGGTAGAAGTATGCCATATAAAATTTATAAAAATATAAACTATGATAGAAAAGAGGCCAATTAAGTTCTTCCTATCTAGAAATTCAAGTACTGCATGTGGGTGTACAGAATTGTGTGCACATAAAAGTTTAGTTCATACAAAAATAAGAAAACACCAGGAGTTGCTCTTGATATAGACAATGTTGCACAACAATTTTCATCCACTCTTTTGGTGTCTTGGTTTCTGAGCATTTTGTAAAATAAATTAGTCACACACACACACAAAAAAATTAGCTGAAGTGTTTATTTAGAATGCCCAAAGATTGTGATTTTGTAAGTGTGGATTGGGGCTCTAGAATATGCATTTTGGGCTATCTGAAGCATTTTGTAAGCACAGCTTGTTTATAGTTTTTTGTTGTTGTTTGTCTTTTGTACTTAAACTACCTTGAAAATCAAAGAATCCAAGCACACAGTTGCTTTTTAGGATTAAATGCATTCAACAGCATGTTACTACTATTATCAATTTGAAAACACTAAGTATATAAATGCTTGTAGTTTTGTAAAGATAATGAAATGCATCCAATGATATCTTTGTAACTGAGTCAAATTTCACACTCTTACCTTCTTTCCTTTAGTAAAGAGGGCTATATATAATAAAAAATCTCCTCCAAATTATGAATATGTATATTTTCTTCTGGAATTGTCATAGGGCTTTATTTCTAAGATCACAAGATCACCTAGTAATCAAAAATTTTTTTGTTACTTCTTTGCATGTCTTACACTCACTTTTATCAAAGTGAGTATATATTGATGCCGTGCTGTCAAGGCATTAATATTTTGGGGAGTTAAGATACAAACTATTTTTTAAATTGAAGTAAAACTGTGAAATGAATCTTTGCATTTTGTATGTTTCGTACATAATGTCTACTTATGCCCTTTACATCAATAATCCAATGTATCATTTTAGTTCACAAAGTAATCAAAATACATGGCACATTTAAAATATATATGAGTTTCTTTATCTCGGAACGTTTACTTTACTTAATTATCCTATGAAAATTGTATTTTTGATGTAACTTTTGAAGTAGAACATGCATAGGAGAAGTGGTTTATACTTTATGCATATATTTTGTCATGAAAATATATTTATTAATGAATGCACACCTATGCTAATGTTATATACAATAAAGGATGGAAAATAATGGGATATTCCCAAAATATTTTCAGAGTGAATTCATGAAACATATTTAAAAGAACAACAACAAAATTGTGCGTATCACTTTTGAATGTACAGTTATTTTCTCACAGGTGAGTAAAATATTATGACTTATGTAAGGTGAATTTCACATAATACTTGAAAGTGAAAGTGAAGTCGCTCAGTCATGTCCAACTCTTTGCGACCCCCATGGATGGTAGCCTACCAGGCTCTGCCGTCCATTCTTCCAGGCAAGAATACTGGAGTGGGCTGCCATTTCTTTCTCCAGGGGATCTTCCCAAACCAAGGATCGAACCCTGATTTCCTGCATTGCAGACAGACGCTTTACCGTCTGAGCCACCAGGGAAGCCCTACATAATACTTAATTGTATTAATGGAAGGAGATAAAAAAGATAGTCACGATGATTATGTGTCATAAAGAATTTTAATAACCACCTTAAGATATGGCATCTCCTAAATTTTGATATTTGATATATTACTAAGTAGTAAGAATATACCAGTTTAGTGTCATCAGTACCCAAAATTTATTCACCTTCATTTGCTTGCTAGGACGCAGTCCACCTTGACTATCATATAATACAAAATAAGCATGTATAAAACTTGGTTAAGCTCATCAATGAGGAATACAGTGGAAAAACAAAGGGGATCCAAAGACCACTTGAAGCTTTGGGTATTTATCAGCATTTAAAAATTGAATATTGGACTAAAAAAAGATTCCTCGGCTAGATTTAAAACTTCAGAATGATAACCTTTGATATTATCTTTTCTATGGATGACTGTCTGAATTTGATCTGACAAAAAAACTCTGTGTTATCTTGTAACATACAGAAGTTATGTATGTCTCGACTCTCTCTACAGAGAGAGTCCATAAGATGGAGAGATATACTAGACATTAGATAATTTTTGAGCACTCTATTAAAATAAGGCTTTGATAGGACATGCCATCTTCCTGTTGCCTTATTTCCAAGTTTTGGATAATTTTTCTTACTATTTCTTCTGGCCTCTCCTTGTATACACATGTCTTCTATAATATTACTGTCTAGTTTATGGCATAATTTAATAAACTCTTCCCCTCTCCTTTCGCCAGAATAACACTTCCCTGGAGAGAAGGAAGTAATTAAGTGTGTGAATTCAAAGGGGCTCCCTGCAGGGCTATAGGCATCATGCTAAGTAAGAGTAAATAGAAATTGTTTGAGATGTCAACAATTAGAGCAGGCATAGTCAATAAGAATTTAGAGGTAAGATTAGCAATAGATAAGCCACTAAATAGGAAATATTTCTTTTGAGAGTTAATGGAATTTTTATTTCAGAAATTCTGAGAGTCTTCGTGCTCTCTGTGAGCATACTAATGTTTCGAACAGACTTTTCCTTCTAATTTTAGACATTTTGGATGTTGCATTAGAAATGCCTTCATGTTTTGAACAGATATAATTAAATGCTATTTAATGTGCCCTTCAGAATGAGACACTTCTATAATTTACTGTACTTCATACCATGGTGCTTAAGTCCAGAGCGGTGATTACACCAAATTGATCTCTTGACATTTTTCACAGCACTTCATTTTCAAAGTAGTTGGTCTTGTACACATGCATATCAACCAAAAATATTGCAATTCAGAGGAGCTCTTCAACAAACTGTCAGATAAATCTGTCCTTCTTCAATGCTTAATTCACTTGAAAGCTGAATCCTATAGATTTGATGGTTACCTAAATGAGTGTAATTACTCTTCATTTTAGGGATTCTAAAAAATGCATCTTCTTGTTTAAAATTATTCAATTTGCATTCACCTCAGTACTATGTGGATGTTATTTGTTGTTTGGGAGCCTAAATTAAATAAAATCTAATATAATATATTTCAGTGACTAATATAGCAAAGGTTCTGCTTGTGATGCCCTGTATTTTTTTTCTTTCCTTTTTTTTTTTTTAACTTCTGAATTATTTCATCTCTTGCTTCTACAGAATAGAGATTAAGTGTCTGGTTCATAGGGCAATTAAAGAGTAGAAAAGAAAAGAGATAGAAATATACATAGAAATTAATCTGAAGGAGACAATTTGTTTCACTTTCCCAAAATAGGAGCTTTGCCCCTCTGACACTCCCTAAGGCCGTGTCTTAGGATTTGGTTTTATGTGGATTATTTTCATTAAGTCACTTGGTAGAACATGGGGCTTCAAGCAATGGGGCTCCAAGCAAACAATTTATAATATTGCTTTGGTGGTGGTTTAGTGTCAGACTCTTGCGACCTCATGGACTGTAACCTGCCAGTCTCCCTGTCCATGGATTTCCCAAGCAAGAATACTGAAGTAGGTTGGCACTTCCTTCCCCAGGGAATCTTTCCCACCCAGGAATGGAACCCAGGTCTCCCACATTGCACGCAGATTCTTTACGGACTGAGCTATGAGAGTACATAGATAAATATCTGCTCTTAAGATATACAAATAAGTCTTTAAATCTTTATGTAAGATGTAAATTAGCATGAGGTCAAATCAAACACTGAAAAGATACCATCATTCAGACCCAAACAAGGAGCTCCAACTAGGTTTTTTAAAAGAAACATTTAATCGAACAAATCAAATAAATTTCTTAAACATCTGTCTGATCTCTCTCTGATGCACACATATTCCATCACCTTTTAAAAAGCTTAATATTCTTTTTTCTTCTTCTGAATGCTTCAACTAACATTTACCAAATATTTCCTGCAGCCACAACATTGCTCCAGTATTTACAGTAAATACTCGTGTCTGTTCTTTTACTAACACTCAACAACAATCCCATGTTTTAGATTTATGATTTTATCACAACTTAGTAAATAGCAAAGCAGAAAAGCAGATATTTCAAGACATTAACCCACTATCACATAGTTAATAAATGGCAGAACTGAGTTTTAAATAGTAACTTGGAACTTTTAGGCCCATCTTTTTTCTATTTCATCATTATCCTTACAAATATGTCAATTGTTATAAGATCAGTTTTTGATAATCTTCCACTTGGGTTAAGAAAAATAAGCTAGTTGGTACATTTTTAAAGAGTTAAAAGTCTTCTTATATTAAGAATTCATACAATTTTTTAAATAAGGCATTCTTACCACCCTATAAAAATCTCCTTACAACATTGCACTTGATAGATATATAATTTTTTTCCAGTTGACTGTGCTTAGATTAAAGTACTAATGTATTGAGCCAAATAATCCAATTTTAGTTAAAAAGATTAAATTAGAATATTATCAGTTGATCCCAAAAGGAATTTTTATATCATATCCAAGTTTCTATTTTTTTAGTTTATCAAAATGAGAATACCTATAATGATGGATATTTTAATGCATGAAGAAATGATTCAGAGTAATATACTGGAGACATAATTTTTCATTTTATCAGATCTTTGACAGTACTTATTTAAAATTTTAGATAATTTGAAAATTCAAAGAGAGAATTTCTTTTGGGAGAATTAAAATTTGATTCCTACATTATGCCACAAGAAATGTTTTTCATATTTTTTTTAGGTACAAGACAATACTTATCATAGATCCTTAAATAAGTTCTTATTTTTTACATCTGCTGTACTTATAAGAGATGTAATTGTATTTCAGTTTCTCAATGTTTCTGAGCCTTGAATTTTTAAAAAAAATTTCATGGATAAAATGTGTGTATTTAATATCTTCTTCTTTGAATAACTGCAAAACTAAATGAAAGATTAATATAAATTATCTCACAGTAACTCACTACTGATTGGGTCTATTAACTTTTTCCTTTCCATCATCTACAGAAATAACTTGGGAAGTATTGCAATATTCATATCTCTTTCTTCCAATAATGGGACCATGAAAAGCTTTGTTGCCTGAGTTCTTTGTAGTATTTTTCCATATCCCATTTTTCTGTTGTGACATTTTATGAAACAAGTTCACTATATAAGTATCTATAATTAGTATGTTATGGAATTATGGTTGAAGCATTGCCATTTTGTGTGTTTAAAGCATATTAGCAATCTAATCAAATTTTGATTTTCTATTTCTCTCTCTTTTTCATAGACATTGGCAATTATTGATCAATTTAACAATTAAAATTCTATCTTTTAGGTTGAAATCCTCCCAAATTTCCAATACAAAAGGGAAGAGTATTTTGGAATATGTCCTTTTATCCATTCTATCCACCTTAGTTTTCAGAAATAGAAATATATTTTACACAGTGCTCAATAACCACCTTTATACACATAAGAAATGAGTATATAGTGTTTTCATGTCAGTAATGAAAATGATAATTAATCATCATGATAACAACCTTATTAATAATTTTCTATCAGATACTTTATGCGATACTTTGCATGTACTATAAAGGTATTCAAAATGATTTTGAGAATAGTTATTATTTTCATTTCCGGGAAAGCATCTTGTCCTAGATTTCATATGAAGTAGGTAGCAGAACGTATCCACCAACACTTGCTTCTTAGACCAAAAACCATGCTCCTAATTTTCTATTTTGGGGCTTCATTTGACAGTGAAATCCCCTGCTGGTATCATCAGCATTAGTCTATTTACTTGTTTTAGATCTTACATCAAGGCTATAGTGTTCCAAAAGGAAAGGGAATTATCTATTTCTTCAGTCTGTGCTACTAAAAACTGCACATAGGCAGTTTTGGACAAATCAATTGAAAAATAAAAAGAAAATATACAAAATACTGTCAGTAGCTTCATTGTATTCCTTTTTGGACACATGCTGTGAAGCAGTTACCTTTAGTCCCTTTTGATTTACTCTTTCGTGTCCTTATCAACTCTACTACCATGAAACTCCTTCAATTTGCATTGTTGCATAATTTGTTTAAATGTTTCTTCTTTGGAAGAAAATTCACAACTACTATTGCTCAGTCAAAGCATGCACCCATTAAAACACTGAGGTGTACTGTATGGTACTGTTACCTAGAAAGACGGTCCCAGTATTGCTTTCACAGTAGTGAAAAGTGAGGGTGATGATTTCCCCCACTTTTAATCATTTGTATGTGCTTAGTTGCTCAGTCTTTTTCTGACTCTTTGCAATCCTTTGGATTGTAGCCCCCCATGCTCCTCTGTCCATGGGCAAGAGCAATGGAGTGGGGGTAGCCATTCCCTTCTCTAGGGTATCTTCCCAACCCAGGGATCAAACCTGCATCTCCTGTGTCTTCTGTAATGGCAAGTGAATTCTTTACTGCTGAGCCACCTGGGAAGCCCTTTAATCATACAATGAAAATGAAAGTGTTAGTCTCTCAGTTGTGTCTGAGTCTTTGTAACCCTATGGACTGTAGCCTACCAGGCTCCTCTGTCCATGGAATTCTCCAGGCAAGAATACTGGAATGGGTTGCCATTCCCTTCTCTGGGAGATCTTCCCTACCCAGGGATTGAACCTGAGTCTCCTGCATTGCAGGTCTGAGCCACTAGGGAAGCCCTTTATAAATGACATTTCCTTCTCTTCCTTCTTTCCTGTCTTCATCAAAAGCAGACACTGATGAGCTCATCTCTTCACCTGAGGAATTCCTCTCACAGCCTGCTACCTCAGGGTCCAAAGGTTGATTTGAGTCTCAAAGTCACAAAACATTCTGAGCTCTTTTTTATTTAACAATAAGGTTTCCTCAATAACTGGCAGACTTCTGATAGATTGTAATTATTTCTATATGTCAGTAACAGAAAACTATTACCTAGGCAAAATTTAAGCTCTCTTTTCTTTCCTTATACTTCACCTGTATGCCCCTTCCCTTCTCAGATCTAGAGATGATCTAGAATCAGAGTTGAGTGTAGAGGTAAAACTCTTAATCTAATTGTTCAAACCACATCATTTTGTTCAACTGACTCTTCTTAACAAGTGTTTCTTCTTTTTCTTTTTTTTATCTCAAAGTATTTTCAAACCTACCTTTCAGTTGTTGGGGTCCACATTGCAGTCAGCTTTTACACACTTTTAAAACTTTGGNTGTTCAAACCACATCATTTTGTTCAACTGACTCTTCTTAACAAGTGTTTCTTCTTTTTCTTTTTTTTATCTCAAAGTATTTTCAAACCTACCTTTCAGTTGTTGGGGTCCACATTGCAGTCAGCTTTTGCACACTTTTAAAACTTTGGACTATCTCTGTTTCCTTTTGTCTCTTTCTGCTTAAATACAAAGAAATACTGTGATAATCTCATTCTCATAGTATTTTCATGAAAAGTATAAGTGAAAGTGTCTTTCTTGGTGACCCCATGGACTGTAGCCCACCAGGCTCCTCTGTCCATGTAGCCATTCCCTTCTCCAGTGGATCTTCCTGACAAAGGGATCAAACCTGTGTCTCCTGCATTGGCAGGTGGCTTCTTTACCACTGCACAGTCATTAATAGCTGTCAGAGTCCAATTGATTTCTCACTTAACATACTGTCAGCCTTATAAGTTATCACAGATAATAATTTGAAAAAAAAAAGCTACTTCATAACATGATACAGGACTCAACTACAAGGTGCTAATCACTAATTTTGATATTGGCTGGAGGAATACTAGAAGCTTGAATAAACAGATCCCACAATGCTAGTAATTTAACAAAGTAGAATTTATATTCAGCTCAAATAAAAATAAGTTGAGACTACAGGTAATTCTGTTCCACATTGATTCTGAGCCCAGGGTCCTTCCTTCTTGACTATCTTACCCTACACTAAGGATGTAGAATGCTTTTGACATCTCTCATGGGCCAGGCCTACGTGTAGGTTTTACCATGTTCAGATATACAGCTTTGGCTAGATCTTAGGGAAGGGAAAGAGATGTAACACAGTTGAATGTCAAGGAGGAAAGAGAAACTATTGGTAAACATAAGCCTGTTGTTTAACTGCTTGGAAGCAATAAACACTGTAAGGGATAACTTTAATTTTAGCTGCCTTGTTGAAGTTGGGACATAGTCTGAATAAGAACAAAGATAAAGATACAGTATTGTTCTTTTTTAAAAAAATTATTTTCCTAAAGAATAAAAAGAAAAGCTAATAGGATAAATGCATCTTCATGATGTTTTTTCAATGAAAATGATTCAAAACTATCATTTGACTGGAAAATTTTAAAAATACAAGGAGTTGAAATATATTTACATANCCTTTTCAAGGTGACAGGTGGAGACGGTGGAGGAGGACCAAGTGTTAGGGAGGGGCAGACATCTTGGCTTGTTCCAACAGAGAATACTATGGTCTCAGTGGGTCTCTGATTTTTCTTCTCAAGGGACTCCTCATGTCCTCAATGTCTCTCGATGCTCATCAGTATCTCAGGATTATCACTTTGCTCCTTTTAAGGATATGGGAAATTTGGGATCATCTGACATCATCTTGGTTGTTCAGATGGTAAAGAATCTGCCTGTAATGTAGGATACCCTGACCATAATGGGAAGATCTCCTGGAAAAGGGAATGGTAACCCACTCCAGTATTCTTGCCTGGAGAATTCCATGGACAGAGGAGCCTGGCAGGCGATGGTCCATGGGGTTGCAGACACAGTTGAGTGACTAACACACAGACACACACACACTGACATCTGTGAAGGGCTGCAGGAGGTGGGGGAGAGTGGGCTTGACTCTCATCCTTTTTATCACATTTACATTCTACTGTCACTAAGGCATGTTGGTATTTAATAGACACAGAACTTATTTCCCAAGGATTCAAGCAGTAAACAGGTTAAGTTCCCTCCATCTCTGAGATGTGTTCACCTCTTTCAGCTCCCTCTTTCCTAGACCATGTTCATGGATAACACAGATCATAACAACTTTTCAGTTAGTTAGTGTCAGTTGCTCAGTCGTGTCTGACTCTTTGCGACCTTAAGGACTGGAACCCACCAGGCTCCCCTGTCTACGGGATTCTCCAGGCGAGAATACTGGAGTGGGTTGCCAACTTCACATTTCCTCATTTGCTTGTCTCCCTTCCACAGCCAGAGGCATCATTGCCAAATCTGGATATGTGGGAAAACAAAACCAAAACCTTTTTCACTGTTTAAGGCATAAACTTGTGGATTAGAGCTCTCCAGTTTTGCTCTGGAAAACAGAAACCAAGTCTCTTAAAATACATAAAGCATTTTCTCTCCACAAAATGAACTATGCCTTGAGGCGTTTCTATAATAAAACTCAGAGCAATCAGTGTGGAATGGGGATTGTGCGTGAAGAACACATAATCAGTATAATCAAATTATTATCCTGTCAAGAAGGAAATGTGTTCTTACAAACCTCAGCATAGAGGAAAAGCCAGCAGGCATTTAGTGACTGCTCCGTTCAGCCTGGATAGGGAGGAAAGGAAGTCTTGTGCCTGGGAAGGAGCACAGAAGCAGTAGGATACTCAAGGAAGTTTTGTCCAATAATGAACCAAAGGAGGAGAATATNAATGATTTGAAAGTATTAAAAATTCATTTACTCTCTTAAAATTGGCATATCTTCTGCAACTTTATTTACATAGAGTCTTATTTAATGATTTCTGTATTAAAATTCTTCAAAAAATACAAAAGTAAGCATCATTGCTGCTTATGCCTGAGTTAAATTATAATGTACTGGTCAACTTTTTTTTTTCTTACATTTTGACAACTATACACTTCAATGCTTCTCTATTTTTGTTTTCCATCTTTTTTGGCTGCACTATGCATGTGCATGCTTTAGGAACTTCTTGACCAGTGATGGAACTGGTGACCCCTTCAGTGAGAGCATGGAATTTTAACCACTGAACCACCAGGGATGTCCTTCCCTGACTATTAAAACTATTCATTTTTACTTCGTTTTTAAAATACCAAGAATAATTTTCTTATTTTAGGTCTCTAACCTTCACTGCCATCAAGAGTACTAAGTCAGAAATAACTATGGGGACTTAACAAGTTTTAATTACAATTTAAAAATATTTAATGGAACATGATTTTTGAAAGTACCTGGGATATTTCATAAACATAAAGGTCTAGAAATAAGCTGCTTGATTTAGTATTTCCTATATCCACTATTTTTTTTTTTAGTTTAGCCAAACTTAATACACTTGCCAATCTTTTTGTTGTTTCTGTCCCATTCCCATACTTCACCTTTATCTGAAAAGTTGAGATGGCTCATTATCCTTTAGTACTTTTAAATTTTCTCCACATGTCAACGGGTCTGTTTTCTTCATTTCTTCAGGAAATAGTCTCTGTTCTGAATCAAAGCTCTTAGGAGAAATGACCCCTAACTCTCAGCTCAAACTCTCTTCTCGACCCTCACTCAGATTTTATTTTTTGTCACAGTCTGTTACCTTTTGATGTAAACAGTTCAACAACAATATAATGCTATTTTCATCAGCCCTTGGTGAGTAGCAAGTTTGGAAGTTACAAGTAGTCTTTTACACACCATGCTCCAGACCCCCAAGTGTCGTCTGACTGATTCTCACTCAACTGATCTGACCAACATTCCTCAGAGCTCTCAGGTCACAGCATTCACATTCCCTCACACAGGGTATTGTCCATGTAGCAAGGGACAGTCTGAACAGCAAAATATCCCCTAAAAATATATTGCAACCAACCATGCTGGTCCAAGATAAATCATGTGTATACGTGTAAAACAAAAAGTACACTGGCTGTTCAACTTGGAGCACCCAGATCTACCTAAAAGAAAAAGTTTTCACTCTCAGATTAGCGATACAACCATTAAGTGTGTGTGAGAGTCTAAAGACGTGGGTAAGGCATCACAGGCTCATTTTGGCCTTCTGACATTCAAGAAGCATCCATCCCTTGTCTAGTAAAACTGGCTCATATCTCTCACATTATAATAGACTGAGTTTTGTTAAAGCTGAATC
>SJYV01003767.1:286231-298235 GCA_006410875.1 Neotragus pygmaeus
CTTCCTAAGGCCCACCTGACTTCTCATTCCAGGATGTCTGGCTCTAGGTGAGTGATCACACCATCGTGATTATCTGGGTCATGAAGATCTTTTTTTAATAGTTCTTCTGTGTATTCTTGCCACTTCTTCCTAATATCTTTTGCTTCTGTTAGGCCCATACCATTTCTTTTCTTTATTGTGCCCATCTTTGCATGAAATGTTCCCTTGGTGTCTCTAATTTTGTGTCGCTACATTTTTGGCTGCTTGACTGGTGGCTGGCTACTTCCCTCTTTCTGGTCCTCCTGGCCCCACCAGGCTTAATAACCCTCTTTTCCATCCTGAGACTCTGGCCGCTTCTTCCTAGGGCAGTGACCCGGTTATGTGTGTAGATAGAGGAAAGGCAACTTTGTTGTTGCCCTCTGTCCCAGTGGGAGCCTGGGCCCAGGGAGGTTCAGAGTCAGCCGCACCCCATGTGTTCTGGGAGGGGCACAAGGCAGTGCCCTTTCTTTCTGTGGCTTGGTGTCATAGATGGGCTATTTGAGGAGAGACTCAGATCTCCTAAATGGCTCCAATGCAGGCAAATGTATCACAGAGGAGGGATAGAGAAGAGGAAGAGTTTTTGCAAGACCTCTTCTTTGTTTGAAAGAGAGGGAAATCCTTTGAGATTTACCATCTTCAGTGGGTTGGGAATGGAGATTGCCTTCCCCACTGTACTCACTGCATTTTCTTTGTCTGATGGTTTGATGATTTGGATCTTGAGGTGGAAAAAAAGGACTGCCCCTCCCAAGGTCAGTGCATTCTTAAAGAAAGATAAGGACTCTCTGCTTTTCAAGGAACAAAAGCCAAGTTTACCACCTCCCCTCCCCACCTGCCTAATCTAGTTCTTCTAATGCAGGGAGGTATTGATTCTCCTGCCCAAATCACCCTGGGGTGAATTCTTCAACTAGGAATCTGCTGAATTCTTTCAAAGCAAGCCTACTTAGCCGACTTGCCCTGTCTTACCCATTATTTCTCCAGAAACTGGCAATTCCCTGCCTTCCTCTCTCTCACCCACACTCCAGCCTCCGCATTCTCTCCTGTTGTCCTGTATGCCATGAAAGTGTTAGGCATTCAGTAGTGTCCAACTCTTTACCACTCCATTGACTAACCCTCCAGGATCCTCTGTCCATGGAATTCTCCAGGCAAAAATACTGGAGTGGGTAGCCATTCCCTTCTCCAAGGAATCTTCAACCAAGGGCTTGAACCCGGGTCTCCTGCATTGTAGGCAGATTCTTTACCATCTGAGCTACTATTTTCCCACCCTTAAATATGGTAATAAATTATTTTTTCAAAGGCAGTCATCTCCTGATCTATCAACTTCATAGACTTGAATAAAAGCAGAAATCACAGGTACATTTTAAAATACCCACTGGTTCCATTTTCATTTTACACTGGGCCCTGCCATTATGTAGCAAATCCTGCATTAGGAAAACTGTTAGAAATAGGTTAAGTTTCTGAAAGTTACATCTGTTAAGTGGCAGTGTTGTGGATTCCATAGTCGCAAAACACACCTCGGAGGAGAGGTGAAGACAGTGGAGTACAGTTATTACACCAGTGCGTCGAAGGGAATCAGTTCCCAACAAAGACCCTAGATGTTTCTGAGAGGCCCAGTTTTATACCCACGTACATGATTAGTTACCTGTTAGCAACCTCTTTGTTGTATATGACTGAGTTTTATAACAAATAGGTGCTAGGAGAACAATTAAGGTTAAGGGTGGGGGGCAATGATTATACATCAAGGGGAAGATGTCTCCATGTAACGTTAATCTAACACGGGCATCCTGACCTCAACTACAATCTCCATTTGTCATTGTAGGGAGGGAAGTCTTCAGGAAACCTGGTTTTCGTTAGCAACAGTTTCCTCACTCTTGGGCAAGGTTCATGCCCAGTTCATATCTTGTCTTTAAGATAGATGACAGGCTTCAAGATGGAGTCCCTCTTGCTTTTCTCACACTGCCCCCAACATTAGGGCTGTCAACTTTGGATTTTTGTTCCATTTACACCACTCTGCCTGAGACACTGAAGTACCAACCAGCCACCCAAGAGACTGTTAAATAATGTGAGTGTAGGGAGTAAAGTTAGGATGTGGTGTTGAGATGAAGAGCACGCAGGCACCAAGCAGATTCTAGTATGTTAAATTACTGGTGGTAGCTTAGTCATATCATATCCCAAGTCATATCCCACTTCTGCAACCCCTTGGACTAGCCTACCAGAGTTCTCTGTCCATGGGATTTCCCAGCAAGAATACTGGCGTGGGTTGCCATTTTCTTCTCCAAATGAATGAATATATAAGTGAATTAAATAAATTTCCTTAAAAATAGAAATGTTTTGGGACCACGGATAGCCCAGAACAAGCCAGGGATTTGAGGACTATAGTCTGGGATGAGTATCTCAGAAAGTTCTGAGAACTGTTTCACCCATTGGAAGAGAAACAGAGTTATATATATTTTATAAATGTAGACAGTTATGCTATGCTGTGCTATGCTAACTCGCTTTAGTCATGACTGACTCTTTGTGACCCTATGAACCACAACCCATAAGGCTCCTCTGTCCATGGGGTTCTCCTGGAAAGAATACTGGAGTGGGTTGTTGTGCCTTTCTCCAGGGGATCTTCTTGACCCAGGGATCAGACCTGCATCTCTAAAGACTCTTGCATTGGCAGGCAGGCTCTTTACCACTAGCACCACCTGGAAAGCCCATGCAAGTATATACTTATACATTTATCTGTATATATACATATGCATCTGTACATCAAATGATGTTTTCTTGACACTTTACATAGTTCAAATCTAAGTGGCATCATGATGTCTCCTTACAAGATGAAGAAAGAATGCTATATTTGCGGAATTGTCTGTTGATGCTGGGAGAATGTTGCTTTTCACTTAAAGTGGGTATTCTTGCTGATGGGGAGGTTTGGATGATGCATAAAGCAGACACACACTGCAGGGAGATGGGAGAGATGATGCCAAAGGGCAGAGATTTTTTTATGTTTAAATTTTTCTTGGCTTTCCATAAAATATGAATAAGTAAAATTTAGATTTATATCACAGCTTTCTTCTTCTATGTATATAAGGTTGTATGTTTGAGATAACAACATAAAATACAAAAGACTTTGTGATACCCAGCAGTATCAGATACTTTCTCAGTACCTAAAAAAAGATTTATTCTAAAATTTTGATTATTTTGAGTGATTCTATTATTTATTTCCTTTTAAACATGTAGCAATAATTTAGTCTTAGATTATCAGATTACTATCAGCACTTGAAATAGTGTTATTTTCTTCCAGGGGCACACTCTTCACAGGGCTTTTTGGCCACCATATTCTACACATTTCTTCTTACCTCACTAGTATCTCCTCCTCAAGCTTCTTTGATGGTACTGTTTAATTTCATATTCATCTAAATATTGATGGATCCAAGGGTTAGTTCCTGGGACCCACTCCTATGTATACTTATTCCACAGATGATGTTATTCAGCTTGTGTGATTGCATTCTAAGTCACTTCAATTGTGTCTGACTCTTTGCAACCCTACAGACTATAGCCTCCCAGGCTTCTCTGTCCATGGAATTCTCAAGGCAAGAATACTGGCATAGGTTGCCATGCCCTCCTCCAGGGGATCTTCCTGACCCAGGGATCGACCCTCTGTCTCCTACATCTCCTGCACTGGCAAGAGAGTTCTTTACCACTGGCATCACCTGGGATTCAATTATCATCTTTATTCTGATGATCCACAGCCCAGAACTCAGCTTGAACACCTTTCTGCTCACTAATCATTGCGAAGAGCTGGTCAAATAAGCACCACAATTCTAAAGGTGGAAAGTGTGTTAGTTGCTCAGTCATGTCTGACTCTGTGACCCAACAGACTGTAGTCTGCCCAGTTCCTCTGTCCAGGCAAGAATATCGGAGTGGGTAGCCATTTCCTTCCCCAGAGGATCTTCCTGACCTAGGTATCGAACCCAGGTCTCCCACATTGCAGGCACATTCTTTACCATCTGAACCACCAGGGAAGCCCCAAAGGTAGCTAACTGATATTTTAATATTTCCTCCCATGCACCATCAAAAAATCTTGCCTCACATTTTCCAGTAAATGTAAACATTTTGTAAATATGAACATGACATTTCCAGTTGTTTAGCTGAAAGGTATTGGATTTATCTTAGAGTTCCCTCTTTTTATTTTTTTAAACTGCCCATATTATAATTTATCAATGAATTCTCTTGGCTTGCCCTTCAAAATATACCCAAAATCTGACCCCTTCTCATTATTTCCAGTCCAAGGTACTCTCATCTCTCCTTGGTCTCTGCTCCCCAGACTTCTACCTTTGTCCCTGTACAGTCTGTTATCAGCAGAGTGGCCAAAAGTTTCCTGAAGAACAAATCAAGTCCTTCTTTGCTTTAAGCACACTCCACTCAGATTCAAAGTACACTTTTTATAGGGATCCTTACAGCATCTGCCCCTCCCTCACCTCTCCAACTTCACTCCTTTCTCATCAGCCATCTTCCTATTCCTGGGAACAAACTCAGGGTCATGAGGCCAGTCTAGTCCTAACCCTAATTCTCTTCTCTCACATTCTCTATAATAAGCATGCTTACCTCCTTCATCTATCCATTCATCCATCCATCTATCCATCCATCCATCAATCACATGCTCCATCATGTCCAACTCTTTGTGACCCTATGGACTTTAACCCACCAGGCTCCTCTGTCTATGGGATGTTCCAGGAAAAACAATACTGGAGTGGATTGCCATTTCCTCCTCCAGAGGATCTTCCTGACCCACGGATACAACCCACATCTCCTGAGTCTTCTGCATTACAAGCAGATTCTTTACCACTTGAGCCATCAGAGAAGCCCCTTACCTCTTCCAATATCTAGATAATTTATGCCCAGAATCCCTCTGTCAAATGGGAAACAATTACTACTATTTGCACGTTTATCAAGAAGCATGAGAGGCACTGAGACCCTTAGCTGCTAAGAATCTAGGTTCTCTCTGTGCAAAGATTTTAATAGCAATCTATAGTAGAGTACATCTATTTTTTTTTTTTGGTATTATGATGTTTTTATATTATGAAATTCTTCTTAAATTAGTTTTTTATATCACAAATTTATATAAATTGGAATAAAATCTTAGCCCTAATTTCAGGTGGAATCCGTTTTTAGTTTTCATCAAGACCTACCAGCCAATTTATAATCTAGTCAGCTCCTAGTTGAAACTGATGCTATTTGTGTACAGAATGTAATTTAAATACCAAAATTCTAAGACATGAACAATGATTCAAGAAAATGTCATTAATTCATTTAGCATGTTTATTAAAAGAAAGTGAAAGCTTCAGACTATTAGGAAGTCTTTCGCTGTTATTCTTTTGGCATGACCTAAGCAAATGCAGTACCTTCCAATAAAGAAAAGAATAGCTTTGCTTCCTCCACTATGATCTCTAAATCCTATTTGTCTAAAAATCATTTTAAAGTTTGAGATCAAATGTATATGCATGCTTGCTCAGTCACTTCAGTCATATCTGACTCTTTGCAACCCTATGGACTGTAGCCCACCAGGCTCTTCTGTCCATGGGATTCTCCAGGCAAGAACTAGAGTGGGCTGCCATGCCCTCCTCCAGGGNTCATATGCATATCTGAGGTTACTGCCACTTCTCCCCGCAATCTGGATCCCAGCTTGTGCTTCATCCAGCCTGGCATTTTGCATGATGTACTCTGCATATAAGTTAAGTAAGCAGGGTGACAATATATAGCCTTGATACACTCCTTTCCCAGTTTTGAACCAGTCCTTCATTCCATGTTCAGTTCTAACTGTTACTTCTTGCCCTGCATAAACTTGAGGTGGTTGCATTTGAGGTGGTCTGGTACTGCCATCTCTTTAAGAATGTTCCACAGTTTAAAGTTGTAGAAACTGGGAATGGGATGGCTAGGGAAGCCTGACGTGATGCAGTCCATGGGTTCGCAAAGAGTCAAACGTAACTGAGTGACTGACTGAACTGACTGATTGACAGTTTGTTGTGATCCACATGGTCAAAGGCTTTGTCATAGTCAATAAAGCAGAAGTAGATGTTTTTCTGGAACTCTCTTGTTCTTTCTATGATCCAGCAGATTTTGGCAATTCAATCTCTGGTTCCTCTGCCTTTTTTAGATCAAGCTTGAACCTCTGGAAGTTCTTGGTTCACATACTATTGAATCCTAGCTTGGAGGATTTTCAGCNCTGGAACTCTCTTGTTCTTTCTATGATCCAGCAGATTTTGGCAATTCAATCTCTGGTTCCTCTGCCTTTTTTAGATCAAGCTTGAACCTCTGGAAGTTCTTGGTTCACATACTATTGAATCCTAGCTTGGAGGATTTTCAGCATTACCTTGTTAGCAAGTAAAATGAGTGCAATTGTGTAGTAGTTTGAGCATTCTTTGGCATTGCCCTTTGGGATTGGAATTAAACTGACCTTTTCCGGTCCTCTGACCACTGCTGATTTTTTCAAATTTGCTGGCATATTGAGTGCATCACTTTAACAGCATCAACTAATAGGATTTGAAATAGCTCAGCTGGAATTCCATCACTTCCACTACCTTTTTTCATGATGATGCTCCATAAGGCCCATTTGACATCACACTCCAGGTTGTCTGGCTTTAGGTGAGTGATCACTCCATCATGGTTAACAGGGTCATTGAGATTTTTTTCATATAGTTCTTCTGTGCATTCTTGCCACCTTTTCTTAGTATCTTCTGCTTCTGTTAGGTTCATACCATTCATGTCCTTTATTGTGCCTATCTTTCCCTGAAATGTTCCCTGAAATGTTGATTTATTGCCACTAAAAGCTCTTATCTTAGTGGCATTAAATCAACATTCATTTTTATCTGTTGTAGCTAGAATGGGTGGTAATTATTAAAACATTAGTACTGGAAATCATTGCATTTTGAAAATCAAGCACAGCTGGGAGCTGCATGCTACCTCCAGCACCAGATGCTCCATTTGCTGTCATTGGTTTAGAATTATCTGCTCATGTGAATGGTTGACAGAAACATGGGGAGGTACTGAACATCTGTATTACTGCAATATTTATTAAATTTTTCTAGATAATGTATTTATGTAACTTAACAGAGAAAGTAAAAATAAAATATACACAAGAAAATGTCCTTTTTTGTCCAGTACATTCCACCTGGTCTCCACTCTCCTCCAAATAGGAAGTAGTGTGATTCATCACATATTTTTTTAAAGAATTGCATGAGGAAGTAAATATAGAAGCACTTTTTATTTCATTTCTGAAAGAGGCAATAGCACACTATACACACTATTCTGAAATCTTCCTCCTTTTCCAATATATCTTGGACATTTCTCCATATCAATATATAAGGAGATACATAGTATTACATTGCAGGGACCTCTCATAATCCCTCAACTAGTCATCTGTAGAGAGACATTAAAAAGTACATGTTAACAGGTGAACTTTCATTGTAAGGAAACATTTCTTTTTACCATGGTGTTAAACACTGCATAAGTTTTACATAGATCATTTCCTGGGTATGTGATTAAATCTGATACAAAGTGTTCTTCATACAGCATGAAAATAATCTGCTGACTTCCCTTTATTCTTCTTTTCAATTTTAAATGACATGCTTTAACAAACTATAGGACAAATTACTAGAGTGAATTTATTAGTCAGAAATCAGCTTTATAATTTTTGTAGAAACTTTGACTATTCTGAAAAGGATGAGCCTGTTTTTATATAACCATAAGCAATGTGTCAGAGTGCACACCTCCTCCCACAGTCTTACCAAAGGAGTTAGCAACACTTGGATTTAATTTTTGCAATCTAATGAGTGGGAAATTGTATGTCAATGTAGTTTCATAATTTTAATTCCCATGTCTAATATTATAAGTGAGGTTGATGATTTTCTTAACACATTTGAAAGCTTTCTTATGTTTTCTTCCTGGGAATTGTCCATTATGTCCCTTGCCCAGTTTGAAGAGATGGGATTATGGAGCATTTTACCTCATCTGCTTGTTATGTTCAGGCCATGCATTTCTTTTATAAATTGTTTCCTTTAACTTTTATTTTACTTGGTTTCTTATTGATGTGTAGTTGATTTCAATGTTGTGTCAATCTCTGTTGTACAGCAAAGTGATTCAGCTATATATATATATATATATACACACTTATTTTATATCATTTCCCATTATGGTTTGGGTAGAGTTCCTTGTGTTAGATAGTAGGACCTTGTTGTTCATCCATTCTAAATGTAATAGTTTTCATCTACCAACCCCAAACTCCCAGTCCATTCCTCTCTCTCCTCATCCGACCTCGGCAACCGTATACCTGATTTTTATGTCTGTGAGTTAGTTTCTGTTTTGTAGATAGATTCATTTGTGACATACTTTTGTTTCTAGATACACGTGACATCACGTTGTATTTCTCTTTCTGACTTAATTCATTTAGTATGATAACCTCTAATTGAATCCATGTTGCAGACACCATATGGCTGAGTAGTATTCCATTGTATATATGTACTTCATATGTATCCATTCATTTTTCAGTGAACATTTATATACTTTCCATGTTTTGGCTGTTGTGAATAGTGCTGCTGTGAATGTAGCAGTGCATGGATCTTTTTTTTTTTTGATCAAAGGATATTTGCTTTATAATATTGTGTTGGCTTCTGCATATAACTACTGAATTAGCCATAAATATATATATGGACCATTTCTCTGGAGCCTCCCCCCTACAACCCACCCCAACTCACTCCTGCAGTTTGTCACCGAGCACCCACTGGATTGAACTTCCCGTGCCTATGCAGCAGCCTCCCACTAGGTATTTTTTTTACCCGTGGTAGTGTATATATGCCCATGCTACTGTCTTGCTACCCTCTGAGTTTGCCCCACCCTCTTCTTCCCTCGCTGTGTCCAACAGGCTTTGGACACTACATGTGTCTTTTGTGTTATAGTTTTATCCAGGTGTATGCTCTAAATATACCTGGGATTCTAGATCATGTAGTAATTCTATTTTTAGTTTTCTGAGGAACCTCTCTACTGTTTTCCATAGTGGTTACACCATCTTACATTCCCACCAACAGTGTAGGAAGGTTCACTTGTCTCCATACCCTCTACAGCATTTATTATATAATTTGTTTTGTAAACATTTTTTTTTTAAAGAGTTCATGTGGGGAAAAAATAAAGAGGCTTCCCACATTAGAGCCTGATCCAGTATTTATGGTGCTAGCACTACATTTATCAAGATTAATTGGCTCATGTGACTAGTTCAAGATGTCAGTTCTCCCTAGAGACAGATTACTCTCAGAAAGTCTGCTATTTTTATTATTCTGGGTGCTGCCTTGCCTCCACTGCTTTACTGGGCCACACTGAGTCCAGGAGGGATTTTCTACCAACTGGACATTTTCTTCCCTCAGTCCAGATCCTGTTGAAGATAAAGTGTTATTCCAGGCTGTGCATCCGCATCCTCCAAATGTTTATTTCAGCTGAGATTTACTACTAATGATTCCACTTGTTTCTGCAGTCTCCATGAACAGTTCTGTTCCTTGCCTCTGCTCCCTTCCATGTAGCTCTTGGAAAGTCCTTTGGTTATTTCCAATAGTTATGGGAAGCCTTTTATGTATAATTTAGATTCTAGGTATTAAAAGTTGTTAAGGAGTGATCATTAGTGTTTCTGCAAATTCACATGTTGAGGCCCCAACCATCAGTGTGGCTGTATTAGGAGTCAGGAAGTTATTAAGTTTAAGTGAGGTCATGGTAGATAGAAATACTGTCCTTATAACAGTAACCACCAGACAGCTCTTCTCTCTACCTCTCTCCTTTTATGCATGAACTGAGCACTACCAGAAGGTTACATTCTAAGACAGATAATGAGAATTAGAGAATATATCAGTTTCAATGCGATTATTAGAACATATGTGAAACAAAAGAACTACAGGAGCACATATCCCTCCTATTTGGATGTATGTGGCTCACACGTAAATCTACACCGTCCAACTTTGCAAGCAGATGTTTCACAACTGTTTTTTCTTCCCAAAAGAATGATCATTGTTTTACTGGCAATAGTGATTGTATTACTAGTTACAGCTGAGAGATTTCTACATGCCAAGCTCTTGGAGATATGATCTTGTATACTAACTGTATAGTATCATATACTATATGAATTGTATTATTCATACTGGACATTGTTTTTATACTCACCTCAAGCATGTGAACTCAGAATTAGTGAAAGATTAGCTTTCTTAATTAATCTAGTTTACTAATGATGAATGGCAGAGCTAAGACTGAAATTCAAATTACCATAATTTCAAAGCCCTTGCTTTTTGAGACTACCAACTGGTTAATCCCAATAGTCTCAGGACAAGGTGCGTCATGAAAATTTGCTGTCTGTTTTGATAATTTACAAATTTAACATAATATGGGTAAAAAAGTGTGGACAATCCTTTGTTTCTCATTTAACCATATCTTAAATGAGCTTAGTTAACCACATTTGCAAAACTGTGCTAATAAAGACACATGGCATAAACAGGTTGCTTTATTTTTTAAATCAGTAGTATAGAGTATTCTATCAACCAATAAACTGAAAGCCCAATTTTTTTCTTTAAGATTTTACATCTTTGGAAAGAAAAGTGATTGTTGTCTCCTGATTTGAAAAAGCATAGTATTTTCAAGACTTCAGTATTTGTTTGTGTATCAATAAGCAAATATTTAAATTAATGAGCACTCTTATAATTCTGATATGTGATAGATAAAAATATTAGGGCTATAGTAAACATTGCTTATTTGGGTAAAAAGCATTATAAAATATTAATATAACATGATTCAGTATAAAAAAATCAGTTTAATTTTCTTCTTTCATTTATCCCATGATGCTATAGCTATTAATTATTATGATCTATCTTCAGGACTATATGAATATTAATTTTTATTATGGAAAGTAGAACTTAGAATCAAGAGAAGGAAGAGGGGTTTTTCAGGGAGGGGTTAGTCTTTTGTTTTTGCTTTTTAAAAATTTTTTTATTTATACCCAGTTGTACTGTTTTTGTTCACTTATTTTTTTACCTTAAGAAGGTAAAACTTTTAAAATAAGAACAAATAATAAAATATTCATCATAATAAATGCCTCCAGGATAAAAATCTAGGCCTAGAGATTATGCTTTTAATTATTTGGAACATGTATGTAAATATCTTCTAAATATTTCCAGTAAAGATGTATCAGTTAAGAAGTATTTTTAAGGGGCCACAAGATAGCGGTTATGTTAGCAATGTGGTAAATTCTCCATTTAAATCTATCAGTGAGTTACCTAATAATACTCTGGAGAACCTTATACAGTTTTGTTGTTTTGTTTTTACCATAGTTCAGCAAAGTTATACTTTAGTAACCAACAAGAATTAACTGGCATGACCACAGGGACTTTATTCCAATTAGGGGACCCTTCCTTATATTTTTTCTCTTGAATGATTTTATTATACAAACATATTACCTACTTGATTCTCTAATTGCTAAAAGCTATAAAACAGCATACACAGGGAAACGCAATAACTAGAGATAGGAACACCAAATTGCAAATAAGAACTCTGATAGTAAATGTAAAACCCTTTACTTTCTAAGCTCTCTTAAAAAAATGAATATTTAATGTATCTTATTCTATTAATAATTGAACATTTACTAATGCTTCAGAAATATTTGGGTTAATTTTTCTCTTACAGGTTTGAGAGATCAATAACAGTATAGATGATGAAAGTCTTCCATAATTTCCCTATGTGCTTTTATTTACTGTAAATTGACATCTCAAAAGAAAATTTGTCTACCATTGAAGGCAAGCTTACCTATATAGAGATTGTTCCTCGAATTTATCCTCATTTGCAAGGTTATGAGAATGAGATCCATTTAAACCATAAGCATCTTATTTTATTGAAGCTATTAGAAGACTCTTGAATGTGTATCACTTTGATTTTTCTAAGTCAGTAGAGATATATATATATATATATATATATATATAAA